>JARQZJ010000033.1:8102500-8607500 GCA_030704895.1 Henosepilachna vigintioctopunctata | reverse complement strand
TATCTGAAGTGTACCCCGGGGTATTTTGAATATTCGCGAACTGTAACATGTTTTGCTTTGAATTTCCGATTGCTGAATTGAAAGATTGTTCCGGATTTGTATAATCAATTATTTGCACTGGTTCTATACTTTTTGACGCTTCCATGCAAACTTCCTCAGCGTGCGGTATAAAATTTTCAACAGTCGTTTCCGTACAAGATTCTTCGATTATAAAAGAATTTACCTGCGAAGTAGACGCAATTTCTTTTGCAAATGTGCCAAAGCCATTCGGCTTGCATGAGCCTCTTTAGCGCACGCCTTTTCAGCTTCCGATCTTAGATATTTCCTCTTGAGTTTTTTTTTATTGAATGGATCGGTAATGCAGTAACTTGGTAATTTCAAACTTGCCCCATTCGAAATTGATGGATTACTTGGAGGGTGATATGCCATCGGATATTTCGGCTTGCTACTTATAAATTGCGGATATGGAATGTAAACATCGTCGGCTAAGTGTTGATACTCTTGACGATCCGAGAATAAAGTGTCGAGACCACGAATTTGGAGAACTTTAGATGCTGCTATCAAGTATTTCACATCTTCTTCGTTGATAATCGTTTCGCCACAATACATAAATTCGATAATGGACTTTAGCACACTAAAATGGAAACCCGTTATTACAATCTGCTCCACTGCACAGTTTCTCTCCATTTCATCTTTGAAATAATGGCTGTTCGCAGCTAGTATACATTTATGTGCGTGAAGAGTTTTGTTTCCACAACAAATAGCAATATCCACAAGGCTCTGGTGTTCCATTAAACAACACAAAGATTTAAACACATGTTTAGCGTGTGTTTTCCACGAGAGACAATATTTATTCTTTGGATAACTTTTATCCATTTTATTAAATTCGAAATTAGAGAGGAATACACTTGTTGTCAGTTGAATTCAAATCATAGAAATGGCGGAGAATTAATGTCATCGATTATCCACACATATTCAGTGGCTAACTTTATCCTTGTCGCAATGATAGTCACAGATTGGTTTAACATGCATACAAAACTTCATTCCAAGTATGTTGTGTAACGGTATACAATTCAGTTAAAGACAGCTGTGAATATTATTCTGTGTGCGAGCTCCGAAAATGTAAATTGGAATGAATTAATGGCTGCCAACTTATAAATACGAAATTATATATGAAATAACATTTATTGATGCTAATATAAATCAATATGGATAACACAAATATCTCGAACTGTTTTTCAATGCGACAACCAAAAACCAAATTCAAAATTTGTTGTCTCTCACAATTTCAATTGAAAAGTTATAACGTACGTCAATATTTCAATTTCTCTGCAGTGGCGTAGATGGAAATTTTATTTCGAAAATTGGAGTGGGAATTTCCAGATAATGAAATTTTTATAATTTTTCCAAAATAAGAATGATTGAGCGGTATTCATCAACGTAATCGAAAGCTGTATATTTGTTTCAAATTTGTGATATTTTATCGAGATTGAAAATTTTGAAAACAGAATCGACACAATCGGATTTATTAATTGTTGCATCTTCCGGTTAATATATTTCAAAGTTTCTTCAATGTACGTATAATTGAACAGAACTCCAGAAGAAAATTAGATAAAAGTCAATTGTGTTCATTCCAGTGTAAAAGAGTACTTGTGAAGGTAGTTAACAATTTTTGTCAAATGAAATCAACTTTCAGGTAATAGATTTCATGTTTTTTCTCAATAAAAACATATTCGAATGAGAATATGAATGAAAATGGTGAATTTGAAGAAATGATTTTTCTGTTCATAAAATTGATATCTGGTATTCAATATAGGTATCATAAAATAGAGAATTGCAGTGATAAAGAAAAAACTTGATTCATACGTTTTCATTTCCCATTTTCAATCCCCATTGGGGACTACAGCGTATGATTTCAACGCTAGAGGCGCTGGTGTAGCGTGAGGTCTAAGAGATGACAGCAATCAAATATTACTACTGCGAATTTTCACTTTGTTAGCTTTCAACGCAAGTTTATTAGTTTTTTCAGTAATAAATATTTTGAATTTTTTTAATAATCGTTAAAAGTGAAGATAAAATATACGGATCAATGAATGTCAATGCTTTAAAAGCGGAATAGCCAGAGAATATTACTAAGTAGTAGGATAAACAAAGTATATCTACAGCATTCTGTTGATAAGTAAATAAAGACACTGTTATTGATTTTATTCAATTTTTATTTAGCAAATATCTTAATTAAGTATATATAATGGTTATTCACATAATAATTTTATTCCTGAAATAAGCAAGCATAAAGCACACAAATATTATTCTTTCATGTAAGTGGTACCTAATGAGATCCTAATATATTACTTAGAAACTCAAATGTGTTCCCCAAGTCTATAACACGCTAAACATGTATACCTTCAGATGAAATTTTTTTGGATTTTCTGAGCTGATATGCCTCACATTGATTACATCCTTCTTTCAGGAACTGCGGCATGTTTAGAGTAACATCCATATGAGAAATTATTATATATATTAAAACTACGATCACAAAGAATAATGTCACCTTTTTGAAGTAAATGAATAATATTTTATTTTTCAAATAATTGTCTGTCAGTTTGTGATCTGATAGATTCACCAAATGCTTCTGATATAGATTACACTACTAGAATTAGAAATTCCTACAAATACTTTCAGTATACTTGCTGATTTATACTTTGAATATGAAGCTTGTTGTGAAACTGGATTTAGTGGTTTTTGAATTTTTGTTTTTGTATAATCTATAATAATAGTGCAGGTGTTAGTCTTATCACGAAACATTAACTTTCATCGATCACTTTCTTTGGAGGCCATATATTGATATCCTTCAACTTGCAGTGAAGGTGTTAATCCATTGCTGACTGCAATGATGAATAGTATTTCAGATTGTTTACATCAGCTAAAAATGTTAAAAACAAAGTATTAATTATGCTCTTTTCCTGACTACAAGTGTGTAAAGAGCATTGTACTGATACTTTTTCATTTGAGGTGTCAACGACTATTTCGTTAATATAAATTTTTGTTGAGCTGAATAGGATTTTTATGTAGTGGGTTAACTAAGTTAAGTAAAATCGTCAGCATTGAACTGTTTTTCACAAACACGTGAATGTACTGAAGGAGTATAATTGTCCCTACTAATCGAAACTAACCACTGTTTTACGAGAGTTTTGTCTTCGGAAATTCATATCCCTTTACTTTTCTGAACAAATAAGGAGCTCACAACACCTGGGCACTATAGATATTTTATTCAATTGTACTTTTACTGTAAAAAGAGAGCAAACATGCAAAGCGGTTCCAGAGTAATTAGCAATAATAATATTGACAGCTACACTCCTAGATCTCAAGCGCTAGTGGCGCCAACTGGTGAGACAAAATACGGTAGTCCCCATTATAATCTAAATACTCGTATGTTTCACCATTACTATGGTTTCTTTTAATGTATGTGCCAAAGGGACTATGCACATTTTGAGAACCGGCACTAATGATCAGATTCTTCTAACTTAGACAACAAATAACAGAAAAGCACATGGCCAGCAATTATACTGCTCCTTTTTCCTGGTACTCGCCACCCGTATTTTGATATTCTGCATTGAAGGAATGATTTTGATACAAATGATTTTGATAAAATAGAACAAACTGAACATATTCCTACATATTATTACATTATACAATCGATTTTTTCTACTATCAAAAGTTTTTGATAATGTTTTATCAAGTGCAGCTGAATGAGTAAATTGGAAATACCAGGGTTTTCACGGATGAAATTCTGAAATGTTAAGGAAGTTCAATATGGGAGTTCAATTTTAAAGATACGCTCAACAAATAGTACCCGCTAAGCAGACAAAAAATTGTATGGAAACTCATAAAGATGTCGGGCTTTGACCCATGAAACGGAAACACCCGAAGGAAACACCAATGAATGTACAGAACATCGGCTAAGATATTTCCTCAGAACTCGACAAGTATCGTTTCAATAAATTTCAGTTTGTAGAGATGATCTGAGGAAGACTGTAGGAAAAATATAAAAAAATATATTTCACTACATGAAAAACCGAAAAGTTTCCAAACATTTCCCAAAATGTTTGAGAGATTTGTTCTGGTAATGCAGTTTGGGAAACATTGGAAAGTGTCTAAGAGAAATTTCGCTTCATACATACTCAGTATATTCATTGGGAGTATATTCAAGGCCCCGAAATATAAATTCCGGGTTTTTGGACACCCTGCGGAAGTGCTTTGAGCCAATTTAATTCCCATCAGATTTATCTATCGAAAGCACGCCAATGATAATAAATATATATATTAGTAGAAGGAAAACATTCCACCTACAAGAATATCCCGATAATGTGGCGTTGTTGAATCAGGACGCGACAAGAAGGGAAGGATGGATAAGTGCACGTCCAAATAGCTATTCCGTCCAGCTCGGGATTTATCGTGACAGACAAACAGACATACAGCGACATAAGACTCCGTTAATGGCCTCAGTTGGGAAATGGGCACATTCTAAGAAACGGAGAAAACACTTATGCTCTGCTTTTCTTTATATGTCTCGGCAATCCCCTTTTCAGCGATGCGAACTTGAAGAGTGAAATGTGGGAGTGATGCGTGATAATAATTGTTTCGAGGAAAATTACCGAACTTGAAATGAATAGGGGGAATTTGAAATTTCAATATGAAAATTCATTATCTGTGGAATAACTCATATACACATCTATGCCTGTAATAGCAGAAAGTATATATGATAACACAAATCCCGAAAATTGTAGAAATTTGAAAATTTTTGCAATTGTTTATTTTTCAGCAATAATTGGAAATTATTTTATGCGTGGGGTTTTTGAAGAGCTTGTACAAACTGATTGTGATGGTTCCTTTTGGTTTTTTCCTCTTTCTAGATTGCGCAATTGTTTCTGGATTCAGTTTTTATTTCTTCTCTCATCTTTCTCTTTATATATATATGTATATTGCAGCAGATTGTGTTGTTTTTTTTCTTTCCTTTTTTGTTTATTCTTCGTTCCTATTATATAAATATTTCGGTTTTAAACAACTTAATTGTTTGAATATTTAAGTGTTTGCAGATCAAGTATTGTAGTTTGTTTAATTTCTTCTTTTATTTTTCTCATTATATGTACGTATATATTGTATTTTTGCAGCATAATTGTTCAACTATTTAAGTATTCCTTTGATTCATTCATATTTTCATTTATGTCATCATTGTACCATTCACATATTTAATTATACCTTATAATTTGGTTTATGTAATATTTAAGGCATAGATTGTGAATGAATGAATGAAAAAATTAATAGAAAATACTGAAAACTTCATTCAAAAAATCTGTAATTCAATAGTAAATCTGTGTGAAATTGAACGACCGACGTGATGCATTCATTATCCTTCAAGGGACGAATGAGGAGAATATTGAAATCGATTAAAATTCGATGTAAGAACAGAACAGGCTGTTACTGTCCTCTAGGAACTCATCAGTTGTGCCACGTACATCGCCAAGTGAGGCAACGTCTGCAATCTCCAAACATCTTTTTCTGACTCTAAAGTGAAGAACTGTTAAATAATGAATATTTGATTCCTATAGTGGAAACTCTATAGGAATCAATAGAAGACATCCCTCAAATCATGGACACACGGCCACCTTTGATACAGGCCATGAAATGAACATCTGTCATAAGTAGACAGTGGTTGAATAAGTTGAATTAGAAGTTGAATAATTCGAGCTTTTGGTATAAATTATATATTCATCAATTGTGTACAGTGTAATACATGTATTCATGTTGATAATTTGTTGAAATCTCAACATCAAACTATAAAAAACCAAGTGTTTACTTTGTTTACAAATTTCAGTGAAACGAAATCAATTTTGTGTTGTTTAAGACTTTCGTAGTTCGAAGTTGAATATTTTACGATTTCAGTTCTAATTCTCTATTTATCAATTTTCTATAAATATATAATAAGTATATTTTCTAACCTATTTATAACCGATAACCATCGAATAAACAGGTCCGCTATTCACAAATCTAACTAACAATAACACATTCTTTCAAAATCTAAACTTTCCTTAAAATAGAATATTTGTAAGCTGTAATTTTATTTATAATATATCAATTATTTGCAACCGAGAGGACTGAACATACCAACAGATTTAATTAAAAATGTCTTGTTTCACATGTGTGCCTTGAAAGATTTTTATTTTTACTGTTTATGTGGTGAAGACAATAAAAATATTCTGATCATGGTGTGTTCCATTTGTTCGAATATCTTATTGGGTGATTACACAAAAAAAAATGAAGCCGGACACGAGAAAACTGAATCAAAAAATAAACAAAGAAAGCTCAATACTTTCATAAAGTAGTTTGTTGGTTGCGCTGATCAGAAATATAATATTTATTCATACTTATAGGTAAATAATTCAATTTGAGTAATTTCTACAGCGTTTATTTCAAGGTTCCTATTCTCTCAAATAATTCAATAAATTTGGTTAGGCAACTTTTCATGTAAATAAATCCCACTGACTAATAGAAGTATTTTTTATGCAGTGGTGCTTTATCGAAAACATCGTTGTTTTCTTGCAATAATAAATGTTTTACATGTTTCTGTTACAGAAATATGTGCTCACAAAACCCAATATAATATTCTATATGTTATAACTACTAAAAATATTGCTTGTTTGTTCGCAATATACAAAAAGAGTTAAAATAATGCTTGAAAGCTTGGGAACATCCGACTAGGATAGTATACCACTCTGCACAATTTGGGAACACCGAGGGACTACGCTCCTCATGGCCTGTATTAAAGTTGGCCGTGATAGACACATAAAGCGCTGAATGTTTAAGATATATTTTTTCTGTCATTCATAACGGCTTTATATATTAAAATGGACCCACCGATATAAAGACTACGCCTGTTCGTGGGTGACTTCTTGAACCCCTAACCCACTGCGACGACGGCACAAGTAATAAAGAGGTCAGGCCGAAAAGAACTTTAAAGAGACATCCCATAACACCCTGAAGAAGATTACCTCGATGATCATAGGCGGGTTACAAAATTGGAATTTGCGAAAGAGACTACTGATTTCTAGGAAATTCTCAGCATTGAAAGTTTTATTTCCTATACGTATCTTGAGGGAAAGAATTGAAATGATACAAATACTCTCTCAGGAATATGTTAAATGAATTTATAATGAATAATTGTTTCCAATTAGACATCACGAAATTTTCCTGATTAAGTTTTAAGTGTTGTTCAGTTTAAGTGAAACAACTAACTTGTCCATTCTATATTATTCATGTTGTCAGATATATCATCGTTGAATATAAAATTTTAAAATTCCAATCCCAACAAATTTTTTTGTGAATAAGTTCCATAATTATCATTATGAATCAAAGTGTTAAGTTATCTGTTATAGTTGAAAAGATAATTTGTATGCATTTTCTCAAAAAATTAGGCAGCCACTGCAACGGTTTGAAATACCTCTCACACTGGTTGGATAAATAATTTTTAAGACCGAATCGCATGAAATAATCGTAGTTAGAAATGCACCGATGTAAGTAGGGAGTATAGCCTGGTTACAAATTTTATTCATTTGGATAATGGATTCTCGTTGCGAACATTAGAACTGATACGTCAGTTCTTTAGTTGATAAATATAATATCTCTTATCTTTATAAACTTTCAGTGTGCTTGTAAGAGATAAGTGTTTCGAATTATTGATTCTCAATTTTGCATGATATTTCAAAATGGTCTCAAATATGGAAACAGTCTCAGAAATTTTCAATTTTCTCTTCATCACTTTGTTACTAATTAAATTCATCCGATTTACTCTATTTCATTAAGATAGTCAAGTTTTTTATATTTTCGAATTGTTGCGTTGTTGAAAATTTTTTGTGTTTTATTCATACAAAAAAAAACTGGTTTCGTTACCTTTCAATTTAATTTTGATTCCAAGACAAGAATGTTGTAATCAAAATGGGAGATACATCTACGCAACAGATCAGAATGAGTTTCATAAACTGACTGTTATTGGAATATATTTCAGCATATTTCCTGGAGTTACAAGTTGAAGATTTTACCAAATCACTGGCGACTCTCTGGATTTGGATTACGTCGTTCACGTTTCATTTGAACAACTGAGAAATGGAAGTACAAAAATTTCAGTCAAGAAGAAAGAAATCGGATTTCCAGCTGAGAGCTATTACCAATTTTTTTGTATATGTTCTCCTCATTCATCAGGTTTTATTAAATTTTCATTATAAATTTGTAATCTTGAATCAAAAAGATTTTCAATAGAAATTTTAAAGGAAATTATTTAGTTTTATCTGCCTGTATTGCACATAAATCAGGTGAATTTATATACGTCTCCCAAATTTTAGAACCAGCTGGGGTTCACTTACATTTTCAGGGGAGTACGTTATATCACCTAGAATAATCTTAAAATTCGGAAGCGACAATGTGAATATATTTTGCAATTTGTGAAAAATTGTTTCGAAAATTGAAGTTTGATATTTCAGAATTATTTATGCAATAAATTTAGGGGAGTATTTGAAACAAACATAATTTCCACCTGAAAAATTGAAATACTATGGATACTGTTGTCATAAAATGGTGTTAAAAACAATAAATTAAAATTAACACACTTGGCATAAGTTTCAGTAAATACATTGAAAAGTCTACATATGTTTTGGGTGGTTAACCCATTATCAAAA
Source organism: Henosepilachna vigintioctopunctata (assembly GCA_030704895.1). Taxonomy (NCBI): domain Eukaryota; kingdom Metazoa; phylum Arthropoda; class Insecta; order Coleoptera; family Coccinellidae; genus Henosepilachna; species Henosepilachna vigintioctopunctata. The sequence continues at coordinate 8,598,771 of JARQZJ010000033.1, read as the reverse complement.
GTATATAATGTTACAAGATCTTTTCAAGCAATCTAATGCTGTTTTCTCAGTATGTTTCTGAAGTACCCGACTCTACCGGTCAAGTTGAAGGGATATACACAGATTTTCAAAAAGCTTTTGATGAAGTTGCTCAAGCGCTCCTTGTACAGAAATTACGTCACAAATTTGGATTCTCTGATAGCCTCACCAAACTTTCTCATTCTAACCTGGTTGACCGACGTCAATTCGTACAGCTGGAAGGTATACAGTCGCCTGAGTTCATACCTACCTCTGGAATACCTCAAGGGTCTAATCTTGGACCACTGTTATTCAATCTGTTCGTAAGTGATCTGATGGATAATATTCACTCTCCACATTCGATGTTTGCAGACGATATGAAACTTAATCATAATTTTAGATCACAGGACAACTGTGTTCAACTGCAGCGCGCGTTGGACCATTTTGCTAGTTGGTGTGAGGATAATTATTTGAGTTTGAATGAGTCAAAGTGTTATGTTGCCTCTTTTACAAGGACAAAAGATCGATTTGAGTGTGATTATAGCGTCGGCGGTAAGGTTCTTTCTTGTTCTGATAAGGTGATAGATCATGGTATAGTCTTCGATCAGAAGCTTTCCTTTGTTCCACAGATAACCCAACTTATTTCATCTGCCTCGAAAATATATGGATTCATTATACGCAAATATTTTAATAGTTCTTCAGCATTCATAGGACTATTTAATACCCTAATCCGTAGCAAGATGTAGTATGGAACCATGATCTGGCATCCTATTTACACTTGCCATCAACGCCACCTTGAGGCTATTCAGAGAAGGTTCTTGATATTCTTAGTTAGAGGCGTCAATCATAACGAATTATTGAGTCTATTCAGTTTAATTTCATTGCAGAGCAGGAGAGAAACTTATCACTCAAACTTTTGTACAAATTACTGCACAATAGCATTGATTGTCCTCCTCTCTTGTCCGCTTTGAAATACGTGTTCCTAGGCAAAATTCTCGTAAAACAGAATCATTTCACCTAGAGACTCCGAGGACCAACTCCCTAATACAATTCTCCATTTGGTTTATGAAGTCTATATTCAATAGAGTTGCCAATAATTGTGACATTCACTTTGACTTCATAGAAGTTATTATAAGAAGTTATGTGAACAAAGGGAATTGACTGAAATGAATTGATTTAGAGTGAGTTCATTGTAATATATCATTAAATGTTATTAGTTACTATTTCAGTTGTTTTAGATTAGATTGGGCTCTTCGTTATATTTCTTTCATTTTAATTATTTAGTCAGTATTCAACATTATGTTATTATTTTCTGTAATTGGGTATTATACCTGTTGAGAATAAAGAACTTATTATTGTTATTATTATTATGATACTGTTCATGTACAGTAACATTGTATACTCTTGATAATGGGTTCACCACCCGAAACATATGTATAGTTTTTAATATATGTGTGTTAGTTTTGATTTATTGTTTTTAACATAATGTTTCATCAAGAGATAAGCGAAACCTGCGTGTCATTTATTATAAATAGTTTTGCATTGGTGATGAGAAATCAACGTTGCAGTGTACAAGAGATTCACTGATATGCACACAGATTTATATAGCAGCTTTCAATATCTAGAATGAAAACGTTCAGGGGCTGGAGAAATATATCGATCAAGAATATGGCCAAAAGATTATTCATTTGTGCTACACTTGCACGAGTCCAAATTTCGATATTAAATCATTACGGTTCAATAATATTGTAGGTAGATGCAACTATTGAACGTTGATTGTACGAATTGAACCCTACGTGAAGTAGTCGTTAGTCGTATGCGGATTACCGTTAATTTGAGACAGAGAGAATTTGCGACATTTCAATTCAAGTAGTTAGAGTGAAAAACAAGTGTACTATTCCACAATTGATTATAGCTACATTAGAGGATCAATTCACCTTCAATCGAGCTAACAAACCATTTAGAACTTGAAGTAGTTGGTAGCTGTCAATGAGGGAATTGTGAACTGGCGGCCATCCACTTAGGGGTTGTCCATTAATCACGTTATGTTTTTCAGGAACTTTCTCCCCAAACTTGTCGATATGTGTTGGGGTTTTAGACTATCTTATTCCCTTCCCCTATACACAAGTATTGTTCTAGCACGAAATATATTGAAATTTTCAGAATATTATAATGGTATACAGGTATACTTGAAATAAATTCTACAAAATTAATCATTTCGACAAAAATGTCCACACATACATCAAGATCGCATGTTGATTTTGACCGACATTGAAATATCAGAGGAAACTGTGAAGAAGTTGAATATGTTCATACATTATTATTATTGTTCATCAATTCATTGAATAATAATAATAATAATAATAGGTCTTTATTTCAATATCAAGCTATCATATAATAATTATTAACAGACAGATGAATTGAAATAGTGTCACAGCCTGGGATTAAATCACTCCACTCAAATAATCTTCAACAGAGTAGGGTTCCATTCTTAATAGTATGTCAAACACCCCTTTTTTGAATTTATGCAAATCCGTCTCCTTACGTAACCATAAAGGTAATTTGTTAAAGTACTTGATGGACCTGTACGAAGTGCTCTTTTCTGTGTTTGCCAGATGATGCTTGGGATATAAAAGCGAATTATCTCTAGTATTGTATGTGGTCGCGCCAAGCTCAATACCGCAATTATTCTTGAACAAGAACAGTAAACATTCTTGAACGTGAATTGCGGCGACTGTTAGAAGCCTGCTGGATCGGAATATGCCCCTACATGAGTCCCCTGGCTTCCTTTGTGTCATAATTCTCAACACACGTTTTTGAATTTTCATAATCTCATATAGTGCAGACGAGCAACCATAGAAGATAATACCATATCTTACTCTTGATTCGAAGACACCATGGTAAACCATCTTTAGGGACTCTATCTCAAGATATTTCGCCAACAAGCTTATAGAATAACATACTGAGCTCAGTTTTTTACATGTCTCTGCAATGTGAGTTTTCTAACTTTAGGTTTCGCCGAGGTGTATACCAAGGAACTTACTGGAATATGACGTTTTGATTGAGTAAAACTCACCAATTTTTATTTCAGCGGGAATCTCGATACCAAAGTGATTCGTTTGGAATAGTACTATGCTGGTTTTATCAGCATTTAGAACTAACCTATTGCTAGAAAACCAGGTGGATGCTTTCTGCATTACGAGGCGTATATTGTTCATTACCTCTGGGTATGTATCTGCTCTTACCAGAATATTTGTATCGTCAGCATAATTGGACATAGCTGCTCCTTGTGTGTCCTCAAGAATAGACCCCAGGTCATTGGCGAAGATGATGAATAAAACAGGCCCAAGAACACTGCCCTGAGGAATTCCAAGAGTCAAAGGTGCCTCGCTGGATATGTAAGTCACACCCTCTTTGGTAACCGAGGTTCGTTGTGTGCGTCCAGATAGATAAGACTTGAACCACGCAAGGCCGGATCCACGCACTCCATACCTTTCCAGATTTTCCAAAATATAATCGTGGTTCAATGAGTCAAACGCTTTGGATAGGTCCAAAAATAGACCCATCACAACTTCCCCTTCTTCAAGAGCCCAATATATGTTGTTTAGGAAGTCAAAGATAGTCGTTGTCGTCGATTTATCTCTTATAAAACCGTGTTGATAGGAGTTGATGATATCTTTCAATAAGTTGCGGAGTCTTCTACTGATTACTACCTCGATAATCTTGGAAAACGTGGACAGCAACGCTACAGGTCTGTAATTTTCTTCATTTTCCTTGTCGCCTTTTTTAAAGACAGGTATAACAAGTGCATGTTTCAGGACATCTGGGAATATACCATATTTTGAGGAATTCTTTATTATATTACGAAGAGGGCTTATCGTTTCTTTTACCGCATGCTTTATTGCTGTTATGGGTATACCATCGATTCCAGAAGATGATTTGTTTTTGAGGGATTTCAAGATATCAGTTAATTTAGATTTGCTGGTTGGATAAAACAGTACTCATTCGTCTCTATATTTAATATTATGATTAAATTCATGTTGTGGTAGTGCAGCAACAGCTTGGTAAGCTGCTGTTGAAAAATAGAGATTAAAGTCTTCAGCAACAGTACCAATGGGCCCCGGCACCTGCATGTTTGTATCTTTGGAGATACCCTTTATTTCGTTAACTATGGACCACATTGATTTCGACTTGTTATCAGAATTTTTAATTCTACTACGATATCTACTTATATTATTATTTCTTAATAGGGAATCATACTTTTGTTTTTCTTTTTTGTATTGCTCGTTGTAGTTTTTATTGAAAGTTTTACAAACATATAAGATATCTAAGAGTTCTTTACTGCTCTTAATAGTGGCACTATGCTCAATATACGGTATAGGCATGTTTGTACCATAAGGAAATATCTCCATTGTTCGTTCACCTCAGAGTTATTGAGTTCATATAACCTATTCTGTTCCAAATTTTTTGCCTTCATTATTCTTCTCGGTTTTACATCATTCTTGCAATTAGTAATATTTGTGGTAACCTCTAATAATTGAGCGGTGTGGTCTGAGGTATGTGTGTGTATCACTTCAGCCTTCATCTCTCTGTTATTTATAAAAATATTGTCAATACAACTGCTAGAGGATGCAATAAGTAGGTACACATGATATTTCATTATACCCCTGTTTCATGCAATATTTCGCGATTTTTTTTCGAAACCCACCCCTTCTTTCGAGCCAAACGTGGTCAATAGATGAACCCTCAACGCAAGAATTTCTATGGCAAATTCATCGTTTTTATCTGAAAAACTGCTTCAAAACATTGCATCAGAATCTTTCGGTACACAAAACCTGGTTCCTTTAGTTATTCGGAAGATTTCATCCGATATATACACAATATTGCAAGAAGGAACACTAAAGTGTTTCCAGTGAAATTCCCAATTTATTGCTCATATCATTATTCAGATAAACTAGGATTGCGGAGACATATTTTTACATATTAAATGGGTTAAACCAAGTAGGAGTCATTAACAATCAGTAGACAAAATAATAGTCAATGTATAACTTTATTTCTCTTTTTTCCAGCTTAATCCCGAAGCACATTTATTTTTGATATAGATAATTTTTTATAACTTGTGAATTTTCACGTATAAGTTATTGATACTTTCGAGAACTAATTGATAATTCTTTTTCTATCGCTGTAATAGTTTTTATATCATGAATTTTCTCACTTGAATAAATTGAGTTGTCATAATCCTGAAGACCCAGCGCAGTATTCCAGCTTCCGTTGTAAACTCCCACAAATTTATATATCGCGTCAATTTTTTAAACTACAGGGCATAGAAAAGAAAATCAAGTGGGTACTAACCAAAAATATTAGAATATTTTATTCATACAAAGGTTATTGAAATAGTTAAATTGAATTTATACAAGAAATGAAAAGAGATATTCGGGTAAACGATTTCGCTTAAAACTTTTCCTAGAATGTTCAATCTGGGGACATTCTGGCTTGATGCTCCAACAGTAGTCAGCCATCATACTGACATCCCATCTACTTTGCTACCTTGCCCCCATGACCTTCAAATCTTCGCTCACCCTGTTCATCACTAACAGCGCCAAGATGGTCTGGAAAGTTAGCAAGATGGCTATGTAAGAAATGCAGTTTATTACTCATGTCACAGCTAAGCTTTTTTGAGCTTTTTAAGAGTTTTTTAACAATTTCGACGTAATGCGGGGCTCGTGTGTTTCCAAGAATGTCCTTAACAATACTTTTGAATGTATTGTTAAGGACATTCGTCCTTACCAACGTTTCAAGTTCGTACATTGTTTCAATGAAACGTTCATCTTTAATGAGTTGCCGAATATGTTGTCCATCAAAGACACCAGCCTTTATCGTCTCATATGACATAGGAAATGCCGAAATGATATACTTGAAACAGTACCCTTTAGTTGATAAAACTTTGACAAATTGCCTAAAGACCTAGTTTTATATGCAAAGGCGGTATTATAATGTTTTTTCTATCCACATGTGGCTGATTTAAAATGCTTGGATCACCAGGTTTCACGATAGATCTTGGCGGTCACGTTGACTACGCCCAATGATTCTCACGTGCTCTGCTGTCTCACATACATAGAAAACAGGGATACTTTGTATATCCGTGTTGCAAGCCAAAAAGGAAACAAACCATTTTAAGATCATCACCACAACTGATCAAATTAGTCTATACTATACGAATCCAAACCTATTGCGCCGCGACATTACCCTTTTCTGTCGTTACTGGAAAAAGTTTCGCCAACAGGAGTACAGGAGGGCTTTCTACAATTCGCGTTCAGTTCAGTGAAGCGTAATAGTATGCGAACTAACTGTAGAAGAAAAAATTGACGTGATAGATAAAACTATTTGAATTTCTGAAATTTGCAAGTCAATTTACCTCTAAAACAGCCTAAAAATCAAAGTCACCAGAAATTATGTTACAAATTGTTCCCCAGTGATAATTTGTAGACTCCTCTTTTTTTCTTTTGAGCTAGGTATATGAGCTAGCCAATACAATTTCCTAGATGGAAGCAGCAAAAACGAAATATTTTGTATTCTTGAAGAATTTTAGAATTCTTTACTCAATTCATTATTGCTTTCACTGATTTTTATTGTAAACTGATAACTACCGGTGTTATCTTTCGACATGCTGCCCCAATAATCCTTTTAAGTAGACCTTCTGCCTTCCGCCCTATGATTAATCAATTATGCGTTTCTTATTCCATAAAGTCCTCAGATCAATGTCTTGGTAACGGTTATATACTATTTACATTTTTTTTACATTTTTATTGTTTACATCTGTTAGCAATACTTCTTGAGCAAAACTGATGTTTATGCTGTAGATTTTCACGAAATTCTTCAGGGTTGTTTCAGCTGACAGCATCTACTAACTGTCTTCTTGCATATGCATTATCTCACTCAGTGAAGTTTTGCTGTGTATGTATACACCTCTGTTAATCGAAGAAAAACTGTTGAGAAGAGAATATTTCTATGATCTGGGTCGAGAATAGTCATGACTTTACTTGCGTTCGTCTAAAAAGGGTCGTCATTTCGTGGTTCGCAACTATCATCAAATCGAAGAGGAGCATAAACCCTTATTTCTCCAAGGAGTATTTTCACCTTCAGCCTGAAGGATGAAATCCTCTGGATATGTTTGATTATGGCGTATCCGGTAGTTTTCTCTATACAGAAAGAACTCTCCGTCTGATTGCAATAGTATTTTCTTACATTTTAGATGAAATTATGATTCTACACACACAGTCTCAATATAAAATAGTATTTTCAGCGAAATTTTAAGAACGCAGAATTGTAACGAAGATTATATTTGAATCATATCGAATTCGAAACCAATCATCCAATGTTCAGAACAAAATTTCTCTCATTTCACATTGATGTTCCACTCTTGATTATTAAAGTCCTATAACAGTTATCCACTATGAAGACAATGATTATTATTGAATAGAGATACCCATATGTGTGTGTCGAAAAATAATGGAGTCTCAACGGCATGAGGGGATTTAACGACGCACTGTATATATAGGTTTAAGCTTTCATCTACAGTGATCAGCTAAAAGGTTTTCCGAACGACAGAAGCTGATTCTATCCAATTTGAAACTCAAAAAATAAAGGAAAATTGTATAACTGAGACTTCGTTGATTTGTTCAGAGGATTGCAATGGAATAAAATGTTATGTACCTAGTTAATTGTGTATTTTTGAAGATTTCATACAACATGAAACGAAATGTTCGAAGCAGTTTGTAAATTGTATTTTCTTCAAATTTTTTGTTCATTGATTAACTGTAGTATACGATATTTTCTCATAGCCAGTATGTTTCACTTAGTAAATATTCTCTCTTTCGATATACAAAAATGAATTGCGTTATAATATATTCACTGGTAAAACTGCAGATCAAAAATGATCAACCTGTTCAAATATACTCATCTGAATAGCTTCATCATGTACTAAAATCGAAAATGATAAAGTTCTATCGATCATATCTCAATATATATTTTTATTATATCTTGGTTGTAATCAATTTGTGCAGACTGTAATTTCAGGTGTCCAAACACTTTATAGCTTCATACTTCTAGGATGCTCTTGTGGCCAACTGATTGCTCTCCACTTCAGAATTTTTGTCTTTATCTGGAAAACACATCGTTAGCGGCTGTAGACTAATTCCAGTGCATGTTTGGGAGCCTTAGAATTGATGAGATCAATAATACTTGAAAATCGATGAGTTCTGCGAATTTTCCACTTTGTACTGCGTACTTTGTATACTGCGCATACAAAATAAGTTTCACAGAACTATATTATTTATTCTGGGTAGTTAAACTATGGGCATTCACAAAAACAGTACCTATGTGTACAGAAATATGGGGTGCTATTCCCTAACTATAAATCTAAGAATGTTAGTAATGCCCATTTCTCCCGATTCCTGTAAATCGGTATAAAAGGGGTTCGGTGCCGACAAGGCCTCAATCTGCCCACTCCCTGTTAGATGTTGACTAATTATCTACCAGTGGACAACTAATGTAGGGCCCAATAGTCCCGATTCCTGGAAATCAGTATGGAAGGGTTCGTTGCTGACAAGACCTCAATCTACCTACTCCTTGTCAGGTGAATTAGTTGACTACTGATGTAGAACTGATTTTATTGAGAAAACATTAACGTATTCATACATAAAATAAAACTGCTTACCCGCTAAAATGAAGTTCATCACACTTATCCGAGTATGGTGAACCCATGATATTCGCAATAGTTGCGTTAACCTAGATACTTATTGCCTAATACATTATTATAAAATTCATCCCTATTCTAACTATATGAATCTGTTGAAAATATTCAAGAGTCTGAACACTATGGTCAGCGATAATGTTCCATATATGAAAAGTATCTTATACACAAGATATCACTTGTGAAAACAGTTTCTTAAGGTTATGATTTCGATATCTACAATAGAAGAATATTCAAAGTATGGCCTTTTACAAACTTCCCCTTGTCCAAGAACTGAATTCTCAGGATCAGTCGGATTGTGGACTTTGTGAACTATGTAATTTATCGGATGTTGATTTCAAACAACATCTCGTTTTCGAATGAATCGCATTTTCATATTGATGGTCTTGTTAATACGAAAAATTGAAGCTACTGGGGTGCAAAAAACGAAAAGCAAGAATTCACCGGAAGTAACCGTATGGGGTGCTATGTCATTCCAGAAGTTATTGCTCTGTAGAGTCACGTAGTTGGAATCATGCATTTCATTTAATACATTAAATAGAGAAGAGAAAGGTTGAAAATAATGTCTGGGAATTCCCACGAATTCCTCAAACTCACATATCCCCTTCAATAATCGAATTCGAATATTAATATTTAAAATTCAATGAATCAATTCTGTGATAGTTCATATTTAAATGAAAGGCAATAAGAAATACTTGTCTTGAAATCGCTGACTGAACTATTCTTTTAACTAGTTCCGCCTTTTATGGCTTTATCAAGAATGAGAATCTTGATAATGCCGTAAAAGGCGAAACTAGTCGCATAAAGAATTGTTCAGTCAGTGATTTTCAGACAAGTATTTCCCATTACCTCTCATTTAATATTAACAGTATTTCTCTGAATGTCGTTTTATTTCTGCATTTCCTTTTCAGAGGAAATTCCACTTTTCAATATTCTTTGAACTTTTGAATTTTTATTTCTTGTTTTATCTTTCTTATTTTTTATATATTGTGACTGTTGTGATATTTTTCATCTTCATACATTCTCTGTTAAATTTTTTTCATTCTAACGATTAAACGTTACTTTGCTGAGTGAAAAATGTTGGCATTTTGCCGTCAGCATCTGAAGATGACATAGTAATCCGAAACGCATTATGCATTCAGTAATATATCGAAAAATATATTTTGATATATTTGTTGATGTGTGTTGAATGTGAATTGAAGCAATAACATTATGAAAACGGTGGTAGTTTTTGGAACTTGAGCACGGTTATTGTACGCTACTGAACTTGAAAACTTCAAAGAGGCATAGTATAACCTCGTAAAGAGGATTACACCGGCTATATAAGACTACGACTTTCGGTCTCTGTATATACGAAGTAAGGAACAAAAACGCATCAAGGGAACGCGGGGTGAAAACGTGAATTCGCTAAGCCTTCTAGATATTTATAGTGGCCATTTTCGAGATGTGAGTCGGCTACTGAAGGTTCTATTTAGTATTTATCTGTCCCGCAGGTATCATTCAACCTAATCAAGATGGAGCACAGTGCTATAACTGAACGTGTATTATAACGGATAATTTCGGAAGTTCATGTAGATTTTCGGTACAGAACGTGATTTTGAAACGAGATATTCATGAACTCTGCTAGATACTTTTTGTGGAAGACGGATGACTATAAACTCTTGTTCATGGTTGGAAATTGGGAAATTATGTTCTTTTTTTGAGACGAAAATTTGTGTACAATTTTGACGACATTTCAAATTGTTCTGAAATTAATATATAAGTACTATAGTTTTATTGCATAGAAATACTAATATTATACTGATTTTGTGATTTTAAATCATTCGTGCGTAATAAGATAGAAACCTTAATTTTTCTTCTTCTCTTTTTTATGAGAATATTGATTATTTCTTCTCTATTTTTCTGATTTCAATTTGTTGGAAGTCTATATCTCTGCATACCATTAATATTTATCTTTATATTTTATAGTCAGTTCATATATTTCTTCATAATTCAGTGGAATTCCTAATTTCAGTGGCCTATGGGCTTGTAATCCATGTACCTGCTATTTTTCTCGAGACTTTTACACTCAACTACTTTTTTTTGTTTCTGTGATTTTATCCTAGTTTTTACGGTGTCCAACTGGAATGTCACTCATGTTCTTTAACTTCTACATGCCGGTCTCCGTAGCTTAGTCGATAGAACTCCCGACTATGGTGCGGTAGAACTCGGGTTCGAGCCCCGCTGTAGGCATGGGTGTTTGTGTTTGTCTATGATTTAAGTAGTTTGAATAATGAAATATGCTGGGTAATGTACATCGATTACAAGCCCAATGGCCGTTCGGAACCGGCGTTAAACTGTAGGTCCACTGAATTAAAAAAAAAAAAAAAAAAAACTTCTACATATAAATGAAATTCGCATATGTTTGCTACTTCGTATTATGATGCTTTGGACATATGAGGCATTCTCACTGCTCTCACAGCTTTTTTGTTAATTTTTCGTTCAACATTGCTGTTCACAAACATGTTCATGATATTTTGATTCGAATATTCAATAGAACTTGATTTTTTCACTTCAGATCCTTACATTTACGCTTCATTTTGAATTTCGTAAAATTTCGTTAGTTCTTTTCTTGAAAGCTGTTGGTGTTTAGAACTCTGTTTTTTCAGGAGTGAAAGCGGATTGTTAGATTAGATCCAAATATATGTTTAGGGTACATCTAGTCAGCAATAAGATTCGAAAATATCGATTATTCTGGCTCTTTCAGATTGACTCATCTTTCGAGATCATACCTGTTCCAATTTTTTCGTATCAACAGAGAACTGTAATCTCTGATAATTCTGTATTAATCCTTTTTGCTTCATTTTGAATATTATTCATTGTTTCTTCAGCACAGAGGTTAAGTTAAGAGGTAATGCTCAGGTAGACTTCGCCTCTATATCCCTTTCTTTTTCGATAAATATTGTTCATTATTATTATTACTCTTATTATAATTGGTTATGTATCAATTGTACAAATCTTCTGTTATGCAATAAAGTTGGTTTGAAGAAACCTTAATTTCGTCAACTGTTTGAATTCATGGAAACTAAGGTCATCTATATTAGTTTTCTCTATCGATTACATAAATCATTAATAAAACAATTGTTGAACTGATTTACACATATATTAAAAATAATACTGCATGACGTACGTTTCGATGGGATTCACCTTTTTCAAATGCTACGTGCAGACTAATGACCCAGGTGAATCTCATCGAAACGTACGTCATGCAGTTTTATTTTTAATATATGTGTAAATCAGTTTAACAATAGTTTTATTATGTTTATCGATTTACATCAAGTATCGGCCTCATCAATTATTAACATAAATCATTCGTTACATTCTTAGCACATGATTGCTTTGAAATGATATGCTAATTACAAAATGAATTGAGTGATTTTTAAATATGTGAATGAAATCATAATTTTGTCGAGTTAATTTGTTGATAAACTTTTCATCAAATTTGCAAACAGCTTCGTGGTAGTCCACTCGTGTTTAGCTTGCTTTCGTTCAATTTCTACAGTATAATGTTCACAATTTTCAGTTCTGGACGAAACTATTTGAAAGGAATAAAAACATAAGTATGATACATGATTTTGTATTCTGAGCTGGAAAAAACCTCTTTTAATATTGCCTAGTTTCTTCTGAGTTAGATCAAAAGAGAGACAAACAGAATCATTCCGGTTGCGCATTGAAGCAATAGTTCTGAATGAAAAGTATTTATTATAGGTATAGTACATTGTTTGAGAAATATTTTTCCATTATTTAACTTCAGCCTAGTTCGGCTCAAGTTAGATAATATGACTGAAGCCAAAACTCCTGTTTCGATACGATAGCCCATCTTGGCTATTACCAATCCTTTTACGATGACTAATTCTGAACTTCTTAGCTCATGCATTGTAATTGAATATCATCAGGAATATTTTTTCCTATTAATTCTTTATTTTATCTAGTTTGGCAGATATTAACAGATTATATACCCTAAAAACTATATAATTAAAAATTGACACACTTGACTTAAGTTTCACTGAATATATTGAAAATTCTACATATGTTTCCAGTGGTTGACCCATTATCAAGAGTATACAATATTAATGAATTTCAAAATGCACAACTTTCTCTTATATATCCTAAACCACAGAATTGAAAACTGGTTTCATAGAAAAATCTACCTGGTCATTACAAATAGGTGAATTCTTCTTTTTGGCCTTCGAAATTTCCAAGACTTCAAGGACATTTAAACTTTTGCCCTTACTACCTGTGTGTACTGTTTCGGTCTTCCTGGGATCCAAGAAATGATTATGTTTAATGCAGTGTTCAGAAAAACCCGTATTAGGTTTATTCAACAGTATTTACCTTTTATGTTCATCGATTGTTTTCTGCATAGAACGTCCAGTTTGACCTATGTAAAAATTACCACATTCACTGCAAAATATTTTATAAACTTCTCCAGATACAGCCACTTCTCGAAAATGAGTCAAGTTTGTCCTCTTTTCACAAATTCTTTTTGTTGGTGCATATTGTATTCACATTTTTTTTATAAAATCTTCTACAAATGTAATTGCTCAAGTTGGGTATATAATAAATTCAATGAAATATTTGTTGTTGTTTTTCTAAGCGAATAGGAAACATTCTTTGTGATAGTATCTTTCTCTGTTTATTTTTGATTAGTTTATCAATGAAAAAGGGTTTATAACCATTGTTAATAGCAATTGTTTTTATTATACAAACTTCTTTCCTAAAATTTGCCGCAGACAACGAAAGCGAAAGTAATCTATGAACTAAAGAATCAAAGGCACTCATTTTTATTTTTCACTATTGACAACTTGAGTTGTATATTAATATGTCTGAATGGGTTGGTTTTCTGTAAATGTCAAAAACTAGGAAATGAAGGGAACGACTTAAGTGTAAATCCAAAAAGCTGATAGCTTGGCTGGTAATATTGCATGCTTCCTAGCTTGGAAATATAATGCATCCATATTAATCAATTGACGAATTCAGTTATCCCTTCAATCGAATCCGTTTCTCATGGTTCAAAGATTTTCACAATATTCAAGGTTTTTTATTGACTCACTCCAAAAAGAATAAATTACTTATGGCTGTCAATAATACTAAACTCTGAGACTCTTAAGTGATTTTCAAAACCTCAGAAAAAATGTGGTGTTGTGGTAACAAATAAGCATCATAAAAAATTGGGTACGACATATCACAAACACTTTGTATGATGCAACAAATCGTGATTGTCGTTTAAAATCGGTTAACTGGCTCTATATTTCATTTCTAACATAATTATCGACTTATGTAGTTCTTCCCACAACGTCATTTAATGTAGTAGAGTAAGTAGTAAAACACGTGAACATAAAGTCCATCCAAGTGAAATATGCGAAATACAAAGGTACGGCTTGTTCTAATCTGACCGGAGCAAGTGTGTTGGAACACGCAATTTAGGCATAACACGGAAACGAAATTAAATTAATGCCTTCCTTATTATCGCTCCGGTTCCATCGATAATATTCTATGGTTTTCCTCAAGTGTATAAATTACTAAATCGTTCTATTTGCGAGGAAAAACGAGCGGTGGAAAACTGCAAAGAAAAGCGAATGTGTTGTTTCGATACATAAGTTCAACAGAGTAGAAAACTTCTATTTCACTCTACCTCAGTTTTTTACTTCCTCATTTTTTTCAACACATCTTCATTTCAGTTGCTTTCTCACTTCATCATTTTGATTGGATCAAACCTAATCTGTATTCGATCTGAAATTGTGAAATCACTAAAATAAGTTAATTCAATCTTCAATACAAATTCTTCATAAAGTTATGATGCTCAATCATATGATATGCATCCAGATTCAATAAAAACAGTTATATTTGTCCAACAAATATTTCAGTTTGGTCTGGAATTATAGAAAGTTCTTACACTCTTTCGAAATTTGAAAATCTTTCGCTCTGAATGAGGTAAAATTTTCCTAAATGCATTTCTTCATCTCAAAATTCTTCAACTATTCCAATATTGAATCAATGATATCTCATGTTTGTCTATCAGATCAAAACTGAATTAAAGTAGCTAAAAATGAAAGACTTTCATTATTTCACACAAAACTTTCCGAAGTTATCACTTTCAATACGGGGATATGGAGGTGTTCGAGGTGTTTCATCATACTTGTATATAATATAATAGTTGTTTATAATAGAGAAGTATAGTGAAAAATAATGAGTACTTCTCAGTTCTAATGTGATATTTTTGAATTTGTGCTTTTTTCATAAGTATCATATTATAGTTATATTCTTTTGTCATAGCTTTGGTGTCCTTCTCCTCCTTGTCCTCTCAATCTGATCGGTCAAAGGATGTGTATGTATGAAGAGGTATCTGTGTTTATAACAGGCTGGATTGTCTTTATACGGTATCAATTAGATGATTACATCAAAATATTTCAAATGAAAATATAAACAAATTGCACGAAAAATACACACATCCTGAAGACATGTACTCGAGATGCTGAGAAGCTCATGTAAACTTGGTAACATTTTAGAATGTTTGTTTAGCAGCCTCTTAGATTATTGTAGAAACTTTGGAATTGCTACCTTCAATTCAATTGGTGAATTCAATTCACCATTAAGTGAAGATGTCCGGTTTGTTTCCGAATGGCGGTAATTCACATTTAGGAATTTTTGTGCCTCGTATTGTACGACTGGGAATGTTTTTTTCATGTAAGCACGTCCTAATAACTCTAGGTGAACCTCAGACATTCCAAAAGCTACACCAACACCATAATACGTATATTGTGCCTTTTGTGTATTGTGTAAAGCAGGTCATTTTCCTTTGTTGTTTCCGAGATAATTCTTATATATTTCTGAGAGTATCTTTTTGAGAGCACTATTTCGCCACAGGCAATCTCATAACTTGCATTGAGTGAAAGTTTGAGTGATGAATCACCTTATATATTTCGTTTCAATGTAATAGTTCCAATTGAGTGCAATTGTTGCAGATGGCGTCAAGTGTGCCTTGACGGTAATGATTTTGATATATAGTGAATAGGTTGTCAACAAGGTTGTCCCCTACATATACATACCTCAAGATCGTGGATTTATTATTACTGCCTATTTGACAAATTCGTCAACGTTTTCCGTATCTTCGTGTTCCATGGGCTTCAACAATTGAGCGTTCGGGTAAACGCACCGTGCAAATTTGTACCATTACAGATGCCACACAAATTGGCCAGCCTTATAGTGCGTGTTAACGAGAACATCACTGCTCTTGTCGAAGACGTAAGAAAGTATCCATAAGAGTAAACTAGACGACGAAGCACTGAAAAAGGTATCAACAGACGTTAGTTGTAACGAATTGAGAATGAAAAATGTTCCCTTATAAACTGCAAACTGTTCATGAAATGCTGCCTGCTGACAGTCGGACAAGGTTATCTTACTGCCAAACTCTGTGGAACTTGGTAATCGAAGAGCATGGCTTTGTATCGAAACTTATAATGAGTAATGAAGCCCATTTTCACTCAATTGGTTATGAACACAAACATAATTGCGTCAAAGGGACACAAAGAATCCAGATGTAATGCAAAAATATCCATTGCATCTCCTCAAAGTGTCTGTTTCTTGCGAAGTTTGCCGTGAAAAGGTGAAGAGCTCCTACTACTTTGAAGACAGCCGCGACGACATCATAACCGTAAAAGGCGAGCGTTACAGGCAGATGCTGAACGAGTTTTGTTTATCGTAAGTTGTTGCATTGGGTTTCAATCATTGTTGGTTTCAAAAGGACGGAGCCACCGCTCATAAAACCATGGAGGTAACTATGGAGATTTTGAAATACATTCCTGGTCAAATTACCCTCCATTTCGGAGATTCAATCTAGCCATCCATGTCGCCAGGTCTCACCGCATGAGACTTCTTCCTTTAGAGAACCTGGCAAGACTTGAAAGCTAACATTGATAAGGATAGCCAATTTGAAGCCTGATGTCTTACAAGCAACAATTGGAAATGCGTCAACTTGGGAGGTGGCTATTCGAACGATATAATTTATTCCAGGTAAAGTAAACAATGTATCCGTTTTTAAAACAATAAGATCAAACCACTAGTTTCTATTAGATCTGAAATATTAGAAAAACCATAGCGGTTCCTTTCATTTATGACAAAGTGGAAGACAATTCGAACTCGATATGACATATTTTTACTTTGACCATGTAAAAAATACGATACGCAAATGATGCTGATTTTACGAATCCCATATTGAAGAGTTAACGAATTTAACTCCCTGAACTTTCAGATCGTTCTAACCGAAAGCATAGTTGAAAGTGAATTGCTCCACATCAACAAATGCAGTTCGAAAACTACTACATGTTTTCATGTAGTTATATCGTCGTTTCCTGGTTGTTCACAGTTTCCACCAATGTAATTCGGACCGCTTAAGTCATTCCCAATTCAAGGGGTCAGTAATAAACGCACATAAAAAAGCTGATGCACAGTTTGATGTTGAACATAATAAATTGCATCTCTGTATGTTTTGGGAACTAGTGCCCGTTGGTATGTGAGAGACTACAAATTCAGATTATTTTAAAAAAAACCGAAAAAACTTCTGTTAATTGAAAACGATCTGAATAGAGATCCCCACTATAAGGTATATCAAACCAGTTTTCCATAGGAACTATGTTGTTCGCAAAAATTAGAAAATTATACAAAATCGAGAATTATGAAAGTGTAA
Organism: Henosepilachna vigintioctopunctata; assembly: GCA_030704895.1. Classification (NCBI taxonomy): domain Eukaryota; kingdom Metazoa; phylum Arthropoda; class Insecta; order Coleoptera; family Coccinellidae; genus Henosepilachna; species Henosepilachna vigintioctopunctata. Next base: position 8,581,297 of record JARQZJ010000033.1, on the reverse strand, counting down.
GTAGTAGTGATTTTTCATTCATTCAATGTTACGATTAGTTATTTTGTTTGCTGATTTTCATGTGTTATTTTGTGTAGCATAATTTGATAAATTCATAGGAGAGTCTCATATTTTATCTGCCACTATCTATCTCTCGATGAAACATTATTAAATATTAAATTAAATTAAACACTTGACTTGAAGTTTCACTACTATATTCAGCAATATCAAATAGTCAACATGTTCAGACTAAAACTGATTTTAAACCGTTTGGTCTTGGAATGAGCTCTAGTTAGCATGTTGACTATTTGATTTTTGATACAATTCATTAAACATCTGTGTTTAATATAATGCTGATCTATAATTTATCCCAGATAAAAATCATCCCCACAAAAGAAGGGTTTTGATCCCAATTGTTCTGTCGCCGTCTACAATATATACCCGATATATACCTGAAAGAGATGGCTTCTGACACCAATCTAACCTAATTACAACTACACTTTCGATATCATTATGATTTAAACATGAAGTTAAATATAGTCAGTCAACTCAAAAACGGAAACATAAACATTGTACATGTGGATTAATGTCAAGGTTCACTAGCCCGTTTAAAAGTGGTCCTGATTGATAATAGATATTCAACTACACTTGTGAAAAATATTCTATGGAGTACTAGAACACCGGTTTCCTCCTCTAGAATTACCCTTAATACGCAGGAGATTTCACAATGTCACTCGTAGTGTCCATTAATCAAATAAAGGTCTTTACTATATTTCCATTCACTGTCATATATTCATGCTTGGATTTCGAGGAAGTAATAGAATGTCAAACTTCTCAGACCATGGAAAAAAGAATAACTCTTCTCAAAAGTGTTGTTTGAGTTCACCCTGAGAGGTGTGCTTTGGCACTCCATTCATAAAAAAATGAAAATCGTTTTGCTTTTGAAAATTTCAAGATATTTGATATAGCTGGTAATCAAAACAGGTATTTTTGTTTCTCTGAATTCCAACTAGCTTTAAAAAAAAGACATGGCAGAAGCGAATGTAAAATCTTATCTTTTGAAAAAAATCTTAAAAACAGGCAATGAATCAATTTTAAATATATATATATATATATATATATATATATATATATATATATATATATATATATATATATATATATATATATATATATATAAATATTCAGAAATTTCCGCGGTATATATATATATATTGGTTCTATATATTGATTCATAGATTCATATAATCTCGACGTTTCGGCTATTGTGAAGCCATCTATTGGATATAATATAGTATTATGGCCTAATCTTACTACGAACTGAATGAAGGAAAATGAGGAAAGGTTACCTGGTTACGTGGCCTCAATCTGCCTACTCCACGAGCCAAATCGTTTCTAATAGTTAATAGTTTATATATAAATATATATATATATATATATATATATATATATATATATATATATATATATATATATATATATATATATATATATATATATATATGTATTTCTGTAATGGTTAAGAGAATTTGACTGATACTACTGATTTTCATACTCTTTATTAGCAGCAATGCCTAGCTTTCGAAACTCGTTGGTTCCATCTTCAGGGCCACTACAAACCAGTTTACATTAGCATTTCATATAGATGTTAATACGAATTCTCACATAATGCCAGGTTTTCAGTTCGTGAGTTGTGATGCATGAATTGTAAAAATTCTTCTACCTATTGTTTACATTTACTACTTTTTACTAACAATCAATAGCCCCACACTCACTGGAAAAAAATCATAAAGTAGATTTCGAAAGTACTAAAATATTGGAAGTGAATGGCAAATACAACAAAAGATTGATCCTAGAAATGATAAATATCAGAAGGCAGACCAACCCAATAAACAGAAAGAACGACACACAAGGGTTGAGCAATGTTTATACCTATCTTTCAACATATCCAAACAAAACAAAGAACTCCTTCGATGGACCCCTGGATGAATAGCGCCATCTATCAGACACAGTCAAAATTCCTTCACTACCAGAAGATGAAAAAGACACCTTGGACGACACAGCCTATATTGATTGTTAGTAAAAAATAGTAAATGTAAACAATAGGTTGAAGAATTTTTACAGTTCATGCATCACAACTCACGAACTGAAAATCTCGCATTCTGTAAGAATTCATATTAACATCTATATGAAATGCTAATGTAAACTTGCTTGTAGTGGCCCTGAAGATGGAACCAACGAGTTTCCGAAAGCTAGGCATGGAATAAATATATGAAATCATATATATCGAATTCCCTAACCATTACAGAAATATAAAAGCAACGACTGTGATTTGAAATTATAAATATATATATATATATATATATATATATATATATATATATATATATATATATATATATATAATCTAGAATATACATCCGCATTGGATCTGAAGGAGCTTTGGTCATTTATTGTATTGTCTGAGATCTGTGAAATAGGTGTATTTTTCTTCGTTCTTGTTTTCCATCAAACTGTTGAAAAACGGCAATTCAAGTGAAAACACGGTTTGTAATTGGATTTTGTCGCGGTTAAGAGAGTGTCCTTCTGCAAAAATAAAGTTTTCTCAAGAGAAAAATACGTCGCTCCAATTCTGAAATTGCATCTGCCTGTACTCTCTTATTTACAGTAGTTTTAACACAGAATCGAGTTTATTTCTGCCTCATCCGCGAAGGGAACGTTAAGATGTGATTATATTGCGAAAATACATGGAATACTAATCTTGGCAAATAACTAACATGCCACTATTACTCAGTGAATTTAAAAATTCCGTAAACTTTCAGGAAAGGGAAGTTTCAGAGGTGAGTATTCAGCGAAGTTTCTTCAGTTATCAGAAACAGATCGAAATTAGGAGTTCAACATTTTTAAAATTCAATTAATGAAGCTCAAGGATTCCCAAACTGTGCACTTGTAAAGAAAATGTAGAAACTGCCGTGAGTCGATCCTCTGACATTAATCAGAAATCATAAGTTTATGTGAGATAGGAATATAATTTTTATTAAATTCAACTTCAAAAGCTTTAAGCTTTAGAAATTCTCGTTCCTTTTGTAACACCTTATTTGTGGGAAATTGGATTTTCAGCTGTTGCTGACATCTAGAACAAATACCGCTCCAGAATCAATATATAGAGCAAGAAATGGAAGTAACAGAGTCATCATTCACCTTTTTGAAAAGTGTGATGAGATCACCAATTTTATCTACGCATAACATTGATTTGACTGAGTAACTGTTTCATTTTTATTGAACTCAAGTCTTTTTTGGGATTTTCTTTCAATCTCAATTCTTGAAAATATAATACGAAAATTAATTTCATATTTAGTATATTTCAAATTTATCTATTTGAAATTGTATTATACGTACTTTAATATTACCGATTTCAATTAGTATCAGAAATTAATATTATTAAGATTACCATTTCAAATAGTTAGCTAAGGTTTGGCGCGGTTACAAGATACCAAGTTTGTAAGTGTGCCGTAGGCTAAAAAAGATTGGAAACCCCTGATAAAGCTTAAATATTGAAAAAATCTGTGATTTCATGATCGAAATTTGGATTTGAAGTTTCCTACTTCGAAAATGATAAATGATTATTTGTTAAAATATTCTATGAATATAAATAAAGACTCTAATGGTTCTCTAAGTGCGATTTAATAAATTTCAGTTTTAAAAATTTAATATAATTAATAATTCTCTGAAAGACAACTTTCTGATGAAAAAAAAGAATAAAACTCAATATCAAAGTAAAAATTTCTGATGTTCTGGTAGATTTGAAATACATATCGAAGAATTCATAACGAATATTAATATTAATGAAATTTCTATTCCTGCGGACAAACAGATGAGAACTTCATGTAATACAAGGATTTGGTCGAAAACTAGACGAAAACTTTAACAATTTCAATCCAACATTAATCAGTAAACCATTGAAACTGAATGAAATTCATCGATGAGAATTTCTTTTATTTATCGTTGTAATAATGAAGAAATTAATTGGATAATGAAGGTAATTCGTAATATTATAATCGAAATAATTATCCAATTTCAAATAGCAACATCAAATATCGAATATGAGATCTAAATTGAGTGTTTAAGTCTAAAGTAGTGTCATCTAGTTAGAAGTTGTATTCATAGTAGAATAATGACTCAATTTCACATAATTATATTAGTTGCGGGACAATTATTTTGGGGTATTACCACATTTTCAGATGTAAAACTAGTTTAAGAATGATTCTTCAGATTTTGGACTGAACTTTCTGAATAAAATCAAATTTAATTCAAAAGAAACAAAATTTGATTGAATTTTTTCAAAGAGTTTAACCTATGGAAATGTGGAAACATCTTGAAATGATGTAAACGTGAAATGCATATCACTCAATAATCTTCTGTGAAACTAATCCATGTGTTTCTCATTAAAATGTCACGAAATTAGTGAATCATTAACCAACTTAATTGTTAATTATGTTGAATAGCAGAACCGGAGTGATGAATAATTGAAAATATCTACATAGAAGGTTTTTGATGTATCTACAGGAAAATACCCACCCTGCATAAAATATGTACATTTGATTATAAATGAGTTTCAAATAATGAAGTTATTTTGAGTACCACAAACCTTCAGGTGTCTCTTCATCTCAAAAAAACTGTACTATGTGGAAAGTGAAGAGCAATTATTCTTTTATAAGTATATGAAAAAAGGAATATTTTGAGAATACTATACTTGGTAGCGAAACATTAACAGATAATCAATATTAGTGAGCATAAAATCGTACTCAATCAAGAGTTTATTTTAAAACGTTCGAGATATCTTAGATCTTACCTGGAAAATCCACTACTGCAAAGTTGCACGAAATATTTAGCGAATAAAGGCTGTTAGGTGGTTCTAATCATAATGTTAGTGTGAAGCGACGCAGTTTTAAATGTTGAAAAGAAAATTCGACTCAAACATATATTCGCGAAAGCATCTAGGAATGAATTTTCACTTCCAGATGTACAAAAATGAACAGAAAATTGTTGTGATGATCTTGACTCTGACAGTCCTCGAAATGCGGAATGTGGCGAGTTTACTTTTATTTTAACTACGAATCATTTGAGAGAATTTGAAATAAACGAATCAGCTCAAATATATATCCGGTTATGCATCACACAAAATATAGAAAAAAGTAAAATGTAACATCTGCATCTCGCTATCAAAAAATAAACGAAGAAAGCTCAATACTCTCATAAAGTAGTTTGTTAGTTGCGCTAATCAGAGATATAATATTTATTCATACTTAGGTAAATAATTCAATTTGAGTAATTCTCACAGAGTATCTTTCAAGGTTCCTTTTCTCTCAAAGAATTCAATAAATTTGGTTAGGCAACTTTTCATGTAAATAAGTTTCACTGACTAATAGAAGTATTTTTTACGCAGTGGGACTTTATCGAAAACATCGTTGTTTTCTTGCAATGATCTTACTTTTTTCTGTTACAGAAATATGTGCTCACAATATCTAATATAACATACTATATGTTATGAATAAGAATGATATTTCTTATTCGTTCGCAATATACAAAAAGAGTGGAAAAAATGCTTGAAAATTTGGGCACAACCGACTAGGAGAGAAGACCACTAACTCAATTTTGGCAACACCGCCGGACTACTCCCTTCATGGTCTTATTAAAGTTGGCTGTGTTAATACGTTAGAATTATAGGGGGTGGGGGTATTCGCACTATTATGAAAAATAGTGCATGAATTGTGGTGAGAGCTTTGATTTCGTCTTCTGAGGAAGAAGCGGAAGTGGTTAATTGATTGTAATAAATCTGCTCACGTAATACTTGAAAACTCCCCAAATCTAAATTTTGCGTATCTAATTGGTGAGTTAGTTTTCTTCGTTTCGGCAGAAAATGCTCATCTAAAATATTTTACCTATGAGGAATGATGAAATATTTTCGAGATTATATGTCGACCTCCCGATGTGGAAAATTTGAGAAAAAATGCTCCTGAAAAATTAATGAAGCGAAAATTTTCTCACGTTCACTTCACGTACCAACGAAGGACGTGTCTGTTCGAAAGAAACATTTACCGCTTGAGCGACTGCGATAAGGATGGGTCGACCTTCGGCCAGCTGTTATTTTATTCTGGAGACGTTCGTGTTTCGTATGTTTCATTTCGGTTTTCTAACACGATAATTTTTTATTTCGCAGTTCACATTCAACTACGAACGTTTTCTGTGAAACATATGACCCATCAGGAGCACAATTTCATCAGAAACATCATAAACTTGACTTACTACATCACTATAAAAAATGATGAACTCGTGTCTACTAGTATCACTAGCAAAGACATTATATTTAGACCTACGACTTACAGGGAATTACAATTTTGCGAAATGAAAACGGAAGGATTGAAAACGGTCCACTTTTTCCAATGAAGTTGATTGTTTCTTCGCTTATCTCTTGGTGCTGATTTCAACTGTGAACAATTTCTGTGGAGAATATGACTCACGAGAAGCACAATTTCACCAGAAAGATCATAAACTTGACTTACTATATCACTATTGAAAATGATGAACTCGTGTCTCAGCAATCACTAGCAAATACATTATATTCAGACTTACAAATTGGAAATTACAATTTTTAAAAATGAAAACGGAAGGAATGAAAACGGTCAACTTTTTCTCGTTTTAGCTTTAATCAAGCATTAAAAAAATATCAATAGAAATAGTAATGAACACAGTTTTCAATGAAGTTGATTTTTTTTCGCTGATCTCTTGGTGCTACATTCAACTGCGAAAATTTTCTGTGAAAAATATGATCCATGAGAAGCACAATTTTATCAGAAAGATCATAAACTTGACTTACTACATCACTATAAAAAATGATGAACTTGTGTCTCAGCAATCACTAGCAAAGACATTATATTTAGACTAACCACTTGAAGGGAATTACAATTTGGAAAATGAAAACGGAAGGATTGAAAACGGTCCACCTATTCTCGTTTTAGCTTTGATCACGCATTGAAGAGTATCAATAGTAATAAGAATGAGCACAGTTTTCAAGTTGATTGTTTCTAATACACTGCTCTTTTGGTGCTGCTTTGAACTGTGAACATTTTCCTATGAAAAATATGACCCATGAGGAGCAGAATTTCATCAGAAAGATCATAAACTTAACTTACTACATCACTTTAAAAAATGATGAACTTGTGTCTCAGCAATCACTAGCAAAGACATTATATTTAGACTAACCACTTGAAGGGAATTACAATTTGGAAAATGAAAACGGAAGGATTGAAAACGGTCCACCTATTCTCGTTTTAGCTTTGATCACGCATTAAAAAATATCAATAGTAATAGTAATGAGCACAGTTTTCAAGTTGATTGTTTATAATACACTGATCTCTTGGTGCTGCTTTGAACTGTGAACATTTTCCTATGAAAAATATGACCCATGAGGAGCAGAATTTCATCAAAAGATCATAAACTTGACTTACTACATCACTATTGAAAATGATGAAGTCGTGTCTGGGCAATCACTAGCAAATACATTATATTTAGACTTACCACTTGAAGGGAATTACAATTTTGCAAAATGAAAACGGAAGTTTTGAAAACGGTCCACTTTTTCTCGTTTTAGGTTTGATCATGCATTCAAAAAATATCAATAGTAATAGTAATGAACACAGTTTTCAATGAAAATGATTGCTTCTTCGCTTGGTGCTGAATTCAACTGTGATCAATTTCTGTGTAGAATATGACTCTTGAAAGGCAAAATTTCACTAGAAAGATCATAAACTTGACTTGGTGGAGTGTATATTGAACATTGTTGAGTATATGGAATGAAAATTACTCGGCTTGGATTCACAGAAATTATATTGAATTATTGCTTGATAATTGTTTGATGGCGTTACCCCATTTTTAAAAGCTAGACTGAAAAATTCTCAGTCTATTTATAACAATAATTATCAATTATCGTTTGAAAACGGGGTGACACCCCGAAACAATTGCGACGCATTGATTTGATATAGTTCTCGTTAAAGTACGTTACATCTAGAATCAAACAGTCTTCGTTGCACCAACCACTCTTGGAATAAGTTCCCCAAAGAAACTGGTTGTGATAGTCTGTTGTCAGTAGAATGAACTATGACAACGACAAGGTGGTTGTGGCATTAGTAATGTGTTTGAGAAATGGACCGAATAACATTAAATCTCATCAGGGATGAAACGATACCATTGAGGTATCTATACTTTCACTAGATACTCTACTCGGTCGTCAAATATCGATACGTACTAGGTATCGTTTGAAAAGTATGGATAATCATTCGTATCGAATGAACAGTATCGATACTCATAACGAATAATTTTTCAAGAATTTAGAAAAAAACCCTAACGAGTATTAAACGATACAACCAGAGTTCTTTTTCAAACGCTTAAGCAAATTAGAAGTATTCTCACGAAATCGCACGACTATGAAGCATTTTTTGCAGCTTGCACTTTTCTCGTAATTTGTTGTGAGATATTGTCGCATACAGGATTTCTGAGGATCCATTTTCAATCAAAAAAATTAAACTTTCAAAGACAAAACCAACTCAGCTTTCTGCTAAAAAGAGCTCGGTTAAGGAGCATGCGAGGGAAAGAGAACGATTTGATAAAATGCCAATCAGAGGTAACTAAATATGGAGGAGCTGAATGCTATTCACAAGGTTCTAACCGAATCTTAAAGAAGCCTTCCAAATCATACAAAAAAAAAAGATCATTTCTAGAAATAAAACGATATTTTCGAGGTATATCGAAACTTTCAATCGATACGGCATCGATTAGATATCGACACTTACCTACTCGGTATTAATTTTTTTATCAATGTTGGAATGGAATAGTCACATAAGAGTACTTTTATGAGTACTTTCGAGCGTTCGGCCGATAGTTTACCTCCAAGTAACGATACTAATACTACTTGGTATCGTTACTTTGAGTTTAAGTACTAAGAGGATTGAGAATGTATTTGTATTTACTCATATCGTTTCATCCCTAGTCCTCATCTCACTTCTACTCGCACCCTTAAATGAGTGAGTTGCGACGTGGCGACTGCTTTCATCGAGATCGTTGAGTGAGGAGCTTGTATACTGTAGTACTTGACAAATATTTCAAATAAAAGGAATCTGTTCACTACTTGTTTGACTGAATGAAATCATTGAGTGAAAACTTTTTCACTCAACGATATTGCACATTATGTCCTACATAAGTCTCCGAAGATTATTTTTCAAACTAGTTGCAACGACAGTTTTCTGCAACCGTTTTCATAATTGAAAAAACGGTTGTGTTTCGTCCGTCAAAAATCTGACAACGATATACTAGTAGTACAGGCATAAAAAAACGTAACATAAGCTTCATAACATAACGAAGTAGCATAACAGAACAGGGCGGCAATGTGACAGTGTAACAATGTAATATCGTAACATCGGGGCCTGGCGTAGGTTGTCGGTATTTAGAGATCGCATCAAATAGATGAACGCTTTGATATTGCAGCAGCTATCACCATGTGTGGGTGGGTTCGACGATATTTATTTCTCGTTCATTCTATTGATGACATCGCTATTTCCAAGTGGTCGGGAAAATCGCCATTTCATAAAGAGTTGTCGAAGTGAAGAAATTTCATGAGGTATAAAACACCCCATATATTATGTTGAGGAAGAGTTTGTCATTGGACCGAGAACACCGCTCTGAAGTACACCAGGATTACTAATTTTTTACGTTTACTATTTACTATTAATTTATATTATATAGGTCTGTATTTAAGTCAACACATTTCTTTACCGATACAAGATTTCTCAACGGTTTCTACTTGTTCTGGAAGAAAATATTGATTTCATGTTCGAGCTCTTGATGCTATTTTTTACCGAACCCCTCGTTCACAAGTGAATGAAATGAATAAAACTAACTGTAAAAAAAATTGATAAAACGAATTCATTAGAAATGAAATGAAAGATTGAACCAAATATACTTCACGTTCACTGGATGTGAAAAAGAAAGGAATTATTGAAGCGCAGATTCAATTCATTAATCAAAAAGATATTAATCAATTCACTTCAAGTTACAATCTGAATTTCAAATGTTGAAATTTTCAATCGATTTCGAATTTTTTGTGCTATAGATTTCATGAATTAAATTCGTATTGCGTTAAATTGAATTTTACCTTCATGAAGTAAATTTTTTCAGATTCAATAATTGATTCACTAATTTACATTCATGAAGTTAATGCACTCTTGAAGGTCGAATTTGAACCTGAAACTAGTTTTTCTGAATGTAATCACAATTTCATAATGAGCTAGTATTATTTTTTTCGTCTGTATAGTTTTATTCGTTTTATTCTATTTTGCAAAATTTAAATTTTTTAAATTTCTACATATTAATTATTCAGGAAACTTTCATTTTCGACTTTCTATTTGAACAAATTTTTCCTCGTTTTAAAATATTGAATTTCTTTGTCATGAGAATTCTTTCTGTTCTCGAAAAAATGCATTATTATGCAAAAAACATAAGTTGATTCTTGAAACTGTTTTGCCAAATGTTGAGTGAGTACACAATTAACGATATTGTTAATTTTGAATATAAAATGGAATGTTACATAAAATACATTGATTGAAATCAATGAAATCAAATCGAATCAAATTGAAATCCGATTAACAAAAATGTCATTCGAAGAAGTTCTAATCGATATTCCTTAAATATTTAAAATATTTAAACAATAACTACGATCTTTTAGCAATCCACCTAAATATGAATGTGAAAAATGAAACAACTGAGTCCCGAGTGGGATTCTCGTAGCTTTAGAAAATGAATCCGTCTGAAAGAACCATCCATCAGAACAACCCCATGACAGAACGGATCCACTTATCTCTTTTTACTTCCTGGCATTTCAATTACATTGGGGTTCAGTGCAGATTTCACCATAAATAATTTTTCAAATATGTCTCCGGCATGATACGAGACAAGAAATGTGATCATAGAAAAATTTAATTTCTCAAATACCTGAACATTCATATATTCCTTACTATATTTTTCACGAAAGATTTCTACGATAAAGTTGAATGTTTGTGATAAACTAAGTTGTCGAGTGTTCTGAGAAATTCGAAAATTTGTTTCATTCTCAGAAGATGAATGTCATTCTCGAAAGATGAATGTCACTTAAATATAGATACTTTTCTTGAGCTCTCCAGTACAGCGAACGCCGATAAGATACAAATGCAAAAGGAAATAGTTAGGTATGTTTCGGTTTGAGTCACATTTGACTTGAATATTAACAGCCGTTACTTGGTGTGAAGGGTTCTCCACAATGTTTTTAGATTGTGGATCTATAATTGGAAAACCTGATTTCTAAATTCACTAGATTACACTAGGAAACAGCAATTTTCTTGTATTAGAAACGTGACTTTTTTAGGGGGCAAATAGTATCGATCTTTAGTTTCCCTAAATATTAATTTTCAAGGAGATGAAATTCATAACACGAGATCTAACAAAATATTCAATTGTTTGTGCCTTGCATTTTCCTGAAACTGATATCATAACGGAAGAGAAACTTGTTTGAATTGGTGGGATTGTAAGCATACATAAAAGAACAAGATTAGTCAGTCCCTCACGCGGTTCTCAATTTTGGAAATTAAATCTTCATTACTCTAGTAAAATAAATATTCCTGATTGTTGGAATGTCAAAATGAGTTCAGTCACAAACAAAATTCATTTTATTGTTATTGTATGAGTCGTTGAAAGATGTGGTAAACACAGACACAGCAGAGAATAAAAATATTGAATATGCTGTGTTCCATTTTTTCTAATACCCTATTGAATGACCACACAAAAAAAATTAAGCCCAACACGAGGAAAGTGAATCAAAAAAGAAACGAAGAAAACTTGATATTTTCATTAAGTACGTTGTTGGTTGCGCTAATCACAAATATAATATTTATTTATACTTAGATAAATCATTCAATTTGAGTAATTCATACAGCGTTTCTTTCAAGTTTCCTTCTCTCTCAAATAATTGAAGAAATTTGGTTAGGCAACTTTTTATGTAAAGAAGTTCCACTAATACTTTTTACTCAGTGGGGTTTTATCGAAAACATTGTTGTTTCCTTGTTTATTTTTCTGTTACAGTAATATGTTCTCAGGAATAATATTAAGTATGTTATAAATACAAATAATATTTTCTATCCGTTCGAAATATACAAAAAGAGATGAAATAATGCTTGAAACTTCGGGAACTACCGACAAGAGAGTAGTAGGCTCGATTTTGGCAACACCGCCAGAGTACGCTCTTCATGGCCTGTTTAAATGGCCCACACCAGCATGGGTTCATGAAGAATCGATCAACTGTTACTAATTTGGCATGCATTACTCATTCCTTGTCAGAAACATTAAATGACTGTGGCCAGATGGATGTTATTCACACAGATATCCAGAAGGCCTTCGACCAGAGCGATCATAGAATAATGTTGTCCAAATTGAAGGCTATAGGTTTTTCATCACAGTTGTTAAATTTGATGCAGTCATATTTTTCGGATCGTTTTCAATATTTTGAACATGGTGGTAATGAATCTGCACTCTGTTTTGCCTCGTCTGGTGTGCCACAGGGGTCCAACTTGGGTCCATTGTTGTTTATTATATATATATAAACGATCTTTCTTCACAGCTTAACTGCATGCATCTGCTTTTTGCAGATGATTTAAAAATATTTGCTGCTATTAACGATCGTCATGATTGTGTCAGATTACAGTCTTCCCTTGACGCTGTCAATTTGTGGTGTAACAGCAATGGAAGTAAATATAAAATTTTATCATTTTCTCGAAAATTGTTTCCAATTCATCATAGTTATACACTGGAAGGTCAAATTCTAGATAGATGTGTTGAGTTTAAGGATCTGGAGGTACTTTTCGACTGTAAGCTGTCCTTCTCTGAACATATAACTTGTATTACAGCTTCTGCTTCTAGGATGCTGGGTTTTTTGGTTAGAAATTGGAGCAACTTTGTTTATCTTGACACAATGAAAACGCTTTACTCCTCCTTTATTCGCAGTAAAATGGAAATATGCGTCTATAATTTGGTCTTCTATGTACATTAATTCTATTGTCCACTTAGAGGCAGTTCAGAGGAAATGTTTGAAGTATATGTACTTCAGATGTTATGGGAAATATCCTTCTAGATGCTTCGGCCATTCTATCCTAACCGATAGTTTGGGAATTGAATTATTGAAGTTGAGGCGTGAACGGTTCGGCCTAACATTTCTCTTCAAAATTTTGCACAATTCGATTGACTCACCATTTCTTCTCAGCAAAATAAATATTCGCGTACCAAGGCCAAGGTACCAGGTCTGAGGTGGAATAATACATTTTATGTCACTTACAGCAGATCAAATGTTATGTCACGTTCTCCTATCAATTTTATATGTAATCTTCATGATGTTTGTTGCGGTCGATGTGATATCTATTTTGAGCGGCTAGCAGTTATCTTGGCATGACACTCAGAACAGCGCATTGGGATGTCGTGATATTTTCCTGAACTTCGGTTGTCCACATATGTCTTAGTTATAAATATTATTTCAAATATTATTTTAATTTTAGTTATTTTATTTGTTTACTAGATAGTACTAACGCAATCGATTTTAGTTTTTTTTTATTTATCAAACATATTTCGTTACTAAATGGTCAACTTCTGCTGACCATACGTAACTTTGTAATAGACAATATTTCATTTTGTTTTTAGTTATCTGGTTATTGTTCAATACTATTTCAATTTATTTCGAATTAATTTTTTCGTTGTATATATTCGCTTATACTCAAATATTATATTGAATATTATATATTTAATACAATATTTATTATTATAAATATTATAATATTTTTGTTGTCTTCTCGTTAATTTTTTTTCTTATTTATTATTATTTGTGTACAAATTTGCAATTTTTTGTAAATTGTAATTTTTTTTGTAATTTTTTCTCTGTAATTGGATGTATATCTGTTTGGAATAAATGTCTTATTATTATTATTATTGATATTATTATTATTGTCGGCCGTAGTACTAATTACACCATTTGATATAATGATGACATAATTCGAACTTTTTGGTTTATTTTACTGAAAATTTTCATTTACTGGGTATATGTATCGGCTTCATAACCAGTCATCAAGAGTTGTAATACTCTGATGGTATGGAAGTCCGAAATATATGTCAAATAAATAAACTATATAAGTACTATCAATTCAAGTGTTCGCATGATATAGTTCCTTTTTTGATAAATGTATCACAAACTTTTGAACGACAAGTTGAGTGATGTGACATGGATTAGTATCTTCTCACTAACATGTTGAAACACGGAAGTAAACAAAGTAGATTGCAATATCTGATATTCAGAAATTTCTGTTTTCATCGAATGAAAATAGGATTTCAGTTTAAATAATTTGCAATTATCAAATTCAATTTTCTATGGAAATATAATGAAATTAGTTTCGTCCCATTGGGGGCAAACATTTACAATTATTCAATTACTAAACAAACCCATTGAATAACTCTGTTTCAGTTTTCGTAATTGATTTTAATGTTTATCAAGTGCCTCATTAGCTTCTGAATCGTATTGTTATTCGAATTTTTGTGAAATTTGTTGCAGTTATGGTTTGTTCGAATTATGAATTGAGGAAAATTATATTTGGATATTGTAATAATACGAAAATTGAAAACAAGGAATTGCGTTCGAAAACAAGGATATGCATTCTTCAAACAAAGGAATTTTGTGATTCTCAGTTTGATATTCTGAGTATCTACAACATGCCATGTTGAATATTTTTCGACATAACTTGCACCTAATTCTCCAGGAGATTACATCTTCACAATCATCATGTGTGATGCATTATTATTAGGAAGATGTTCAATATTTGCTACGCATTCATTTCTGAATGTATTGATTTCAACTAATGAATATATCCTGAAAGTACTCTTTGTTTAAAAGACGATAGCTTGTTCAATAAGTATGTCCACCTGAAATTTTTCTGGTTATAACTTTAAAATTTTGTTTATATCTTTTTATATCATTTCGTGAAAGGGCAGAGGAGTGATTTTACTTTTGATAGGTTAGGTAAGTACTCTTTCTACTGTTAAATAGGTCTGATTGTCATGTTGTGATGTTAGTAAGATGACGGAAAGTTAACCTGACTGTGGAAGAAGAAGTTGGATGGTTTTTTTTCGAAAAAAGATCAGAAATTAATTATCATCAAGATAGAAGACTTTTTGAGACCTTCATAAAATTATATCTTCTTTCTATTATGGCATTTTGTTTTGCTGAAAGGAATAAGTATCCAGTATTGCAATATATTGATGGTCGTTAAATTATTCTGGAATTTGTTAGTTATTTGGAAATTGTAAACCGAAGAAGTACCCTTCTGGGGATCAAAGCACGTGTTCCTGATACACAGTAAACCGCACACTACATCTTTGTGTAAGTCAAGGTATATTCCATTTAGTTTTGTTCATTTTTTGATGGAGGCTTTTATGTTTCAGGGTTTTATTTTTATTTTAACTTTCACATTTCCTCCTTTTGGATTTCGTAGTTTTTTTGAGTACTGGAACTATTCGGAATCGCCATTTTGAGAAGGTTTGGCAGAATAGATCTTTGAGGCTAAAGCTGCTGAAAGTACGCTTTAAGTATTCGCTTGGTGTGGATGACTTTTCAAAATTTTATTAACCTTGCATTTATTTTTATTTCATAACTGTTTAATTTACATGCTAAAGTTTCCTTTTTATTCAAACATTCATCATATATTTTTTGTCTTGACGATGAAGTCCTCTCAGCTAAGAGAAAATTAATTTATCTTTTATTTTTCAATTTTTTTTTTGCGTTTCACATTATTAATTTTCTTTTATTTAATATATATCTAAATATAAAATCATATCATCAAGTAAACTAAGTGGTTTTAATTTTTGTAGATGTTTGTTAGGAGAACTAAGATTCATTTTATATTTGGATTTCATTGATGACATTGATGATACACCCCCTTTTATGACTATATATTTATTATGTTTCCAATTGTAGTTGTTGCATCAATCGGTATTTTTACGTTGAATGATCTAATTTGTGATTAAACTTGATGATATTCTCAGTAAACAATTGGACCAATATGAATATTGATAATTTCGACATTCCAGAAGATATTTATCGATATTCTGTAGTGAGGGAAGACAAACGGATTCATCGATGAATCATTAATGGCAGTGTCAATTCATTTCCCGGTCGGATTAGCCGGTTTGTAGTGCAGTAAAACGTGATGTCTGTAAGGACAAATATGTGAAGTGAACACGTTAGGCATAGGAAGGACTGAACGAAAGACAAACCTCAGTATTTGAAATGCTTGCAATACATGACTGGGGTCTATTTCTTCTGTCTAGGGATTGATATTTCTAAAGACGTACCTAAAGGACATGTTTTAGAGATGCACATGCTCGTATATGCATGAGAAGCTCCGATGTTAGAGTTTTCTCTTGCAGTATTTTCTCCTTTCATTACACATTTTTTGACATTGGAATGTTAAGATTTGTAAAAATGTAATGACAAGTCGTATGGTTGGTTTGAATTTATCCGCCCACTTTGTCAGTTAGAACACTGAATGAAAACATTTGTTCAAGGGTAGGGTGGGGATTATAAATTTCTTCGGCATTCGATTGGTCTAAGATACGTTCTAAGGGTTTTTTTTTAAATTTTGTTTTGAAACAAATGTCAGTCAGCATGAGCAATTGAAAACAGTTCAGGGAATTTTTATAATAAAAAAACGTATTTGATAATGTTGGAGTTTACTTGATGAATTTTAGTTTGAATTATAATTGAATATAAAATGAAATTCAAACAATTGAACTTTTGATTTACACTTTATTGACAACATAGCACAAATATATAGATGTGTAGATGATATAATCACTTGTTTTACTGGTACCGATCGTTTGTTGAAAAACTTTGAAAATTTCAATAACGCAGTTCATCCGAATATAAAATTCACAACGGAAATAGAATCTGATAAATTTCCTAATTTCTCAGATTTGACAATTACAAGATGAAATAATCAATTTGAATTTTCATTTTCCATAAGCCTTCCCATACGGATACCATAATACACAATTCCTCATGTCATCCATATTCACATAAAATGAAAGATTTCCACAGTATGATACATAGAATAACTAATATACCTTTATCAGAAGAAAATTTTAAGAAACAACTGAACATCAATAAAGAGACTGCGGTTAATAATAATTATGAGAGCGAACTAAACTTTTCACCATTTGAATTGTGGAACATGTCCCGGTAATATATAAAATATATATAACTGATATATATATATATATATATATATATATATATATATATATATATATATATATATATATATTATTAAACTTAAATACAGAAAACCACACTTTCGATACGAATTTCAACATTTTATAATGAACAAAAAAGTAGTCAATTAAAATTTTGAGAAATAGTGGAAATAAATCGGCATAAAAATTCGTGAAATTTGCTCAATGAACAGATATAATCAAACAATTCACCCTTGTTATACCTTTTCAGTCAATAAAAATTATATTTTAAAATGGAATATCTTGGGTAAAACCCAGAGTCAGAGAATCCTAAAATTCGCTTGTTATTCATGCCTGTTTTTTCAAATTTGTTGTTAATCAGTATTCTGTTAGCATCTGAGAAAGTCGATTGTAACGACGAAACACGTCATGCTATGTACAGAGTACAAATTCAAACACTTGAGCTTAGGTATACACTTTATTGACACTATACTAGAATATTGATTTCACTAATACCAACCAGTGATGAATACTGATACTAACAGCAGTTCTGCTAGCATCTGAAGAAGTCGTTTGTAACGACTAAACACGTCAATGCTATGTTGTCAGTAAAGTGTAAATCAAAAGTTCAAGTGCTTGAATTTTAGTATATATTCAATAAAAATCGTAAATAACTGTAGATTTATGAAAATATGCTTTTCTAATAAGCTGTCTTATGAAATCTTTGACGAACTGAATCGTTTCGGTTATTGTGAAAGTATTGGTATTACTTTGAGAAAACTAGGGGACACTCCTGAGAAAGAGGATATAGTTCAGGATGAGAGTTGCATTTAAACCATGCAAAAGGCCTGAATTTTTTTTCGAATTGAATTCATGTTAAGAACTGTTCGGCACAGACAACGAATAGAGTTGATTTACTGAATGTTTTCGAAAGTTAGAAATAACATACTCAGGATGAGAAATATTAGGTATAATGAAATATTAGGTAACATTAGAGAAACAAAAATAGTACAAACTGCAAGAAACAAACAAATCTGAAATGTAGATTTCATCGAATCTTCATCAGTACTTTTTTTAACATCAGTTGCTTTCTTAGAACTAAAAATCTGAATCGATATTTCTGAGGTTCACTTCAATAGCTTTCTCGCCTCAGTTTGTTCAAGAGCAGTACGGTTACTGCTTCTTCGAAGTTGTTTGAACACTGAATTTCATCTCGTTGATTGTCAGAAATACTAATCAGCAGAGTCTAGCAAATCCAGAAGGTACACTCTGTATTCTGTTCAACATGATCCAAAATGATTTACTACAATATATATATATATATATATATACATAATAAAATTAACCACGCATGTCTGCACCAAATAAATTCGACCAATACATCTCTTCTTTTCAATCACGTATTTCAATATTTGAACTGAACTTGTATTTTTCAACAGTTTGTGTTATTTTTTCGATGTGTTTTGTTTGTCCTGATGTGACATACTAACGAAACCCTTCAATTCTGTTTGCTTGTGATAACTCAAAACCAATATTGTTCGAACTATTTTCAGCTATGTCATGAATATTTCAGTAATACCTATTTTATTTCAACGATTTTCGGCTTATGTGTCATGAAATGACCCTAAACAGAATTACTCCACAAAAAAATGACAATTATTGTTAGTGAACTTCAAATCAACGTCTGGGACTAGCAAATACTCGTAACTTTAGGTTTTCGAGAAACAATTAGGTTTAAGAGCATCAGAAGAATATTGAAAATGCTTCTTTGATATTGTAAATTAGTGGAACCACCAATAGCATTCATTTTATTGTATAGCATCAGAAATAATTAGCAATAGAACACAAAACAAAATGTTGTTAGTGTGTAATTGCGTTGACAACATTACTGTAGACAGCTCTTAGGAGTTTTTCCGAAATATTTCGATTTTTCGATTGAAAATTCGAATATAATATATATATATATATATATATATATATATATATATATATATATATATATATATAAAAGTAGAAAGGATTAAGGATTGAGAAGGTTTATTTGTATAAAAAGAAAAGAAAAAAACTCACGGTAAAAAACCTGCACTCGTAACAGCCGTTGACATACGTTTTGAGCTATTGGCTCTCCTCAGAACGGCGCAGTTCAAGTTTCAGATGTTCGAACTTGAAAATTAGACCACGCACAAAATTCAACGAAAAGAAATCGACATCCTTGTAGCTGTGGCCCCACGCCGGTGGAGACAATATATCACGGAATTTTGGCCCGACAATTAAAATGATATAAAAAGGATTTAGCAGGTATATTTGTAATAATAGAAAAGAACAAAATCTTAATTGTAGGTTCAAACTTCCGTGATACAATCGCCCCACCGGCGTGAAATGAATAAGTTTTCAGACTGATATTCATTTCATACAGCTACAAGGATGACGATTCCTTTTCGTTGAATTTTGTGTGTGATCTTATTTTCAAGTTAGAACATCTGAAAATTGAAGTGCGCCGTTCTGAGGAGAGCCAATAGCTCGAAACTTATGTCAACGGCTGTTACAAGTGCAGGTTTTTTACCGTGAGTTTTTTTTTGATTATATATATATAAATATATATATATATATATATATATATATATATATATATATATATATATATATATATATAATTTTGGTAACGGGAATAATCGGTCTGGTGTAGTGTTTAAGAAACTCATTTAGTCATAACAATTCTCGATAATTCGATACTTTTTGTGTCTTCTTCAGGAGAAAAACAAGCTCCAAAGTAGTGACTACAATGATCAAATTTAATACGTAAAAATAGAAAACTACTTACAATAAGAGTTTATGCAATGATAATAACATTGATTTCAAGAATCCATAAACTTGAATATAAGAATGGAACTAACATTATTCAAGCAACGTCTCTTTTTTTGTTTCCACTTGTATCCTACATAGTGCTGAACTGAATGGTCAGAATTTCGAAACCCTAGAAGGTTGATAGCCAGGCATTTGTGTGTGGGGTGTTTAGTGATTTGATCGTAGAATTTTTCAAACCATTGGCGTTAGAAAATGTTTTGATTTATTTTATTTTAAAATATTTTTATGAATAATGCTCAATTTTTCAATATCTGATCTAGCGTTTATAGGATTGTCTGTGTTGTGTATATGTGTCATGTCCAACAATAATATCTTTTTGTGATTACTTTCCATAACCAAAATTTTGATATTTTGGTAATCAAAATTGTGATCAGAGTCTTGGACATGACACGCAAATGCACAAGATCTTTTTCCAATACGACTATTGGATTCAACGTTCAATAGTGAGTAAGTGAGTAAGTTCACTGGTGGAATACAACATGAATAACTGCTTTTAAACAAGTCTTTATATGAAATTATTTGTATACAAATTAAGATACAAATATCTAAAAAAGAAATATGCATATCAATGTGCTCAAATCGATAGAAGAAAAACAAGTTAGATTGTAAACTGAAAACTGAAATCACATTGTCTTTCAGAAGATTGTTTCTTAGTCTTGATATATTTATATATAAGGTACGGATATTTTGAAGCAAATAGTGATTTGGGAGATTCAGGTGAACTTAGTGAGTACTACCAACCACAGATCTAAAGTCTCTCGTTTTGTAAGCGTGTAGTGAAAAAACAAATATATGAGCCTGGCTAGGATAGTATCTGTAATTGTCTGTAATTGCCTTCCGTTGTGGTCTAAATATGGTCCTAATAGCTTAATACTGAAGGTACTGATGCTCGGCATTTGTCTTCGTGATGGCATTAGCAATAAGGAAATTCCTCGACAAATAGAGAGGGAGGATGTGATTGAACGAAGAGCAACATTAAAATAAGCTAAGGCAGGTCATATCGTCAGACGAGATCTCAAGTTTACCATAGCACATCACAATGGAGATCATGATTACTAAGAAGAAGTGTCGAGGTCCGAAAAAGATGGACGATATAAAAAACTCAGCAGGCACGAATAGGTAGTCAACAGCAAGAATTTGCGTCAGATACAAAGAAATCAGAAACGCTCGTGTTCAGTACTGGATAACAGGAGCTTTCAAACGGAGAAGAAGAACAAGAAGAGCCGGTACATTCTGAACAAACATCACTGAGTTTATCTGTCGACCGGTTATGTTTGCTTGTCGTGATATTTTTAAAGCTGAGAACCCCATGGAAATATGTGGATGAAAAGCCTTTTATCAAAGCTATTGTTGAATATTTCGAGTTGGTAATCGGACAACTGAATTATGAATAACTATAAACGTATACAATATCATTATCCTTGAAAATACGGTCGACCATTATGAGTCAGAAATATTCGAATTATTAAATTTCTATATCTGAAGAAATGTCTCACCGAAAATGAGCTGGACTGTCAGCAGTAAAAAGAGCACCAAAACACAACACGACAACTAACTGGTTTCGTAGTATTTGGAACGCACCAAAGAACGCCATAGAGCAGATTTATCGATATCTTGTTATTGACAATTTTCGAATGGATATTCCAGTCTATGTTCTAAGAGAATGCCATTGCTTTTTCATTCTACGTTTATGATATATCGACTCATCGGTGTGTCATTCATATTTGCAGGCAATGGACGATTAATCGTAAAACGAATCATAGCACTATTTCAAATATGGAATGAAATTATAATAACACAGTAAATAATTATTCCATAATATTCTGTAATTATACTTATGAATGTATTCTGTGGTCAGTAGCCTTCTATAGTAACTATAGAATATTCCATGTTAACTATATTTATACATATTCTATGGTCAGTTTATGTAACGTATACTGAGGCTGTGACAAAATGAATGTCCTAGTACATCGTTCGTTCAGTTCCCACCTGCTCCGAAGATCATAACAATATGGACGTGGAAATCCATTTGCAAACGCGAATTCACCTGATGGATTGACGTGAGCGAATATCTCTCGCACCACTAGGCCTTTATTTAAATGTATCGGAAATGAATGAGAGGTTGCAAGTGTGTCTGTTTGTGCGGCAACTGGACCGTGAGATGGATGAGCAGATTTCAAAGCGAGAATATGCCGTGGTGAATGTCGAGAATACTCGACGTTCACCACGTTTGAGGACACTCCTAGTATACAATCTGTGATTCGACTTTTTCTATGATAGCAGTGCCTACTCGAATATATTTGGATTAATCCAAGAGAACGAAAGAAATGCAGTGAACATAATTGCATATTCAATGATTTGGTATGGAATTTTCAAATTATATTTCTACATACTATTTATGTTTAACACAGGAAGGTACCTGAGATTGAAGAAAGAAATCCTGAAATATTATGAAGAATGAAGTTCAAGATTGAAACTAAATGCATTTAGCTTATAAGTTTACTTATAGCAAATTCCATATATATAGTAAGACCATTTTTTTCAGTCTTGATGATAAGTTCACTACTCGAGAATTATTATTATTTTACTCATTTGACTGGAATAATTTTTTGGATATAGTGAAAGTATAAGCCATAAGTGTTTTATTTCAGCTGATATCTTCTGAGTATATTGACAACTCTACAAAGAATTCGGGTGGTTAGCCCATTATCAAGAGAGTTAATATCATTAATTTTAATAACTCTTGATAATGGGCTAACCACCCGAAACATATGTAGAGTTGTTGATTTGCTCAGTGTAACTGGAGCCAAGTGTTTCAATTTCAATTTACTATCTTTTAACATAATGTTTCACCAAGTGATAAGCGAAACCTACGTGTCATTTATTATATATTATATATAAACATAATTTACTTTTTGCTCAAACTTTATATGTGCGATTTTATAGCGGCATTCAGTGCGATCTTCGAGATTTTTTATATATATATATATATATATATATATATATATATATATATATACGATAAATGAGGAGTATTGCCGTATAATATTAATTATTAAAAAATGATGAGTTCTCGGCAAAAGTAGGGCCACTATAATTGATACACAACCAATATATTAACCTTGTCTATATTTCGATATATTTCGAACATGTTTACATTCTTCATCAGGACTCTGAAAAATAAATAGGCGTAAAACAAAAAATTACATCTTAAGGTTAACTAGGCTGAATATGTAGCCAGACTGTACGCAGCAGTGAAAATAGATGGTAAAACAAATTTTTGAACTTACAGAACCAGATAATCTCATCAAAAACGCAATATAAAATATATAAAATAAAATCAGATGTCACAACAACCATATGTTAAAGATACTGAACTGTCAGGAAACACAGACAAACGTTACTAAGGATCACAGAGTGTCAAGTGCAAAACTCTCTGTCAACTCTCACCACAAATGAAAGAACACAAAACATCAAACAGAACTCAGGAATTGTAGCTGGGCTTATCGAATTTTCTTCGAGAGCAGATAACTATAGACGCAACTGAGCCTAGCAATGTCAGTTTTTTTATTAATGCTATTGCCATTAGCATTCATATGGCACATTTCCAAAAATAATCTCTTCTGATAGCCACTAGCTATATCCAGGATTTTGAAATTATTGAAGTCAAAGTGATGTCCCATCTTTGCCGCATGGAGGGCCAAAGCACATCTGTCTGGGTGGAGTCTTATATCACTCTTATGGAGAGTAATTCTTCGCTTGATGTTCTGCGAAAATTGACCTATGTACACTCCTCCACAATCTAAGCATGGTATACCATATACACAGTCTGAAATGTGAGATGATGGTACCTTGTCTTTCAGTTGTGTGAAAGCACTTTTACCAGAAATGATATTATATTTGGCCCATTCATGTATTATTCCATATATTCCATTCGCTTGAGTTATCGAGTTTTTCGATGATGAAGTGTACAGTTTATATTTTTCAGTATATTCTATGACAGTTTTTTCCTCGGAGTTTTTCATTGTAAATTGAAATACTAAAGTAGCTAATAGACCTCTCCGCATTCTGCAGGTATTGGAGTTGTTTCTGCATTTCGATTCAAACTATTATTTTGTATATCATTTTCATTCATTGTATTCAAAAGGTTACGTAGAAATAGCACAAGAAAAATACTGTAAATTGATTCTTAAGCTTCCTTGATGTCCCGATAGTATTATCATTGCAGATAGCTGAAAGAGAATTGGAATTGTGTTTGAGGTTGAGTTGATCATAGTATTCAGGGGAGAAATTAATGTTAGAGGTAGTGAAGACACCTGAGAAAAAGGTGTGAAATCTGTTAACAATATTGTGAGAATCATTTAGCTCGATATCCCGTATCTCACATCACCGGTAATGCGGGATCTACACTTCGATGTCCTCACAAAGACCATAGGGTTATCACAAATTCCAGCCTCTGTATGGCGAATGTTCATTGTGAAGGAAGCTTATATATTTCGTTTGATTTTACCATCCAGAGTACCGAACTGGTAGTAATCATATCTGTCTTTCTGATATATAACGATTTTTCAGTCATATGTCAGATATATCATGTGTTAACTAACAAAGGAGAAAAACCGTGATATTTAGAAGTATCAAATGGCACACAAGTATCAAATATGTTATTGAACATAATATGCTGTTCGAATTGATTGCGACAAACAATTTTTTTTTCGTTTGAGTTACTGCAGTAAATATGTGAGTAGCAGGATGGGCCAAACACCCTCACACTTGCTTGTTTACTACCTGAGGTGACGTGAGGGTTCGACCTTGGCCATCATTTACATTCGGACCGGTTTTACCTCGCCAGCAATTCAGTTTTACCTCTCCAGCAATTCAGTTGTGAGCCTACCGGTGCGACAGTTGGTGGTTTTAATTTTGATACGTGCTGTATTGTCTTGTCCAAAGATGGATATCACTCCAAGGAAGCGATCCAAGATTATCGCGCTTAATGAACACACATAAATGACAGTAATTTATGTGTGGTGCTGCCACTCCAACCGCTTCAGCTATAGCTGAAGCGGTGTGGCAAAGTCCAGAGTTTCGAGAATTTCAAAAACATTTGAAGAAAGTGGCTCATCGTTTCCAAAAAGAAAAGGACTCTGTGGCAGCAAACGCAAAACTACTCCAACAGCAGACAAATTGTTGAAAAGAAATAGCAAAATTAATCCGAGAAAGACAAGCACTGATCTTAGAAGAGCTTTAATAGCTTCTTCTGTGGAGGTGAGCACCTCAACTGTGCGAAAACGACTGCTGGAGGTTGGACGTACGGCAAGAAGACCAGCAACTGCTTTCTCAGAAAATGATGAAGAAACCTTTGGCATGGGCCAAAAAGTGTCGTGAGTGGACTATAGACGACTGGAAGAAAGTGGTTTTTAAATTCAATGGACGATGAATCTACTCTGTGATAGTTCATAATTAAATGAGAGGTAATAATAAAAACTTGTCTAAAAATCACTGACTGAACAATTCTTTATTCGACTAGTTTCGCCTTTTACAGCATTATCAAGAATGAATGAGATTATCATTCTTGATAATGCTGTAAAAGGCGAAACTAGTCGAATAAAGAATTGTTCAGTCAGTGATTTTAAGACAAGTTTTTATTATTACCTCTCATTTAAAGTGGTTTTTGGTGATGAGACACATAAGTTTGTGTCTCATCATCATCGAGTGTTGTTAGAGCAAGTGATGGGGAAACTTTGCGGCCTGATCACATTCATCAGATAGTAAAACATCCTTCGAAACAAATTTTGTTTGGGTTTTTTCTCAACCAATTGCACTGGACGATTAGCTCCTGTTACAAGGATGATGAATTCAATGAAATATATGAAAATATTGCGCACCAGGATTGTCCCATTCATGGAAACGTTTGATGGAACATTTCGGCACTACCTGGCTCCCTCCAACAATTCCAAACAAGTGCAGGCCTTTATGCGTGAGAATGAAATAAAAGTACTCGATTGGTCGGGGAATTCACCTGATCGCAATCCCATTGAGAATTTATGGAATAATCAAAAGGAACGACTGGCAATAATGGATTGCACTACAAAAAATAAATAAATAAAATGAGAGGTAATAATAAACTTGTCTAAAAATCACTGACTGAACAATTCTTTATTCGACTAGTTTCGCCTTTTACAGCATTATCAAGAATGATAATGCTGTAAATTCTTGATAATGCTGTAAAAGGCGAAACTAGTCGAATAAAGAATTGTTCAGTCAGTGATTTTTAGACAAGTTTATTATTACCTCTCATTTAATTATGAACTATCACAGAGTAGATTCATCGTCCATTGAATTTATTAAAAAATAAATAATTATAAGTGCAATTCAGGTGTGGTTTCATGATGACGAATTGAAGAAAATCTGAGCTGCGCTAGTGGAATCGATGCCTAGACGAGTTAGAGAAGTTATTTCTGCGAGAAGAAAACAATCTTCATATTAATATGAAAAATTTACGTTATTTTGTATGTATTTACTTCATTAAAAGGTAAGATTTTACGAAAACATTGTTTTCTATTCTTTGTCCCAATTCATTCGAACAGAATAGTACATTATTTTACACGCCAACTCACAATTATTCATTTGACCAATGATTGACCAATCGACGGAATTAATATAGTTATATTGCTGTTTCTTTCCAACAAAACAAAATATGTAAATAGTACATACCGCAATTGGAGAATAACGCGGTTGAAAACGTTAAACATCAAAAATTAAATTAAATGTTATATTGATGAATACCCTTAATAATGGGTAACCACCAAAAACTGCGTAAAGTTGTTAATATATTCAGTGAAACATAAGCCCAGTATTTTATTTTCAACTGACTTTTATTCAACATAATGTTGCACTAAGCGGAACCTTCGTGTTATTTATCGAATATGTTTGTAGATAATGTAACAAGCATAAAAATACATCCTTGTATTCTTATGCTTCCGAATGTATTCTTATTTTAATGCACAGTGGTAAATCTCTGAGAAATATACTAGGAAACATTATATATACTTTCAGTCATTCGGGCATACTCTTCCAATCTTTTGACTCATATATTGCTAACCCTCTATATACCCTCTTGAATCTTTAGTATTTCAGGAGACTCAGTTTCCGAGCGGTATAGGCTTTAGACTTACTGGTGCTGGTGGGTTCGATCCCCACTGTAATCGTTCGGAATCAGGTTGAACTGTAGATCCAACTTTCAGACAATCAAAGCTTTTCAAAGTATAACTAGCATTTATAATGCAGTATTGTAAGATTATTTGTGAGAATTATTATTTGTGACAGTTTGATCTGTAACAATCATACTCTAACAATAATTAAATCATCAACAATTTGTTACGATGCAATAATTGTACGAAAATTGATCAATTATATAATAAATCAGATGACAGATCATCAATCAGATATTTCCAATATTTCTCGCACACGAAATAATATAGAAATTATTTGGTTTTTGTGGCATTTCAATCGAATTCTATTGAAGCTTCACTTTCTTCTACAAAATCGCATATAATGAGATAATATCGATAAGAAAGATTTTTCTCGTTCATTTTTTTTTTCATTTATTATTATTTGTGTACAATTTTGCAATTTTTTGTAAATTGTAATTTTTTCTCTGTAATTGGATAAATATCTGTTGGGAATAAATGTCTTATAATTATTATTATTATTATAATGAAAGTAGTTCGAAGTAGTCTACAAGTTCATTATAACGAATGCCAATATGAGCTTTGCTCCCAGAAATTCAACGACTACATCAAGACTATCCATAAACAAGAAGTCACAAACGTTTCGAGGCCAAGGACGTACGTTGCGTATTTCAAAAGCACCCCTACACCATAACGTTGACCTTTAATTCAATTTACAATTTTGAAAATTTATCAATTATATAATGAATCAGATGACAGATCATCAATCAGATATTTCCAATTTTTCCCGAACACGAAATAATATAGAAATTATTTGGTTTTTGTGCTTCACTTTCTACAAAATCGCATATAATGATATAATATCGATAAGAAAGTTCTAAAATTTCAAGAAGTTGATCGTAGACATAGCAGAATTAGCGTAGTAAGTTACAGTTGAGATGCTTGTCGGTAGCTATCGAATACTGATTGATTTATATAGGAATTTCTTCGTCCGTAAAGCTCGGGAATATAATATTCTAGAGCAGTTTATCTGCTTTATAAGTAACCAGACGCTTCGGAGCCAAAATATGCGCATATATTTATATTCGGTCATCGACTTGATGATAATTTAAAGCCCATGTGGGTGAAATGCTCTCAGTTTTATGAATATATGAGCCCTCCATGAAGTACGAAACTGCCCACTCGTTGACGATAGCTCTGAGCAGTAAGAGAGAAGCATGCTTCAGCCAAATAATAGAGAAAATTTATATATAAGTTGAATATGCAAGCTGAGTAACAATTTTCAGGTCGTAAGAAATATTATTAAAACATATGTTATATGCGTTTTATCATTACGATGCCTTTTTGGGCCATTCTTATGATTGCTAGTTATCCTAATTGTTTATCGTAGTTGTCCATCATAAGCACCTTGTGCTTGTGCGAAAGTTGGGCTCACAGTTTTTAGGACACTGGCAATTCTTAGGACAAACTTCGAAGATATTTCGAAATTCGAAAAACTGTTTTGTTCTTGAACTGCCTTCAAACTTTTTTCGAAGGTTGGTAAACTTTAATGCCATCCTAGTAACAACGATGGTTGATATGTTGAGTAATGAACAAGCAAACCAGCTTCAATTTTTCTTCAACGAATAATTTAGACGGCTGACGAAATTTCGTCTTCCTTGGACATTTTTATTTACCATTACCCAGAAGACTTTTTGTCTAATTGAAGACTTTCTTTTTCACTAGGTTGATAAGCGCTTTTGTTTCAAACATGATCAACGTTCAATAAAAATGTTTCATTCTTCACTTCCGTGATGCTCAACTTGTGATTAATATTTTCAGGTATATCAGTATATGTAAAATATATATACGTACTCGGAAGCAGCAGCTGACTTGTGTTTCAAATTTCTTACCTCTCATCAGAACGACGTAGCCTGGTCTCAGATGTACGATGTATTTGTTCCTCCCTCAATACAAATAAGTCAAATCCAGCCTACTATCATACCCACGTTCGACATTTCAACAACATATATAGTCAGCGTAAGAGGATAACTGCTTCATTTTATCAGCGAGGATGCATATGATTAAATTGAATATAGAATTTCCTTCAACCATAAAAAATATACAGATAAATGAGCATCCTGGAATAATCGAAATCCCATACTGCAATTTAGAAATATCAAGAAACAACAAGAATATAACACCACCTAGCATAATTCATATTATCAGCCGAATGCTACGCTCTTCAAAAATCCTTTGAAATATGCCGAATATAACAGCGCCAAAACGAAATTGCTTATCAAGAAACATCGAAATGTAACATCTCCACCAACAACGTAGACGATAACTACGTTTCAAATGACCATTTCAAATCACATATTGAGTACCAAATAATATCTAGATGGAAACAAAACTGGCGACCAAGCAAAAATATATTAGTCGATATCAAACCCAACACCAAATACTGGTAAGAAAACTTAAACAGCTCAGACCAGACATTATTAAATCGACATTATAGTATCAAAGAATAGGACATACGCGACTAACACTCGGTTAAATAATACAGTAAGAACGAAAAGCCGAAATGCTCTTATTGTGATCAGTTTCTAACAGTAAAACATATTTCGAGATCGACACAATTTGGGAACTATCAACAATAGCCTACGCCAATCATGTGGTATCAAATCTGTGAAAATTTCTTAAAATGATTTTAATATATTGACAAAACTGTTACACCTAAAAGTGGTATCTAATGACCGCAGAGGTTGATAAGACCTAAAATTTACAATAAAAACAAAAATGAGACCCTGCCGCGTGACACGAGGTAGGAACGTCAGTTCCTTCAAGAATTACTATTCAGTTAATCATAAAAGAAAAGATATTATTTATTCAATAAATAAAAGAGACAGAGAGAGAGAGAGAGAGGGAGGCGTGCTTTGTCGGCTCCACCACTTCATCCGTTTTCCGTCATCCTCCTAACGATGACATGACCTGACCACATTCCAATCACTCATTTCTTGTCGTGACTCCCCTCGCTTTGACCTGAAGTAAGGAACTAATGTTCCACAAAAAAACTTGATCAATGATATTTACGCAATATATTGGATTCGGATCAACTGAAACTAACTTACTACGCTCTTGCGTAGTAAGACTGATTTATGTGATTTCATCTTGGGGTGCAGCAGCCAGTTGCTACACAAAGAAACTAGAGGTGCTGCAAAGAAAATTCTTGAAAATAATTTATTGCAGGCCTAGGCTATTTCCATCTGACCAGCTATACAGAGACGCAAAAATATTGGATTTGAGGCAATTATACTTCTATCGAGGTGTCTTAGAGACCTTCAAGAACGGAAAGGACTCAGAGATGATTGATCATCATAACACAAGATCCAAAGCAAACAAAAAGATCAAAACATGCCTCCTTTCTCTTAGAACGAAGACGCAGGGAGCATTCTTGCATCTCTCGAACAGATTGTATAATTTTCCAAAAGAAATGAGAGAAATCCCATCATTGATGGTTTTCAAAAGAAAGATAAGGAATTATATACTGAACAAACCAAGAGAGAATATGTCGGAATTTTTTAGGATCGCCCTGGATTTGTTTGGGTTTGAGTTGCTGTGTACTGGAATAACTGATTTGTGATGTTTTTCATTTTATTTTTATGGTATGGAATTCATTTTGTTTTTTCATAGAAAATTCGTACGGAAGCCGATCAAATACGGTATAATTTAATTACAGTTAAGAAGATTTTGTTTTGGTTTATATAAATCCTTGTAGTCCCACACACTGGCATCGCCAAAGTGGGCAATAATTTACTTTATTATGTTTGTGATGTCTATGTTACAATTATTTCACAAATATATATTATATTATATATACTTTTATACCCACAGGAGAAAATAAGAAATCTGAGCTGGACGGTTCACAGTATTCCATGAATAGTTGAATTTTTTAAGGTAAGTCTATTTTCGGCAAACGAACAACAACTTGGGAGAACAAACCTCTTCACATTCACATATCTGAGAGTCCTTAAGTCCAATTTTATGGCCAGACCTCAATTGGTTAATTTTTTCTAGGAAATCTCCATTATAGTTTTTATAGTGATCTCTTGTAGCTCTCAAAGGAAACAGCTGAATGCTGCTACAAGATGTTCCTTTAGAATATTTTTGATATTGAGTTCCAAATTCTGCAAAATATACTTCCTGAAGTGTACGAAAATATCATAAAGAATATTTTCAGAAAATCACGACTACATCATGACTGTCAATTACTGTAGTTCATGAAAAGTCCATAATGGAAACGTATGTTTTTTGTAAAATGATTCGAAGCAGTTTAAACAACTTAGTCTACAAGTTCATTATAACGAATGCCAATATGAGCTTTGGTACCAGAAATTCAACGACTACATCAAGACTATCCATAAATAACAAGTCACAAACGTTTCGAGGCCAAGGACGTACGTTGCGTATTTCAAAAGCACCCCTAAACCACAACGTTGACCTTTATTCAATGCGTTAATCTGTTATTTCCGGTGAATACGCGACTAACAAGACCTCGTCGCTGATTCCGCGAATGAAATGAAATTAAAGTTGATAAATATTCAATTACCAGATGTGAATATAAATGTGTTGCGCCATTTTCGACAACAGGACCAACAACTGTTGAGGATTGACGGGAATCGGAAAACGACTATTAATTATTCGACTCTCTTTCAGTCGAAAGTTCTGCTCCATCGATTTTCAATCCGGAGCGTGCGAATTGTTCGAAAACCGTTCATTAATTTAAAGTGCATTTTCCGCAATGAACTCGAATCGTACCCAGCAAATTAGATTTCCGATTTCTTGGAGAATATGACTTGTTTCCTGCATGTTCGTTCTATAAATCAGCATCCAGGCTGGGCGTTACCGATGAACGAACAACGAACGATATGTTCTACTCACCGAGTTAATTAGACTTTGCCATTAATGGATTGCGGATGGCTTCATTGGTGGAAGGTTTGCATGCGTTCCTGGATATTTCAAGGTATTAATCCGCGCAATAATTAGTAGAGAAACATTGCGAAATCCCATCGACGGATACCACAACTACACCAAATAGAAGAAAGGATGCACAGCAGAATTCCTCAATACAACTCGCATTACAAATTTGGCTGAACTGAACATTATAACGGTATACTTTTCATATATGTTCATGACATCAGAACCAATGAGAGGAGTGATTTTCAGTTTCATAGGTTATTTAGCACTCTTTCGAGCTACTGCTATGTAGGTCTGGTTGTCGTATTTTGTCGTTTGGAAGATTGTATAGAGTTAACCGCATTGGGAAAAAAAAATTGGCTGTTTTTTTCCGTAAACGTCATCGAAAATTAATTATCATCGAAATTTGAACGTGCTAAGACATTCATCAAATCATATTCTTTTTCTTCTCCTGTATTTGGTCAAGTTAAATAGAATTAGTTTCCATTATTGGGATAATTTGATGGTTATTGAATTCTTCTGGCATTTATTCGTTATTTCCAAATTTGGAAACAGAAGAAGTACCCTTTAGGGGATCAAAGCACGTGCTTATAAATTCACAAAAAACCCGCACACTCCATATTAGAGAAGGTCAAGGTTTTTCTTTAATTTTTATCATTGTTTTATAAAGGCTTTTATGTTTCAGGGTTTTTATTTTGTTTCTTTATTTCGTTTGGAAGTATTGAAAATCATAATCTTTTTGTAGTTACTTCCACCTTTTCAAAAGTTTTGGTAGTATCGTTCTTCAAGCCATACTTGATACTGACCTATTTTCAGAAGTTTGAGTACATTTGCTGTGAGAAAGTATTCAACTATATTATTGGAGGGGGCATTCATTTTAATTCATCAATTGCTCAATTCACTTGGTGAAGATTCTTTTTTTTTTAATTAAAGATTAATTGTATTTATAACATCTTTAACGGAAAGTTCAAATTGATGGGAATTTTCACAAGTAGCTGCTCTTTTCTATAGACTAGAGAGAACTTTTTCAGTTTTTTAAAATGAGCTCACGCTCGAAACATGTTGACGAATTGATATTGTTGAATATAATCGTGAAACATCAAGCGAAGTGTTTAATTTAATTCAATAAGAAATAATTCACTTAGTTTCACGAAATTATATTGTTTTTTGACAATTATTTCGGGATAATACCCCAATTTCGAAAGCAAACTTTTGAGAATGAATGTTCAGAAATATTTTTATTCTCTAGTCTTCAGTTGGTCGTTCAGTGCTCAACAGTTTTCCATGTGTCAAATCAAACGTGACAATATTGTTTCGTCAACACAATAGCTTCATCAGATGTTAATAATAAACACACGTAGCAACTGTGTTGGCGAAACAATATTGTCATGTTTGACTCAATTATGGTGAAAATTTTGAACTACTCGGTGTCATTCGAATAAGGTTATTAAATTTCTTTCAGGTATCGGCCCAATCGATTAGTGTCTCTGCTATTCTTTTATTTTCAGGCCGAATGATTTTCCTGTCCAATAGGACATCTCCCACATCCACAAGTCAACTTTTAAACACACGAATTTGATCTTCCACTCGAAATCTGTAGTTATCCCGTAATTTTGAATTAAA
Source organism: Henosepilachna vigintioctopunctata (assembly GCA_030704895.1). NCBI lineage: Eukaryota > Metazoa > Arthropoda > Insecta > Coleoptera > Coccinellidae > Henosepilachna > Henosepilachna vigintioctopunctata. Next base: position 8,547,341 of record JARQZJ010000033.1, on the reverse strand, counting down.
CTTTACAAAGTGTTATTATATCTGCTTTGCCAATTTCGAAAATTGCATGATTTTTCTGTAGATACACCTACGTAAATTACGTCATGAACATCAAGCTTAGTTGGTAAAAGGAGAAAATCATCTTCTTATTCGGTGAATTTCGTAATATTTAAATTCTTTTTATCAGATTTGGACCATTCTCATCCACCTGATGAAGGTATTGAACACCGAAACAACGGCGTAGTGGACAAAATATACATTACATTCGAAATTCTTGAAAATTTTTGGTGTGTTTTGTGAGAAATTGAACTATTTGTGAACCCTTTTCAAAAATAGAAATTACTAAAACATCCAGAATAACTCTTTCATCAAAATTTCACCACCTGCGGCATAATCAACACAACCACTAATAAACTCATTAAATAAATATTTAATGAGGATTCACATATAACCACGACCGTTGATAAAAACATGTGTCGCTTCGCACCATAAATATGGCATACATACCCTACAGCCCTATTGGCAGTTGTATTACTAATGACAAACATAATAAATTACAACGTGTTTATATGTAACGAGTGATGTATGGTAAAACGTAATGCGTTTGATGCCTTGTTTAAACATTCGGATGATTTCGGGTTTTCGTATGTGTACCTTCCATTTTTTCTATTTGTTACAGCTTCTCCAAAAAAACATTTTCGAACCGCAGTCATATTCTTTTCAATTCCTCAATAATAACGTTGATTCTCCATTCAATTTTTATTATATCAGAAATTTGTTTAGAATTCTCAGAAAATAGGTTCCGTGCACAGTAAATGTGCGTACTGAAAAAATTTTAAGTATTATTGATTGCGATTATATTATCAATATTCTCTAACATATCTTGAAGAATGAATGAAGCATATCATCGTAAGTGCTATTTCGATTATGACCTTTTTTGAATTCCAATTATTCGAACGAATACTTGGAATACGTGTTTTCTTTCTCAGTCAATTCATTGCAAATAGAACAAGAACTTTATGGATGTGTATACAAGTATATGTTTCCATCTCTATGTGTATATAATTATACATATTTTAAACAAATCAAACTCTCAGGGAACTACACAATGTTGTCAACGAGAACGAACCTATCACTTTCGATAGTGAATATTAAGTGCCCTTCGAAAATATCATCGATCTTGATGAATGACAATAGGATACAATTTTTTCATCATTACTATGAATCATCAGTCCGTATATCAATCAATCAATCAAGAATCGATGACTTTCAAAACGCCCACAGGTCCTACATCCGAATGACGGGAAGAACAATTTGTAAGATTTCACGTGAGCTCCCTCTATCATAGAAAAAAAAGAATAACCTCTCTCTATCGTTCTAGATTCATACTCATACAAACATTAGTGCGAGTACCTGAGGACTTTTCCTTCGAACACCACAGAAATCTGTCTACAATGTGTGAGAATGGTCCCATGCCTAATCGCTCCAGATCACGACCCAGCGGGCAAAAGGATAGCTAATTTCAAGATTCACGAATCATTCATACTAGTAAATACTAGTAATATTCGAAGCGCACTTAATATTCACTCTCGAAAGTGATAGGTTCAACATTTGTGTAGGCAGCTCCCTGAGAGTTTCATTTGAAATATTTCGATTGAGAGTCTTGGTATATATATATATATATATATATATATATATATATATATATATATATATATATATATATATATATATATATATATATATATATATATATATATATATATATATATGGTTTCAAGGTTAAGAAATCATTCACACTAGTCAATTCTGAGGCTTTTGATCGAAATATCGGAATATTTCAAATGAAACTCCCAGGAAGAGGTCTACACAAATGTTGTCAACGAGGACGAACCTATCACTTTCGAGAGTGAATATTATGTGCGGTTCGTGAAGTATTCACGTGAGCTGTTGCTATCGAAGAAAAGACGCATAAACTCTTTCCAGCAGTTTAAATTCTTGTTCATGACAACATTAGTGAGAGTACGTAGAGGCTACCATAATAGTGATGAAACCATTGTATCTTATTATCATTCAACAAGCTCGATGAATTCTCGAAAGGCACTAAATATTCTTCGATTAAAGCGCATTAAATTTCGATTAAGAGTTTCAGTATTGAGTATATATATATATATATATATATATATATATATATATATATATATATATATATATTTATTTATATATATATATATATATATATATATATATATATATATATATATATATATATATATATATATATATATATATATATATATATATATATATATATATATATATATATATATATATATATATATATATATATATATTCAATTAATGTTCAACGCGGGAGAAAATTTCAATCAAAAGTAGACACAGACACCGTCGGCACATGTCGCAATTAGTAGCATCCGTTGACACGTGTTTCGAGCTTATTGGCTCTCCTCAGAACGGTGTAGCCAAGTTGAAGCTGTACGAATCTGAAGACGGAAAAACAAGAGAGAACAAACACTCCACTGAAGAAAGTCGACAAATTCTATGCTACCGCATTTTTATTCTCCGGTTTGGGAAATTTGAAAAAACCACTTCGCCATTGAGGTGACTATTTATCCTTCAAGGCTGCCTCTAGCCGAGAAATTATTCAATAAATGATTGATATTCAACGCGGGAGAAAATTTCAATCAAAAGTAGACACCGTCGGCATATATCGCAATTAATAGCATCCGTTGACATGTGTTTCGAGCTTATTGGCTCTCCTCAGAACGGCGTAGCCAAGTTCAAGTTGTACGAACCTAGAGACTGAAAAACAAGAGAGAACAGACAATACACTGGAGGAAGTCGACAAATTTTAGGCTTCCGCGTTTTCACTCTCCGGGTTGGGAAAGTAAAATCTTGAACTTGGCTACGCCGTTCTGAAGAGAGCCAATAAGCTCGAAACACGTGTCAATGGGTGCTATCCCCGGATAAATAGTCGCCTTACGGCTAAGTAGTTTTTTCAAATCTCCCAACACGGATAGTGAAAGCGCGGTAGCCAAAAAATTCGTCGATTTCCTTCAGTGGAGTTCCGTTCTTTCTTGTTTTTCCATCTCCAGGTTCGTACAGCTTGAACTTGGCTAAGCCGTTCTGAGGAGAGCCAATAAGCTCGAAACACGTGTCAACACGTTTCTATATATGTATGTATATATATATATATATATATATATATATATATATATATATAAATATATATATATATATATATATATATATATATAAATATATATATATATATATATATATATATATATATATATATATATATATATATATAATAATATCGCTGTTCATTTTTTTTATATAAGTATATCGAATTTGCTACAAATCCACAGTAAATAGTAATAAATAACACGACGTTCGAAAGTTGTCTATACATATCAACACAGAGAACATACTATGATTGTGTTATTGAAAAAAAAGCATTAAAATATAAAATGTCGTCAATCTAGCAATACTGTCAGTACTCTTGAAGCTAGAAACTTCTGGCTAAAAACCTGACGTTATTTCAGAGTTTTTTCAATTATTGCCCCAAATTGCCCGATTTCTTGGATATTCTAGATTTCGACGATATCAATTCGACGTAATCATTGAAACTCAATATCTCATTTAATATAATGCCTGAATATTCAACAACTTTTGACCTTTTAACAATCTAGTTCTCACTTTTATGTTTTGTGTATAATATACAAAATGTATATCTACATATTTTCTGAAAAATATTATTTTTCCCCTTATTTTGTTCTAATATATATGACAGAAAATCTCATCATTTGGACGTTATAATTATGTTACAATAGCGTTAAACGCTTTTTCACTGAGCATATATGAATTATAACTCACCTCAAAATCACCAAACTATCAGATGAAATTCGACGCGTCGAATGGAAAATCGATACTATATGGTAAAAGTTTTCGCAAGGAAGTTTCGTCAATCTTTGTCGATGGCATCCGAAGTTTGGAGTTTACCGACGGCTCAAACTTCCAAGAAACAATGATGTTACATTCTTGCAGAGGGAAAACACTGGAAAGATTTTCCCGATAAGTGACCTAGGAAACTCTAGCAAATGCCAAATCACAGAGAAAGTGATTGGAAGAAAGAAGATATATTACCTCGATGCTATTCATCCTGTTTAAAGAAATTGACTCAGATAGTTCGATGTTTTTCTGAAATTATTCTGAATTCTGAAATGATTGAATATTTTGAAATTATGACAACTGATTATTATATTTCAGTCATTATAGATTCCTGATTGAAATGGGATGCACATATTAATTAGTTAATACAAGCTCAGAGGTCTGATTCCTAGATTCGAATATCTTGGCCAGTGTAACTGGGAGTCCTCACTTGAAAATGGTATATCACGCCCTTGCTGAGTCACAAATTCGATGTATAGTATAGGATCCCGATATAAAACGACCTTCACCGGGATGCTTATTTGATAGAACGTATTTATTATTTAACTTAATTTGTCAATAAACATATTACATATAGGTTGCCTAACAAATTTTGGTCTAGGACAGCGGTTCCCAAACTGTGGTACGCGTACCACTGGTGGTACGCGTACGCGAGTGAAGTTCGAATATTGGTATACTCTACTACTCATTTATAGTACTCATTTTTATACTGGTGGTACATGAAAGGAGGACTTCATATTAGGTGGTACGCCATCAGAAAAGTTTGGGAACCGCTGGTCTAGGATATGTTCAATTAGTAACTAACAAACCTTTTTTTTAACATTCCACCGGCTTGCTTATTAGATAAATTTTATACCAATCGAAAGTATGAATTCTGCAATCGAAAGTAGCATTCTGCAACGGTCTGATTATTCAATGAAAATTACACACAATAAAGAATATTTTACTATAAACACTGTGGTATAGGGTTGCTTGTGAAAAATCAGTGCCGGATTCCGGTTGTTGAATTTTAAAATGCAAAATATTGCTGCGAGTGAATGTGTGACTGAGAGGTCCCAACCAACCATCCTATGCGATAGACGAGGACACAGCATAGCAGCTGTTTGGAGTTCGTCCATTTAAAGAAAGAGAGCGTGCATGCTTTTTGTTGTTGGAAATGAAAAGTACATTATTTTGGAGAAGTTTATTATTAAAATAGGGGAATAGTTCTTTAATTTTTCGAAATCAATTGATCATATATGTGTGTATATTTTTTGTGACACAAAAGTATACATATATCTTCAGTAGAAAAGAACGTTATAGTAATACATATATAATACTAATCTTGAAAATTTCATCTTTATTATTAGAAGATGAAATAAAAAACAACAATTGAAAAATACTTCTGTTTATTGTAAAAAATTATAAATACAAAAATGTTTTCAAAATTATTCAGGTTCCGAGTCATCGGACATATAACTTTGATCTCCAACTTCTGAATCTTTTTCGTTACTCTCCGTTTCACTTCTTTCGACAATATCTTCTATCTTTAAAGGTGTATGAAAGGTCTTTCTTTGAATGGACGGACTTCAAACAGCTGCTATGCTGTGTCCTCGTCTATCGCATAGGATGGTTGATTGAGACCTCTCAGTCGCACACATTCACTCGCAGCAATATTTTGCTTTCTAAAATTCAACAACCGGAATACGGGACTGATTTTTCGCAAGCAACCCTATACCACCGTATTTATAGTGAAATAATCTTTATTGTGTGTAATTTTCGTTGAATAATGAAACTTTGCAGAATGCTAGTATGGATGTACCTGTTTATCCCTAGCTACTCGATAGTTGTGACGGAAAAAAAATGGGCAACCTAACGTTTTCATACTCTATGGTCTTCATACTTCCGATTGGTATAGAATTTATCTAATAAGCAAGCCGGTGGAATGTTTGAAACATTTTATTTTAGTTACTAATCAAACATATCCTGGACCAAAATTTGTTAGGCAACCCATATGTAATATGTTTATTGACGAATGATGTTAAATAAAGAATACGTTTCATCAAATAAGCATCCCGTTGAATAATGAGAATAATTAATAATATAATCAATAGAATAATTGCTTGGGCAAGCGCATACTCAACTACTTTGTACAAATTAACAATACAGCAGAAGTGGTTAAAAAAAATTTTGCCAACGAACCAATGGTTTAATTAAGCTGAAATGTGGGACATATATCAGTTGTATTGCTACACAATAATGAAACACGTACAACAATATAAGTGATTCGCAACAAATGGCACGTGGATTGAATACCAGATGAAGTAAAGTACTTTTCTCTGAAAGCTCCAAAGGTAAAAAAAATTGATTAGTCAACGTTGCTCAAGCTTTTCAGCGCCTCCAATTTTCAACGAATTGCCTATATATTTGAAAGAGATGGTCAATACTGTAGAATTGAGAAAGCCCTGAAGAAATGGATATCTCAGTTGGGTCTACTGTAATGCATTGATTAAAAGAAGATAAGGTACCTAGCTGAATGTATCAGATAATTGCATAGGTTAAGTACTTAGTAATGAATTGTGCCGTATAAGTACAGGTATAGGGTGAATATAAAAATTGAGTTTTAATTACTGAAGAGAATATTATCTACTCTATTATTAGAGAAATAATTTTCAGAAAAATCTTTTTCCACAGGTGTTATACCTTTGTGAGGGTTCTATAAAATTTTCTGTCTTTGTTCATATCCAGTTGTATAAAACTAAGAGAAACTGGTATTCTTATTAATTTTTTTGCAAATTTCAGAGAACTCTAAAGTGTATATGAATGAAGATTATTGTTATTATTATTATTATCATTCTATTCATATGTTGAAGAAAACACTGTCTCTAGATTTACACACTATAGGATAATTAAAACATTTGAAATCGATCTACACGTTTATTGTCATAACGTGACGCGTTTCGTCCGTATAACCGACTTTTTCAGTCGTTAACAAAATACGTTTTTACCATATAAAAATCATATTCTAACCTATTCTGCTCTCATATTTGGACCTTTAATCGTTTATTATCAATTGCGAACGGCTGCCCATGAACGCGGTGGGTCAAATCCACCAATATCAGTGGATTTTAGATTTTAATTAGATATCAGATTTTAACAATTTAATGAATAAGAGGAACACAAATTATGTGAAGTTAGCATGTTAGATGAAGATGATTCGTCACAAAATAGCCAAATTTTACAGACACTGAACTCAATAACACTCATTAGAAATTTGAAGCGACTGATAGAAAAGTGGCCATAAATTTATCAACGATACTATAAAAATAATTGGAAAAGTGGAAAAATGGCTTCAGTACTTCCAGAATACTGAAATTCCGACAGTAGTGAAATACAATGTATTTAAATTCATCAGGTTTGACAACTGGTGTAGTCGTGCCTTGTAGTTTGATGTTTATCACAAGGAAAAATCATATCATAAACAAGTGAAATATTAAAACTAAAGGTATATACAATATAGATTATTCACTATTTTGTCGGAGTTTGTTTGCGTATGAATTCAATTTCAAATTTGGAAATAAAATATGATCAAATGAAAACTAAATTGTAAAATCAATCGTTTACTTGATGTAAATCCATTATAATTGAATATAAACTTAAATTCAAACACCTGAACTTATGATTTACACTTTATTGACTACATAGCATGACGCGTTTTGTCGTTACAAACGACTTCTTTAGATGCTTCAGAATTCTGTAAGATTCTGTAAGCATCTGAAGAAGTCGTTTGTAACGACGAAACGCGTCATGCTATGTAGTCAATAAAGTGTAAATCATAAGTTCAAGTGTTTGAATTTAAGTTTATATTCAATTTATATTATTACTATTCTCAGCTTATATTTCTGTTTCAGCCCTCAGGATATTTAATTATTAATCTTTTTTAATTTTTTCAGCTCAATTCGACTAATTTCTCCATCCAATTTTCACTCAATTATTATTTGTTTCAGAGTTCGAAATTTAATTTATAGGCAATGGAAAATAGTGAATAAAAAATTGCAATCAGATAATATAATCATGGATTACTCTGAAATTCACAGATTTGCTCGAATATTATATGTACAAATTGGATAAAAAACAGTTATCAAATATGGCTTAATAATGTTTTAGACGTGAAACGCCACTACAACTGTCGAACAAATGGAATAATTCGGTGGAATAATGGTAAAATAAGTATTTAATAGTGTTGGCGTTTACTTGATGTAAATCCATTATAATTGAATATAACTTAAATTCAAACACTTGAACTTATGATTTACACTTTATTGACTACATAGCATGACGCGTTTTGTCGTTACAAACGACTTCTTTAGATGCTTCAGAATTCTGTAAGATTCTGTAAGCATCTGAAGAAGTCGTTTGTAACGACGAAACGCGTCATGCTATGTAGTCAATAAAGTGTAAATCATAAGTTCAAGTGTTTGAATTTAATTTTATATTCAATTTATATTATTACTATTCTCAGCTTATATTTCTGTTTCAGCCCTCAGGATATTTAATTATTAATCTTTTTTAATTTTTTCAGCTCAATTCGACTAATTTCTCCATCCAATTTTCACTCAATTATTATTTGTTTCAGAGTTCGAAATTTAATTTATAGGCAATGGAAAATAGTGAATAAAAAATTGCAATCAGATAATATAATCATGCATTACTCTGAAATTCACAGATTTGCTCGAATATTATATATACAAATTGGATAAAAAACAGTTATCAAATATGGCTTAATAATGTTTTAGACGTGAAACGCCACTACAACTGTCGAACAAATGGAATAATTCGGTGGAATAATGGTAAAATAAGTATTTAATAGTGTTGGCGTTTACTTGATGTAAATCCATTATAATTGAATATAACTTAAATTCAAACACTTGAACTTATGATTTACACTTTATTGACTACATAGCATGACGCGTTTTGTCGTTACAAACGACTTCTTTAGATGCTTCAGAATTCTGTAAGATTCTGTAAGCATCTGAAGAAGTCGTTTGTAACGACGAAACGCGTCATGCTATGTAGTCAATAAAGTGTAAATCATAAGTTCAAGTGTTTGAATTTAATTTTATATTCAATTTATATTATTACTATTCTCAGCTTATATTTCTGTTTCAGCCCTCAGGATATTTAATTATTAATCTTTTTTAATTTTTTCAGCTCAATTCGACTAATTTCTCCATCCAATTTTCACTCAATTATTATTTGTTTCAGAGTTCGAAATTTAATTTATAGTCAATGGAAAATAGTGAATAAAAAATTGCAATCAGATAATATAATCATGGATTACTCTGAAATTCACAGATTTGCTCGAATATTATATGTACAAATTGGATAAAAAACAGTTATCAAATATGGCTCAATAATGTTTTAGACGTGAAACGCCACTACAACTGTCGAACAAATGGAATAATTCGGTGGAATAATGGTAAAATAAGTATTTAATAGTGTTGGCGTTTACTTGATGTAAATTCATTATAATTGAATATAACTTAAATTCAAACACTTGAACCTATGATTTACACTTTATTGACTACATAGCATGACGCGTTTCGTCGTTACAAACGACTTCTTCAGATGCTTACAGAATAATAGGTTATTATACTGTAAGCATCTGAAGAAGTCGTTTGTAACGACGAAACGCGTCATGCTATGTAGTCAATAAAGTGTAAATCATAAGTTCAAGTGTTTGAATTTAAGTTATATTCAAGGTAAAATAAGTGTTTTTATTGCAATTTATATTTGAAGAACTTTAGCCAAGAGATCTGCGAGTTATCATAAAAGAATAATATTTGGTTTTTAAGTTTTATCCGTTAACAAAATTTGCTATAATCTTGTAAATGACTGAAAAAATCTGACGCCGGTTTCGAATTTTTCACTATTTACTCAAGTGTTTCAGGAGTAGGATCGAATTATTCCTGTTTCGATGCATTTCGCAAATGGTCGCAACACCCGGTGCATAATGGATGCGATGTAATGGGAAAGCAGTGCTGCGTCTGGATATATGGCAGATGTAAATACGAATTCGATGCTTATTTTATACGAGAGGTATCAATGTCCAATTTCCGCAGTGCAAAACATAAATTTCCGACCCAAGAAAACTCATAACAGGCTTATTTTAATGTGAAAAACTTTATTCTCGTTGACGTTTCATATGTTGTATATCACAACTTTGTCAAAACTAATGAATAATTGACTTTTATGAAATACTGTAGACATCAAAATGTCGAACTTATTTTTCAAAAAAAAAATCAAATTAGTTTTTTTTTCATTTTCACATACTGATTTTTAGTGTCAGAGGAATATTTCTGGCTCAGGGTTCGCTTCGGAAGTTTTAGTCTTCTTCACCATGAGGAACCCTCTGAAAAATTTGGTAAGCCGAGTGATTCTCATAAGTGTTATTTATATATACATATATATATATATATATATATATATATATATATATATATATATATATATATATATATATATATATATATATATATTACATATAGTCGAGTTTTATACTTATCCAGAATATGTATATTATTGATTTATGTGTGTGAAATTGAAGGAAAATCTGGAAAAAAAGAGTTTTGAAAAGTGATGTTTGGTGATTGTTGTGTATTCATTTTATGAGTGTTATTTTTAAGATTTATTGAATCGTTGTAAATTGAATTGAGATGTTTAATGTCTGTTCTTTCATTTACTGTGTTTTCCAAATTTTCACGAATGTGTTACATTTCTAAAAATTCTCTACATCTTTTGTCTTTTTCAGTTGCTAAAATTTTTGTATTGTCATAATCAAAATCGTGTTTTTCTTTTATTTTATTTTTATTTGAGGCTTTTATATGAATTTCTGCATACTTATGCGCTTTAATTCTTTCTTCGAGATTTTGTGACGTTTGTTGTATATAGCATTACTGCAATTATTACATGGTATATCATAAACAGATTGAGTTTTTTCTGAGTTGCTGTTTCACTTTTCAATTTGCTTTATATTTCTTCGATTTGGTTTTTGGCAGTATATGGTATTATTAAATTATAAGGTTTCAATGTTTTAGCAACGTTTGTACTCAATTTTGGAATATATGGTAGAGGAATGTAATTATTTAATGAATTCTGTTTTTCATGATTTTAGTGATCAAATTTAATGGGTATTTCTTTTTCATGAAAAGAGTAACTTCTTCAAGTGTTTCATGTCGTAAACATGATGTAATTTTAATGATCTATTTATAAAATAAATCATTATTCCATTTTTCTGGGAATAGTCATGATAACTCATATGATTTAAATGTTCGTTGAGAAGTTATTTCTTTTCTGTGCCATCTTGTTAAAATTTTGTTATCTTTCCTTATAATTGTTGTATCAAGAGAATTGAATTTTTCATCTTTTTCTTCTTCAAGTGTATATTGTTATTCATTTTGAAAGTTATTATTATCAAACAATCATCAACATATCTTTTAAATAATAAAATATTTAATTTTCTTTCAAATCTTTCATTACATCTTCTTCTAAAAATTCTATAACTAATTGTGCAATAGAACCTAGATCTACCTTCAATTTCACACACATGAGCCAATTAGTATACATATTCTGTATAAGTATAAAACTCGACTATATGTAAGTATATATATGTATATATAAATCACACTTATAAGAATCACCTGGCTAACCATGAGATTTTCAGAGGTTTCCTCATGGTGGAGAAGACTAAAACTGGCGAAGCGAATGCTCAGCCAGAAATATTCCTCTGATACTTAAAACCAATATATGTGGAAATACAAAAAAACTAATTTGATTTTTTCAAAAAATAAGTTTGACATTTTAATATATATAGTAATTCATAAAACTCAATTATTCATTAGTTTTGACAAAGATGTGATATACAATGAAACGTCAACGAGAATAGAGTTTTGCACATTGAAATGAGCCTGTTATTGCTGAAAACATAAAATAAATAAATAAATATATATATATATATATATATATTTATATCATATATATATATATATATATATATATATATATATATATATATATATATATATATATATATATATATATATATATATATATATATATATATATATATATATATATATATATATATATAATAATATCTCAAATCGTAAGTTAGCACATGTCTGTATATGTCATTTTAAAATTTTCAATTTTGCAGCTGCTCATAATGAAGAGACAAATAAAGTTCTCGAAGCTTGAGTAAAAAAGAAAAATAGTACACTCATTTCACCCCAAGACTGCTGTTTCAAATATATTCTCCTCCTTTATATATATTTAATATTTAATTATGTTTTACCAAGAGTTAAGTGAGAATTCATTCTTACTCATATATATATATATATATATATATATATATATATATATATATATATATATATATATATATATATATATATATATATATATAGAAAATGAACACTAGAACATTCATTTGAAAAATTGAAATTAATCTTGATGTCTCTTGATTAATTTCAATTTTTCAAATGAATGTTCTAGTGTTCATTTTCTTAAATATTTCATTCAGTGCCATAAGCACAAAAAATTTCATTTCCTATATATATATATATATATATATGTGTATACATTGCAATAGCGGACTTTGACTCATAACACGTTTCGTTAATTAACGGGTCATATTCGAAGCACAATCCCACACGCATCCTGACGTCTGTCAACTTTTTGAATATATCTCGTTATCCCAAAACGAATTTATTAGTAAAATTGAAAACAGATTGCGTTATTCAATCATTCCATATTGTAGCCGAATCAAACAACTTCGTTATTTCCTAGAATAATATCGTTGATTGGGTAAACGTATACATTAATAACACGGTTCGGTTCTGCATACAAATCCAATGAATAATTTCCATAAGCGAATACGGGGCACTCCGGCGTAAGTGGTATATTATACAACACAACATTGGGGAATTTGTTTGGTAATTTTTAGAATCTAAGGTTATAACGGTGAACTCGTGAATGCCGAATCCAATAATTTATGTATATTGTTTAATCGATATTTCATATTTATTCGTACGAATTCATCAGTAGATGTATACTAAATGATTCGAGCTAGATAAAAATGATGGAATATAAATACTGACATAAATATTGACAGAAATATTGAAATTCGGAATGTAACATACATTCCATCTATTGATTTATTTTCGGTTCATAAAAATCGAAAACTTTTCGGTATTTGTGAACTCTGACGTGGGAAACTGAAAATATTCAATCTATAACTCAGTTCATCAATGATCTCTAATTGTATATATATATATATATATATATATATATATATATATATATAATATATAAGTTATTTATTACCAACAGGTATAACACCCAATTACAGAAAATAATAACAATGTTGAATACGTAATTCAATAATTTAAAAAAAGATTTAACACGGAGTTCAATCTAATTTAAAAAAATAGTAATTTATAACTAAATTATAGCATTCAATGATATATTACAGAGAACTCAATCTAAATCAATTCATTTCAGTCAATTTTTGTTTTTCACATAACTCCTGATAATAAATTCTGTGGAGTCAAAGTGAATGTCACAATTATTGGCAACTCTATTGAATATAGACTACATAAACCAAATAGAGAATTGTATTAGGGAGCTGGTTCTCTGTATTACGAGAATTTTGCCTAGGAACACGAATTTCAAAGCGGACAAGAGAGGAGGACAATCAATGCTATTGTGCAGTAATTTGTACAAAAGTTTGAGTGATAAAGTTTCTCTCCTGCTCTGCAATGAGATTAAACTGGATCAACTCAATAATTTGTTATGATTGACTCCTCTCTGAGGATAAACTTTATCCTCCCTCTAAATTGAGAATTTCAAGAACCTTCTCTGAACAGCCTCAAGATGGCGTTGATGGCAAGTGTAAATACGATGCCAGATTATGCTGCCATACTCCATCTTGATACGGATTAGGGTATTAAATAGTCCTATGAATGTTAAGGAATTATTAAAATATTTGCCATTACTTATAACGAATCCATATATTTTCACAGCAGATGAAATAAGTTGGGTGATGTGTGGGACAAAAGAAAGCTTCTGTTCGAAGACTACACCAAGATCTCTCGTCTTATCAGAACGAGAATTCTATGTATAGTTATTCAATTTTCTGTGTATGTTTGGATGTTCCTCAGTTACGGCCTGTTCGGTTCTAGGAAATTTTTTGTAGCTGACCGCAAGTTATATGATCAACATATTATTATCATTATTATAACTTTTTTCTCCATAAGAAAAGCGACATATTCCTCAATGTTCTCGATGTTCACCTCGATGTCGGCGCCACTAGGTACCAAGTCAACGGAGGACCCGGGAGAGTATGTGAAGGTCAGCGCAAGAACCCCCAGAAGAACGGGGTCCGATGAGTGATTTAGGCACAAGTTCTGTCTGGTGGGATCTCATTTCTGGAGTTAAGGTCAGATCTTGAATTATCTTTTGCTTCTGCTTGACGAGATCGCGTAACTGTTTCACGAAAGTAGCCTTGATAGGTCTATGTCGTACAAATCTTCTTCGTCTAACACGTTCGCATACCACGGCTTCCTGCCTTCAACCGACGGCTTGGGAGGATCTTGTTCGAGCTCTTTCTCGCTCTCCTCAGATATCAGACTGGAGGTAATTATGTCGTCTTTGGTGGCTTTTCGGTATCCGGCAAAACCGATCCTTTCGTTTACGGCGTTCAGAGTTTCGCCATGACACATAAGTTTGAGGAAACTTCGCGATAGTGGCAAATCGACGAGCCGGTTGTCTTGCAGCACCTTGGCCAAGAACACGCCCAGGAACCGAAAGTGTTTGACTGCGTTCCCACATAATTCGGAATTCTGAGCCAATGGGGCGGGAAATAGTCCGGAGGTGCGTCTCACTTAATAATAACCAGGCGGTTTCACACCTTCAACAAGGTCGATTGTTTCCTGTAAGTTGATAGCTTCGTCGTCGCATATCCACATCGCCAGATCTCTTCTCTGTAATTCAGCGGCGACGAGAGCGTAGAATTCGAGTGTTGGGCCTAGTCCTGTACCTTCTTCGCCAGTGAATTCTATTTCCAGTATCGATTTGCGAGCGCAATCACTTGATACGCCCAAGCTCATATATATATATATATATATATATATATATATATATATATATATATATATATATATATATATATATATATATACATTAATGAAAAGGAGTATTGCCTGGTAATTTAAATATAATTGTTGTTGGTTATAGGCAAAAATAAAACCTATTCATAGTGGCCTCTTATATTTGCCTATAACCCACAACAATTATATATATATATATATATATATATATATATATATATATATATATATATATATATATATATATATATATATATATATATATATATATATATATATTGAAATAAATTAAACTCTTGGCTTAATGTTTCACGCTTTATTTAACAATTTGTATAGTCAACATGTTTCGAGCGTTGGCTCATTTTAGACTAAACTACTATAAGGAACGTACAACAAATTTATATCTACAAAATGGATGTGAGTAGAGAGGATAGTTGAAATCTAATTGTTCATTTACACTTTCTTTTTTTCATTTCTTTTTTAATATTCAATCATTTTGCACCAAGAGTTAAGCGAGAATTCAATCTCATTCATATATATATATATATATATATATATATATATATATATATATATATATATATATATATATATATATATATATATATATATATATATATATATATATATATATATATATATATAGTAATATGATTGATTCTTTTGATTAATGGCTCATACATAATCTGATATTCAATTCACCAAAATATCCACCTCTAGTACACTAAATAATTCATTATCTTTTCGAGAATGATAAAAATTTCGGCAAAGGTCACGTAATTTAAAAAACGCGCAGGGCGCTTGAAAAACACATCTGGAAACAATCCACTCGAAAAGGTGAATTGAAAAATTCAGTCAGTGTCGTTGCTTCCTCCGACTAGATGAAATTGAGAAATATGCAAACCCAATGATTTTGAGAATACTTAGTTTTAAAATTCAAGAAAGAAATGTACCTTCGGACTAACTTCACAGTAATTATAAGAAAAATTTTCGAAAGTGCCTCAAACATAACTGTTGATATTGTAGAATTTTGGCCTTGAAGAAAATGAACATTATCGAAAGCTTGAAAGTAAGAAAAAAGGTAACTCATTTTCCTGTCCTGCATTATCAGCAATAACATCCCTTTATACCAATCTAACCGATATTATTTAACGAATTTCATTCTTGTCCACCTTTTAGTAACTTTTATACAACTAATTTATCTTGTTTCTCTTTGGTATATACTCATTTCAACTTTCCAGCAAAAATTTAATTACCACGATCATTGAGTTTAACAACTTTGTGATATAAAAATAAAAACCGATCCTTTACAACAATCTGTAGAATGTTTCATATCTAGTGGAAAGTTCGGCTAATATATTTCGAGAAATCCGATCCCGCTAACTAACGACGTGGTCGTGTTTCACTCTAAAGGAAATTGCAGAATTTTTCCAGATTGCAGTTTCACGTCCAAAGTTATTAAACTTTTCCAGAGTTTTCCGACGAGAGAACCTGAACACTGGTTGTTTTGTTGGCAATTACAAGTTCTTGACGAGAAAGCCCAAAGAATCCGCTTCGGGGAAAGAACGGATAAGTGAATCACTGATTGCAACTTTCCACTAAAACAATGAGATGGGTCAAGAGCAACGTTTCGAAGAAAGAAGTCATGTTCTGTTTGCTGAATCAAACGCTTAAAAGCGCCTGTTATACAGTGAAAACAACTTCAGACAAGATTCCTGAAGGAATATTGAACTGCGAATTACACTCTCTGATATTATCATTAATAAGTGGAGAAGATTTCGAGTTTTGAGATTCTATCCAATAGGTATAGTTATTATATATGCAATGATATATGGAGGAAAAACTCAATCTACAGATTTATCTATTTATTTATCTATAAACAAAAAATTTGAGTTTCAGTACTAAATAATAGGCTGCTTCTTTTTCTTTCCCTTGATAATAAATATCAAGCAGCATATCAGGACTGGAACTCTTTTAAAACTGAAATGAAGATCCACATGCTTCAATTTTGTTGCTGGATTCACTCCATACAGTGAAATGGAGTTCAACTTCGATGAAATCAAAAATGAAAGAGTCTTTATGTACTCGTACCAAATCATTGAGATATTTTCCATAGACTTAATGAATAATTAATGAATGCAAGCAGTTATTGCGTAGGTGAGTGGAATTCCAAATGGCGATTTCTTAATCCGTTAAACGTCCCTCTTTGTAAAGCAGAGTGTTATAGTATTACATTATAGTATTACCTCAAAGTTTATATAAAAACAACAAATATTTGAAACAACAAACTTGGAATTTTCAAATTCAATGCTCAACTAATTCCAAGAATTCCTTTGGCTATCACTCTCAACA
Source organism: Henosepilachna vigintioctopunctata (assembly GCA_030704895.1). Taxonomy (NCBI): domain Eukaryota; kingdom Metazoa; phylum Arthropoda; class Insecta; order Coleoptera; family Coccinellidae; genus Henosepilachna; species Henosepilachna vigintioctopunctata. Next base: position 8,529,888 of record JARQZJ010000033.1, on the reverse strand, counting down.
TCTCTATGAAGCTATAAAAGGAGGAATTTCAACATCTTTAGGTGCACGTGAATAGAGCGAAGCGTTCGAATTTTATTCCTGGCAAACACTGTTGAAGAATATTCAATATATGACTACCAAAATATTTTTCGTTTATAACATTGAAGCTCACATACGGCATGTATTGCGAACCATGACCAAATATTAGTGTTGCCGTTAGGATTTGTCTATACTGAATCAAACTTGATGAAAGGAACATTCTGCATAAAAAATTAATCTCGAAGAGAAAATCATTTTCAAAAAATAAGGACATTTTCGACCATATCAGATGATTATGAAAATGGTCACTTCATCAGTTTCTCGAGAACAAATAGTATTATTCATTTCTTTCTCGATTTTTGGAGCGATTTCCTCATTAGATATCGCTTTATGGTATTATAAGGGTTTCAAGATATTTTGACCGTTCAGAATTTACGAAATTTTAGTATTCCGTTGGTCTATTTTGAATCACTTCATCTCATGGGCGAGATTTGAACCAAGCATTAGTGTTGTAGTAAGGATTTTGCTATACTGAATCAAACTTGACGAAAGGAACATAAGGCATCAAAAAATAACTTCAGAGAGAAAATTGTTCTAAGGTTCCAATTGTAAAGGACATTTTTGACAATATCAGATGATTATGAAAATGGTGACTTCATCAGTTTCTCGAGAACAAAATAGTATTATTCAATTATTTCTGGAACATTGGAGTGATTTCCTAAATGATATCGCTTTATGATATTATAAGGATTTCAAGATATTCTCACCGGTCATAATTAACGAAATTCTTGTTTTTCATTGATCTATTTCGAATCATTTCATCTCATGGGCGAGATTTGATCCAAACATTAGTGTTATAGTTAGGATTTCTCTAAACTGAATCAAACTTGACGAAAGGAAAATTCTGCATACAAAAATAATCTCAAAGAGAAAATTGTTTTCAAATGATAAGGACATTTTTGACATTATCAGATGATTATGAAAATGGTCACTTCATCAGGTTCTCCAGAACAAAATAGTATTATTCATTTCGTTCTGGATCTTTGGAGTGATTTCTCCATTGGATATCGCTTCATTATAATATAAATAAGGATTTCAAGATATTCTGACCGTTCAGAATTTCCGAAATTCTAGTTTCCATTGATCCATTCTGAATTATTTCATCTCATGGGCGATGTTCCATGATGATTTCTCGATGACTTCTCTTTATTTACTAAGTTTTATGTTCATTTCGAAATAGTGGTAGACATAATCACCACATATAGTTCTTTTGTTTTGCATATAAAGAATTGTGATTCTCCACCATGAACATTTTGGTGACTACACTCCATAGAATTCCGCAATTTTTTTTCGACAACACAGCAAATCATATATCACTTTTTGCCAGGGAGGCTGGCTCAATCGGGAAATCATCCGAGTATGGTGCGGTAGGATTCGGGTTCACGCTCTGGTGAAGGCATGGGGGTCTGTGATTGTCTATGATTCAAGTAATTGTACGATGATTTTTGTAGGGTAATGTGCACTAATTACAAACCCATTGGCCGTTTCGAACCGACGTTAAACTGTAGGTCCATTGAATTTAAAAAAATCTCACTGCTTCAGTTGACTTGATTCTTAATTGACAGTTGATGCAAGGATGCCGTCAATAATAAATAAGTTCATTGAGAAGACATACCAAGAATTCGTGCATGAATTGCAACTCTGATATTTTTCTGAAAATTTCTACTATTCTTTGCGCATTATAGGTACGTGAATGACATATTTACAGATAATTCGATCAAGTATGACAACATAATATATTTAGAGAAACATTCATTACATTAATTCCATGAATACAGTAATTTCAACTGAGGAGAATTCTTGTTAACACTCCTAAGATTTGGAATTATAGGAATTTGGAAATTCTTCAATTCCATATGAGTAATCAATAATTACTCAATGTGAAGTATTTTTCAATTACCATTATAGTCACATTCATAATACCTGAGAAGTATTCACAGATGATTCTGTTCCCTTCAAAAACTTAAAAACTTAAGGGTTAAATCCTTCTCAGGGAGTAATCACATAGTTTCAGCTCAGACGTCACTTTCTAGTATGTGGGTCTAGTATGAGGGTCTATTTTATTGTTTCGTTCGTTTACCTCACATTTGTAGTGGAACAACCTCATGTAATTTTAGCTTTCGTTTCAGTTCGTAAGCTTTTCATATTCCAGATGTCTCAGAGTTTTTAAACTAGCAAAACGCCACCAGGACGAGTCGCGTCATTGTTAGCTTTCACGATACTGTAAATAATCATTTGTTTATTCCTTTTATTGAATGAACTTTTAAAATTCAATACAGAATTTCAGTCGAGCTATAGAAGGAAAACCTGAAATTCAACATTGCTCACAAAAGAATTGCTCACACTGAATTCAGTTTTGAGTTTGTCCTCCATTTAGTCCTCAAATTAAAATATAACGTCAAATCGAATTTGTAATAGTAAACAATAACATTCAAGAGCGAATAAGGCAGTAACTCGCTATTTCCTGATGAACTTGGATTGTGGATTATGCGTTTAATTGTTTTACGATTTCTAAAGCTACAGCAGCTCAAATAATAATTCTTCAATTAGCTGTTGTACATATATCTACATTCTTAAACACTGCAACTAACTGAATATTCCACTACGATACTCTTATCTAAAGCTCCAATAATTTCAAATTCAAATTTCAAACCTTCGAATGTCAAATGGTTTTTCTTGTTCAATACCGGCTTCATTTTATCGCAATTACGATCTTATTATTTTAGATTTTTGCAGAAACCCTACCTTGTCTTCTCCTTATTGGAAGTTCCACAGAATTAGAATACGAATATTGGGGAGACTTGACAATCAATTTTGGATTAAAAGGTTGAGTCTAGCCCTCTAACGAGACCAAATTAGAAGCCACTGGATTTTTCAATGTCTCGGTTCATTTAGCTTAATCAGGTCGATCGAGTGAAAGCATGGTTAATTCGGACCGTTAATTAGAGTTTTCTTAGTTGGAACAAGTCGCAAAAGCCATTTTTATCTGGTTACTTTCTTTGAAGAAGATTCTTGTACGACGTGATTTTGATCTTGATCTGAACTTGAATCCCATGATAATTGTTATCAATTATCAACTTCTTGTACAACACTCAATGTAAAGTTATATACAAAAGTATTAAAGCGTCATTCGAAAATTCGTTCCACTTTTTCGAACCATTAACAATAATTTTTTCGACTGATTTGAAACAGGTTAAAATTCATTTGGTTATTGTTCATATACTACATCTTTAATGATATGAGATATGATTCATAATTGGATCCCTCTTTCATTTCTCCAGTATTATTTATTACTTTGGATTTGCCAGGTACTATTACTATTAATTACTCAGATTTTCCTCTTTATATCATAGAATGCGAGTAAATCGAGTAACTGGTTACTCGTATACTGTATGAAACGATTTCTCTGCATGATCGACGTAATTTTAAATTTTCGAAACAGATTTCATAAGGTGTTCTTCAATTGTAAAGACGATTCCTTCTACTATTCGGAATCAATTGTATCACAAAATGAGGATTTCGAAGCTAAAAATTGCATTTTTTTATACTCGTACATTCTCATGCTTATTATCATTTATTTGTAACTCATTGGAGAATCAAATGATATCGCAATTTACCAAGTAGATGATAGATCATTGAGAAAAATTACACGGTTAGAGATGGAAGATTAAAAAATCCAAAAATTTGAGGAAGTTAACTGAAGGTATATATAGCCTCACCAACCTTTTCCATTCTTACCTGGTTGACCGACGTCAATTCGTACAGCTGAAGGGTAAACAGTCGTCTGAGTTTATACCTGCCTTTGGAATACCTCAAGGGTCTCATCTTGGACCCTTCTGTTATTTATTCTGTTCGTAAATGATCTGATGGATAATATTCACTCTCCACATTTGATATTCGAGTACGATTTGAAACACTATCATGAAATTAGATCGCAGGACAACTATGTTCAAATTCAGCTCGCGCCGGACCATGTTGTTAGTTGGTGTGAGGACAATTATTCGGGTTTGAAATGTGTCAAAGTGTAATGTTGTCTGCTCCACAAGGAAAACAAACCGAATTGAGTGTGATTACAGCGTCGGTGGTCAGGTTCTTTCTCGTTCTGATAAGGTGAGAGATCTTGGTGTGGTCTTCGATCAGAAGATTTCCTCTGTCCCACACATCCCCAACTTATCTCATCTGCCTCGAAAATATATGAATTCGTTATACGCAATGGCAAATATTCTAATAATTCCTCAACATTCATAGGACTATTTAATAGTGTTGGCGTTTACTTGATGTAAATCCATCATAATTGAATATGAACTAAAATTCAAACCCTTGAACTTTTGAATTACACTTTATCGTCGATAGTAACCTGTTAGCATCTGGAGAAGTCGTTTGTAACGACGAAACGTATCATGCTATGTGGTTGATAAAGTGTGAATCGAAAGTTCAAGTGTTCGAATTTTAGTTTATATTCCAAAATGCGATATATGAAGCGGTATATATGCATACGATATATGAACATACGGTGATATCTGGTTGGTACTACCAGTGTTCAATAACCAGTAGGAAAAACTACAGCTACAGTACGAGAAATATTTAAATGTTTCAGAGGCCTACGTAACATATTTATTGGGATATCCTTCAGAGATATGAGCTCTCATGAACACGGTATTCACATCAACGACACGAAACAATTTCAGAACAAACCCTTTGAATAACTAAGCGCAATTATGAAAAGTATCTATCCAAAGCTGTGTTCTTCAGCAAGATATTTTTGTACTCCGCTACCAGACAAACGGTAGTCCAAATTTCACAGTTTTCCGGTTATAACATTATTTATGTGAAATTATGCCCTACATAATATTCATAACAAGAAATCAATGAAGTACCGCTTACCTGTTTTTGAAGATTTTTGAGAACTTAAGACGTTGATAGAGCCGAACGAAGGTTTTTGTATCATTCGAAACATCTTCATGAATTTCTGTTGTCTACATATGACTTTGTTATATATAATATTTTAATTTCAGCTCTTTTCATTTGGTTACTTTATGTTACTATTGCAATCGATTTTGACTTTATTTTTGTTGACTCCATCAATTATATTTCATTAACTTCAGTTCACAGCGTGTGACTTTGTGATAAATGATATTTCATTTTCATTTTGTTCCCTTCAGTTATTGTTTATTGCTATTTCAATTTATTTTTATTTCATCTGCGTTGTATATATTCCTTTATATTCTCGTTTTTCTGTTATTTCTTCAATTTTCTGTCATTTATTATTATTTGTGTAAAATTCATGTTTTTTCCTGTATTGATGTACATCTGTTGGGATTTATTATTATTATTATTATTATTATTATTATTCTGATACGTTAGCCTAAACTGACTGACGTAAGTCTATTTTCGAGGTACGACGACTACACCTTCATTCGTTAGTAAAGTGGCATATGTTTTTTTTTCATGAATCAGTGAAGATTGATTGTTGGAATATGCTATTTAAACTGACTGTCTATGTTTCTCATGTATGCAAAAGTGGAAGCAATCTGTTTATTTTCAGACATGTGTTATCAAGAATGATTATGCTGTAAAAAGCGAAACTAGTCGAATAAAGAATTGTTCAGTCAGTGATTTTTAGACAAGTATTTCTTATTACCTCTCATTTAAATATGAACTATTACAGAGTTGATTCATCGTGCATTGAATTTATTAATTCTCTCACTGAGAAAATTTTGGGCTTTCCTAAAATATGTGTCGTCAGATATTTACTGGGTCTTAGACTATAATATCCAGGTTCTTGTGCAATCTCACATTCATTTTAAATATACACAATCCCGTTGATGGTGTTGGCCAAACATATTTAACTAATTAGCCGTAAGTTGTTACAGAAAATTTTATAGCGATATATTTCCTAACATCTGTTTTTTGAGTTCTGAGGAAGACTATAAACATAGTCAAAATATAGACCATAATATAATATAATAATATAACCCATAATATTTCTATTTAAATAACAAGGCAATACTCCTTACATTATTGTATATATATATATATTTATATATATATATATATATATATATATATATATATATATATATATATATAAAATAATGATATAAATATATGGTTAATTGGCCTCTAAAGGTATACAAAATCCGTTATATAATTACATCAAATATAAATTTTCTAAACAGCTTTATAAAACCATGTACATTTTCAGCGTTTACAATTTCATTGGGCAATCCATGGATTGGTTTAATGCCATCAATTAAAATATTTTTACATGTTTTTTCCTCATGAATCTTTGTACATAGAAATCACGTGCACTACGAGTAATGTATGAGTGCACGATATTTACTTTTATGAGTCTACTCACTAAATAATCTGACAAAAGCTCATTTTTCAATTCGAACACAAAAACTAAGGAATTAAAAACTAACCTTTGACGAACATTCATCAAAACTAATGTCTCCAACAGTAATGTAATAAGAGAGTATTTATTACACTTAAGTAATTATTCTCATAGCCCTGTTTTGTAATTTTTGTAATTTTTCGAGTTCAAATTTGTTTCTAAAGTACAACACTGTCGAACAATAATCAAAGTGAGGTGCTATTAGGGATTTGTACAGTAACATTTTATATACATTGATAAACCTTTTCCAATCCTACTCAAAAATGAACTTTTCTTGAAATTTTTCCTTTCCTTCTTGAAATGAATGTCATATGTTTTTCGAAATTTAAGTTCTTATCTATTATAATTCCTCAATATCTCATATCTTCAACTTTTTCCAGTCTAACATCATTAATTGAAATTACATACTTGTTATTATTGTAATTACTCAATACATTTTTTGATCCAATTAATATACATTTTGACTTATTTTCATTTAGACACATATTATTTGCACAGACCCACGAAAAAATTTCAGCCAACTCATTGTTTATCGTGTTCATCATTTCTTTCGAGTTTTTACCTGCAATGTAGATCATTGTTTCATCAGCAAACAATGAGATTTGGCACTTCTTGACTCGTTCACTAATATCATTAATAAACAGTATGAACAGAATAGGTCCCAAGAGAGTACCTTGTGGCACCCCATATACACTACTCTTTTCAGTAGAGAAAACTCTATCACTTTTCGTTATTTGACATCGATTTGACAAATAAGATCCGAATCATTTCAATACCTTACCAAATACCTCCAAAGCCGATACTAATACTTTCTCATATGGAGTAACTGTCTTTATTGGTCTAAAATCAGCCGGTGAGGAAGCATTTAATACTTTGGGTACCGGAATGATACAAGAAGTTTTCCAGCTATTCGGAAACACCCCCTCACTCAAAGAGCAGTTCACAATATCAAGCAATCTATTAGCACTTATCAAACATGCATCTTTTAAAACCCTTGCTGACACTCCATCCACTACTTCACCTGTATCTTTTAATGAATTTATTATCTTTTTAAAACTTTCCATGTTTACTGCTTCGAATTGTGTAAATGCTCCTAAATATATATGCTCCTTCTTTCGTTCATATCTCTATTTCATTCCAGGTTCGTTGATTTTTGCTCAAACTTCAAATTGTTTTTCGCACATTGCCACTGCGACTTTTTAGCGACACTTCGAGCGATCGTTAAGATTTTTTATATTGATCTGCTGAAGATCGGTCTGAACCTATTTAAGCCTTTCTGACCGACATTCTTTCTTTGCTATTATATCGAGTAGTTCCTTCGGTATTCTGAAATGTTTAATCTTGTAGGCATATGCATGAAACTTTGCCCATCGTTTTTCGATCTCTTTCGTTATTGTATTCTTCTTCGCATCGTATTTATTGCACTTATATTGAGTTCGTGAGTTCAACCTAATACGTAAATGAAATTAATGCGATGTAAAGCATATTTTAAAAAAAACAAATGAATAAAATACACATCAACGACAAAGACTCATGATAACAAATTGAAACACAAAATGAACGATTTACTCAGAAATAAAATTTCACTTGATTGCACTAAATCATCGAATTGCGTGGATTATGAAATGGGTGTTCACATTTTTTCCGCCTTAATTAATTAATTCAAGCGTTTCGATCAATATGCTATGCTATATTCCAAGGGTGGTTACATAACAAATATCTTTTTGAATATTCACGCAGCAATATTTCGAAGATGTTAAATGGGAATACATTATTTATCACTGAGATTTCTTTCATTTTATTACATAATGAAACGTATAATAACTCAATAGATAGGAGACCAAACTACATCAATCGCCGCAAGACAGTGTGAGAGATAAGTCATGACTTATCAATCTATTTCGAAATTTTGACATTTTGTTTAGTGACTATATAATTTGGTTGAGGAATATTTTTTTTTCAACACGCAGAATTATAGTTATTCCAATCGAATGTTATTGAGAATTCTCATACTTACTATATTGTTTTCTCATGTTACTTCTCATCGTAAAAAATGGCGAATGCGCTGGTTCAAACGTACCTGAAACAATACGTTCATTAAAATCATATAGGAGAAAATGTTTGTCAAATAGACTTAGTTGAACGTTTTAAACGTATTTCAATGAGAAAAATGTTTGATAGAAAATTACGTTTTAATTAATTCTATAGATTGTAATTTTCTCTTAAAGAATATAAACTTGGATGGAACACTGTTAACCTAAGATACAGAGACTTCTCCACTGTCAGTCTCAATTACTGGGGTCAGAACGTTGAAGAAAGCAATTTTGAAAGTCTAAATTCGAGAAATCTTCATATATTTTGGGCAGCTATCTTTTGAATATATATGAAAAAATTATTTTAGAGCTATTCCTTATTACTCCATATTTTTGATACTTGTTCATTCAATAGTTTTCGTTAAGTATGTATCACGTTATTTTAAATATAAAAAAATATGTTTTAATGTTTCACTATGACTTAATATTTCGAGGCTTTGTTAATTATAATTCTTCAATTTTTAGTCAGTTGATATAACACTTGTTCATGTTTTTGAATATTATATTATACTTGGTAGAATGGCGAGATCATATAAATTAATGGATAAGTGAAGAGAATGATGGAATGTACTTTCAAAATAGCTACTTTAATCCAAGTATGATGTCAGTAAGTATAGTTTTCGGTATTTATTAAGCTTCAGGCTACTGTTTGAGTTACTCAACAATTTCATCGAACACACTGTTTACCTTCTTGAACGAGCAGACATAGATATCAAAAAACTACATAAAAATTCAACGTCCTTGACCCAGGAAGATTTCAACGAAACGATAATTGAAATAATCATGCATGCCTACCCGTCACGCAAAGTTTCATAAAATTCACATTATAGTTAGCGATAAAGGGACCTCATGAAAGCTACGCACATTGTTGCTAGAGCAATATGAATAAAATACAAATTATATGTTCGTTTCATCCACACGTTATGTTATTGAGATCCTATACTGTTTGCTCGGATTAGAAAATGTTACTGCTTCATTTCAGCTGTTTATTAGGTATATTTCACGTTCATTATTTCTAATAATCGCAATATCGTGATAGTATTCGCATGAATTTATGCGAAAGCGGAGGTTCATTTCTGTTTAATATGCAACACAGCATTGCTTATTAAAATCATTAAAAATAGCTTTGTTTTTAGCAGAAATCTGTCATTTGATCTATGAAATACTTTCGTGAAAACAACGTCTATAAAAGGCAATTAAAACAACTTCTTATATCGTCACGGCTCCACCTGACTGGAGCTGGTTCACATTATGATTTCCTATCAGAATATTGTCAGATTCCGTTGAACTCTTTTCGTCAAACTTTGCAATAAGTTGACTTATTGCAAAGTTTGACGAAAAGAGTTTACCGCTCAATACCGCTAAATGATTTTTCCAGTTTAAATAATCATCCATCGTGGCACCCAGAAACTTCACCTCATCAGACAGACCCAGAAGCTCAGCACCTGGCAATCTAACCAATGGACTGAGACACCTCTTTGTGCCATTCGGAGTAAACATTAACAGAGTTGTTTTACTCTTATATAAGAATAGGGCCATTCATCGAGCAATATTCATTCATTTTGCTGATGCATTTATTCGACAGCAGATAGGTCACTCATATTTTCAGCAGACATAAGCACAGAACTCTCGTCTGCGTAGAGTGTAACCACCCCACTATCTTCTAAGAACTCCACTAAATCATTTATCAACAATATAAACATGTTTGGACCCAGTGTAATGCCGTGAGGCACTCTAGAATGCAACCACTCCCTGTCAGACAAAAATTGCGAACCTCTTTCCGAAATTCTTAGTATTTGCGACCTACCAGTCAGATAAGACCTTATCCAATTTAGGAGTACTCACATATGTTCACAGTAGTGAAGGAGGGTTATGAAATTTTTATACGGAATGATGTTTAGTTACATTTGAATATTTACATTTCTGGAGACATTTATTGTGTTGAAAGAGATAACTCGACAGAACTGTGCTTGATAATCAGTTGGTTTCTAGTGAAACTAAGTAGCATCTCTTCATTCTCATTCGAAATAAGCTCATGAACTCTTTGATTACAATCCAGTAAGATACAGATGTTCGAAAACTGATGAATTGTGAACATAATGTCAAGGATGACATTTTGCTCACACAAATATTCGTCATAGAATTATTGTCAAAATGAATAGTAGATACAAAGCAGAACTCTATAGGTACTTCCTTTGTGGGGGTATTCTTCTGTTTTGTTCCATCTCCATGTTTAGGCACCTTCGACTTGAATTCGTCTCATACTTCCAAGCTTTTGTCGAACAATGATAGCAAATCTATAATTCGCCTTTTTTCTTGAAAAATAGTATTCTGAGTTTGTTCATAATCAGCAACGTTCTTATTTACTAGTAAAATGTTTTGTGTTCTTTAAGTCTAGGCTAACATTCCTTCCACATCGTCCCTTATGATTTTCAGGTTATATATTCCTAATTTTTCAGAAACAGTTTGTTTGTCCTTATTCATTTATTATAAGGAATATTATTATAAGGAAGATTAACGTCTGACATAAGTTTTGTTCGTAATCTCTTTGTATTTCTTTCAGTGAGTGCAATTGAACACATTTCCAAAGGAGTCATCACAGAAAATGTGGGATGTTTTCGGCCTATGATTGGAAAAACTCAGCTTACTACCACCAAATTATTTCATAACTCGACATATGTTTCGGACGACAAACCAATCATCAAGAGTTCACAAGTAGTGGCCTTAATTATGTTGAAGTTTCCACTACACTTATAATATAAGAATCATAATAATAGTAAGTTCTTTATTCTCAACAGGTATAACACCCAATTACAGAAAATAATAACAATGTTGAATATTTAACTGAATAATTAGAAAAAAGATTTAACTAAATAATTAAAAAAAAATTTAACAAATAGCCCAATTTAATCTGAAAAAATAGTAACTTATAACTACATTGTAGCATTCAATGAAAGATTACCAATAACTCAATCTGAATCAATTCATTTCAGTCAATTTTTGTTGTTCACGTAACTCCTGATAATAAATTCTATGAAACACTGAATTGCATTAAACTCCCGATAATGGGTTCATTTCTGGAAATATTTCTGTAGTGAATCACAGAATTTTAAGGGATTGAGGCAAAGGATTTTAATTATACAATATACTTGGAAATTTATCGTGTTATGAGAGAAATCAATTGAACCTATGAAAATATTAGTGTATTATAATATTAATAGCGTTAATTATTTGAAACTTGAGAGAACTACTTCCTGGAATTCAATATTTCGTATCTATCTGACGAGCTTCCATTTCTTCAATGGCAAAGTGGTCACTAATTTCACGGGCGAGCGGCGTCAAAAGGAGAATGCCTGCGATATTATCTGTCCCCTTTTACCAAGAGGATTACTAGAAGACCATCAGTGTTCGGGCTCGACATCCATATTTAATCCCTTTTATCACGAATGAGGACAAAACGTATCCGAAATACTCGACATGGAAAATTTCGTGTCAGAAAACGTAGACCTTACGGCCTCATCCAGTCGTCTCTTTAATTCATCCGAGTGGTGTCACATTTTACAAATGGGACACCTCTGGCTATCGATAATTCAAAACACTCCATTTTGGTAATCTTGTTCTTGCATCTTCATTTCGCTTGACAGCTTTTATAACACTTTTATTGCAAGCTATTTGGATAAAAAGCGATTTCCTTTGTCTGAAAAAAAAATTATAGAAATACGAAAAAAGATAGTTCAGATCTTGAACTAAATCTGTGAGTTTGCACTCTTGACGAGAAATTAGTGAGGGAATATATTTAATGTCTAGGATGTTGGAAAAAGTGGCCTATAGACAGATATAAAGTTATGCCTTAATAAATGGAATTATTTTGGATCGTAAATTCGGTTTTCGCAAGGGACTCGTTACAATCTGCTCGACTTTGTTGATGCTGTCATCAGCCCTCAAGATATTGGTTTTGACGCAGATATAGTGATGCTTGAGTACTCGCCATGGACACTTTGGAATATTATGACTACTCCCGGAATTATTTGAGAGATCGTTGGCAACGTGTGGTCATTGTTCACAATGAATCTAATTGCTCTGCAAGTGTAACGCCTACAGTACCACAGGGTTCAGTGTTTGGACCTGAATTTCATCTTATTTACGTATGTGACATCAAAAAGGTGGTCTCAGCTGTCTCAAGAGTCTCAACTTAAGTTCCTTACCCTCAGTTTCAGCCTTTATTTACGGCAGGCCGTTGAAACTAGTTTGAAACGCCGAAACCTATGAATAGGTTTTGATAAAATGCTCCGGTTTGAGAAGCAAGTATCTCTGCTAGTAAAACAATCCTATTCAGTTATGAGACGTCCTTATAGTAATCAACATCTGCTCGAATTTGAATTAAATTATCCTTGTTTTGTGATAAGGGAAAGAATGCAGAGAATACAGAATGCATCTTGTCGTTTTGTTCTCAGCATGCGCAAGTATGACGGAGCAAGTAAAGAAAGAGATAAACACCTTGTTTCTCTGTCCCCTTTTTTTAACGTGATTCTTTGCTAGTGACTCAGCAAGGTTATTAGAGTGTTGAAATCATGCAATTTCAGTGAGTGAGGAACTAATTTCAGTTGATATCATTTCTGATCTTGCTTTCCATTTTATAAGGGTTAAGTTCAATTTTTGCTTAATTTTTCAACATAATCTCCATCAACAATGATACATTTTAGATGGAGCTTGGTCGATAGATACATATAACTACGATTTTAATCATATCGATCGATACCTCGACCGCAGAACACTCAAATACATACTGTACTGAAGACACATGATCTGTCTGCGCATTTCACTTCATCTCACTCTTGCAATAAGGTGCGCAGCTTTCGTGTCCACCACTTTCGTGGGAGAATTCCGACACTAAAACACAACCTAGCAGCTGGTAAAGAATGAGTTCATTTCTACTCTGCCAGTGTTCAGTTATTGTCACATAAGATGTATTGAGCCTGCTTATTAATACTTCTGAATAATTAAAACAGTAACCAATAAATTGGACACAATAGTATCAATATATATTTGTTTTTACCTCATCTTTTCCCCTGGATTTTGACAGACGGAAAAAAAATTATTTCGCACCCTCTGGCCAAATATCTGGATTTTTAGTGCTTCAAAACTCAATTCAGACACCGTCAATTTGAGAGACGAATACTCTTCCGGTCTATTTGATTTGAGTAGAACACATTTGACCTCATTTATTCCCTGGTTTTTGAGATGGTCAATAATTGTAGTTTCTTCCATATCAGGATGAAGTTTGCTTACGTGTAGGTGTTACAACTTTGTAATGTTTGTACTGTTACAAGTGGCTAAAATCAACTTGATATTTCGTTTGAAAGGTTTCTACTTATGTTTATCAAGAGTAACTTTCATCAATATCTTAAGGTGAGTGTGCAGTTCGTCCTCTACTAGTTAATACACTTAAGTGTGTATTCGAGTAAACACAACGAGTGTTTCGATGTATTTTATTATTTATTTCCTAAGTTTCTATGAGAATTTCCGCTTTATTTAAATCTGGAGTGGGCGACTTAGAATTCTCACTGATTTGTTTGCATTGAGGACTTAATTTTTATCTGATGACTCATTGGTATTATATTCGAAATTCGAAGTTCGGTACATTATCTTTTTATAATTTTTGGGCATAAGATTCCTTCTTTTTTTCCTATCAAAGTCTCAACAACTTCAAAATTTCCCTTCTTTAGGTTATTTACTTCCATTTTAAGGTTACAAATTTGTGACTTCAAAGATTCGCGTAATGGTTGAAAACTTTCCTTCATTGCTTTTGAGACCAAATCGCCAATCTCAGGTGCTATTTTCAACATTTCTAGTTTATATTTATCACTACCTTACAAATTATATTCCAGTTCAGAAGACATGCAATCTTCACAAAACCATTTCTGCGGACCACTAGATTTTTGAAATTTGTCCAAGTTTTCCACGCTTATTTCAACAAAACTTACATGAAAATTTTACTTACATGAACCATTCTTAGAACACGATATGAACTCGTCACATCTACTATTTTCAAACGTTTTAGAAACATAACTGTCATCTTGAATTTATATTCAAGATGGCGGCAAGTATAGTAAGTCATTAAGTTATACTGAGTATATTAAGTCACGCTGAAGTTATATAATCGTTTAAGTTTTCAGTTCGGAGTTCTAACTGTTGTTTTCGCGTCCAAATGTCCATGATTTTCATTGAGGTTATTATTAGCTTAAGGATTAGTATATAGCTTACACCCGTTGTTCTATATGTTCTATATTGAAAAGGTGTCACTTAAGTTGCAAAAAATTTGAGGTATAGGTATTGGGATGTATCCTATTGAGTTAATGAATGTCATCTCCTTTCATCTTAATTAGCGTCAACGTGATTGTGGTATTTCCACATATGGAATAAATATTAGAGGAAAATGAAAGGGGAGTTATTATAAGCTGGTAAGGGAACCTTTTTATGTGTCGCAGGAAAATTTCATCTGTCAAAAACGGTATGCGGTTCCTTCCGCACGAAAATATTGAGAAAGCTGGCACATTTCCATTGGGATGAATTACATTCCGGTATATCTGGCGCTCACCCCATATTCCCCACTCGACAGAAAAAATCGGCAAACAGCTGCGGCGAGATTCGAAATTTATGAGACACGCGAAATTGAATGGCTCAGATATAAATGGCCCGAGTCTTTCGGAAACGTTCAGACGGATCTCTTGCAGAGGTGGCGATGCAATAACAAATTCATCGTTATCGTTTATTTCGCACAAAGAACTGCTGTTTTTCAGGGATGAAATTTGCTGCGAAGACTACTCCTGAATCGGTTCGCCATTGTCAGTTCTTCCTGTTGGATATATGGTGATGGGCCGGAGGTTGTGAATGTGAATTTTACAGGGATTAGTATGCAAGTGGGGATATAACCGAAATATACTCACATATTCAAACTGTTAGCTTCAATTCAATTAACAATTTTGATTCAATCGACATGTCAGGCTGCGAATAAATTATTGAGAACGTTGCGTCTGATCACGACAGACATATATTTTGCAATTTATCTACAGCTTTCGTACACACAGAAATTGCTCTGTAGAATCATCTGTAGAAGAAAATTCAGAAATATAAGCGTGTTTACTAGATATAGAAATGGGATGCTCTGTTCAGCTGATGCTCAATTTATATATAAGTGATAATACCATATGAAAAGACACTTATCAACTAGAAACAACAGGATGACATATAATGAGGAAAGTAAGACAGTTGCAAACACAGTAATATACACGTCATTTTTGCTGTATATTCCTCATACTATCCAGCTCATATACAAGACAGTGTTCAGGGTTTAGTGTTTAAGTCATCAATATTGAATATTTTGAAACCAATGGGCTTTTCACCCAATATGAATTTGGTGTCAGGGTAGAAAACACGAATGATGCCATTGGCAACTTCGTAAATTATATTGTCAAATGCTTTGAGTGTGGAATTTGAGCTCTAACACTTCTCACAGCTTTAAGGATAGCCTTTAATTGCTATTGCACGAAATTCTTTTTTGCAAACTGAACTAGTATGATTTTATCGAGAAAAGTTTCAATAATCGTGTGTCATTCCTTGATGAAGGAGAGCACACTATATTTGTCGATGAAAACTGGACTCTCAACACACGGATTACCATTGGTCTTTCTTGGGGATCTGTGTTGAATCCATTAGTGTTAATGACATTCATAAGCGAATTTCCTCATTGCTTGAACAAAAACTTTTTGTTTGGTGATGATAGTACCAAAGCAAATGATTTCAGTAATTCGAACACAAGGGATATGATATTAAAAAACATGAGCATGAATTTCACACGTGGTGCTGTGGAAATGGTTTGCGTCTGAACAATCCGAAAACGAAGAAAGCAGTTTTTCTCGAGGAATGTTAAGCGAAGTCAATATTAATTTCTCGAGTTATATTCGGACCAGATGCTTAACTGGATCGTGCATGTTGTCCATGTGTGTAAGAAACTTGCAATGAATATATACATGCGATCTATGGCTGTTTAGCTCTGACGAAGATTATACAGAATATTTTTCACTGTGTGATATGCGAAATATCACCTTAGTTATGGAATTTGACCATGAGGTATTTGTGGGTATTCACAATCAGATTCAGTTTACAGCGTTGGCAATGAGAATAGTTGACGACATTGAGTACCGTGATTGCTAGAGTGTAGTTTAGGAAGCATTAAATATCAACTCTGCCTGTGATCTCCATTTTTGTAGCCCTGTAGCCAAAAAGTCAACGGTTTGATAAATAGCGACTTGCGTTCATATAGTAACAAAACAAATAGCATTACGGACATTTCTGTCACAAAACTAGAGAGGCCTCAGTATGCCCTGATTTCTAATCATTCATGTGCATCTCCCATCTAGTCATGAGCTCCTTGTACCAAAATTACCTAACACATTTTGATTCTCTGAAAACATCTTACAATCACAACCTAAATTCCAGAATTGACAATTTACATACATAAATCAAGTTGAGATAAGTAGTCAATCTACATCGAAATTCCCCTATCACAACATATAGCAAAACCATATAACACATATTTCGATATAATTTTCCAGTTTATAATCGATTGATTCAGATAAGTTTTCATACATAGTACTAATTATCATTACCGCGGTTTCAAACAATTTTATGTCAAACGTTTAACCCTACTTAAGAATGAAACCTTTTTCATTTTTACCTGATTGACCGACATCGTCTGAGTTCATTTCTTACCTCTGGAATACCTCAAGGGTCCAATCTTCGACCACTGTAATTCCTTGTGTTCGTAAATGATCTGATGGATAATATTCACTCTACACATTTGATGTTCGCAGATGATTTGAAACTATATCATGAAATTAGATCTCAGGACAACTGTGTGCAACTTCAGCTCGCGCGGATCATGTTGCTAGTTTATGTGAGGACAATTATTTGACTTTGAATGTGTCAAAGTGTAATGTTGTCTCTTTCACAAGAAAAAGAGACCGAATTGAGTTTGATTACAGCGAAGGTGGTCAGGTTCTTTCTTATTCTGATAAGATCTTGGTGTAGTCTTCGACCAGAAGCTTTCCTTTGTCCAACATACCACCCAGCTTATTTCATCTGTTGCGAAAATATATGGGTTCGTTATACGTAATGGCAAATATTTTGATAATTCCTTAACATTCATAGGACTATTTAACACTCTTATCCGTAGCAAGATGGAGTATGACAGCTGGAAGTGACATCCTATTTACACTTGCCATCAACGCCATCTTGAGGATATTCAGAGAAGGTTGTTGAAATTTGGTTTATGGAGTTTACATTGAATAGAGTTGACAATAATTGTGGCATTCATTTTGACCCCAAAGTTGCTATTATTAAGAGTTATGTGAACAAAGGGAATTGACTAAAATGAATTGACTCAGATTGGTTCAGTTAGTATTAATATTTCACTAAATACTATTGTTTTGTTATTAGTTACTACTTTAGTTTATATTAGATTGAGCTCTTCGTAATATATGTCTTCCATTTTAATTATTTAGTTATTATTCAACATTATGTTATTATTTTCTGTAATTGGGTATTATACCTGTTGAGTATAAAGAACTTATTATCAATATTATTGGTCTCATCGCAGCTTGACAATAGGTTGTTCATCATGCTGGATCTCTTATCTTTCTGATTTATTGCATTATTGCTCTTAGTTGAGAGGCTCAATAGTCGAAAGGTTTATTGACCCTAAGACTCTTCAAGGTTACTGGTGCTGGTGACTTCGATTCCCACTGTGTTCTTAGGCCGGTCGCTATTGGTGCTATACTGCAGTTCCAACATTCGGACAAGCAGAGCTTTCGAGAGAAAAACTAAATAGCATGTGCATATAACATATTTACCGATAAATTAAAATTAACACATTTGGCTAAGATTTCACTGAATATATCAAAAACTATACATACATATGTTTCGGGTGGTTAACCCATTATCAACAGTATACAATGTTACTAAAAAATTGTATACTCTTAGTAACTCTCAGTTCTCTTCTCAGTAACATTGTATACTCTTGATAATGGGTTAACCACCCGAAAAATTATGTAGAGTTTTCAATATATTGAGTGAAATTTGAGCAAAGTGTGTTGATTTTAATATATTGTTTTTAACATAATATTTCACAGAGAGATCAGTGAAACCTCCATGTCATTCATATATATTTATCTGGTACTGATCTATCAGTTGCTGATAATTTGTATCAGCCACCGACAAATTACTCACTCACTTACAAACGGAAGAATGAGTAACAGATAACATGAAAATATTTTGGGATGAATGCAGGATGAAATAGCTTATGACTGAATCTGTATCATTTGCTCTTCAATAAACTAACTTTCCTGTACAAAAACAGTTTTGCAGAATCTGAACACCGATATAATAGGAACTTGCCGAATATTTCCTACTGACCTTGTAAAGAACAATTAAATTTTTGCATCTACATTAATACTCATTGTCTACAGGTGAAAATTTTCAAACAAGAACAACTTCAGACTGAAGTGCAACAGCATTAATTAAATTAATCAAAATCTTGCATTGCGATGGACTTGTTAACCTCTTTGTTCAGAAAAGTGTTAATTATCGAAGATTCGTACAAAATCTATGAGAAAAACAGTTCTAGGTAGCGAGACTTAAAAAAGGAGGCGTGGAGTGGCACTGCTAAACGGAATATTGTTTCTCTGTTATCTACTCCTTTTATGTTCAGATATTTAAACTTTCGAGTTCCTGCCAGTTTTGCCAATATATTATGGAATAGTCTGAGTTAGATTATATTCTCCCGACTCATTTTCAAAGAATTAATAATGATAATTGATGAGACCGATACTTGGAGAAAATTAATATGCATAATAAAAAAATATTCAGAATTTTCTCATAATTTAATATAAAGTACGCATGACGAGGTTTCGAAGTACTACTTCTTTATCAAATGCTGGATTGATACTTTGTGGAATTTTACGAAGTCAATACTTATAGCTATTTTTATAGAACATACCAGGTATGTTCTATGACTAACTTGGTATCAGGACTATAGAATATACTGATATTTAACAAAAGGGTCGTATACCTGGAGATGAACACAGAAAATCAATTTCTCAAGTCGGGTATTCCAACTAAATGTAGGAGAGATACGAATATTATTTTTATAATAAATTAAATAAAATTGAAAATTATCAATAAGTTGTATTGAGTTTCGGTACAAGCATTCAGTGAATTATAGCTCTGTTAATCATCGTGTGAATTCAATCAATTATCTCAAACAAATCAGTACATCTTGATGTTAAGATCCAAACAGAATTCGAATTAGGAATTAGTTGGAAAGACTGAGTTTACAAAGAGAATAGATAATCAATTTGTTCTAGACAACCCAAAGCATAGAGTTTGATGAATTTGTAACGGAAATCAAATATAATCTCACGAAACATTAGTTAAAGTTTCCATCTTTCTCCAAAGGGGCACATGATTGATCGAATCGTGCCCAACTTCGAAACTACTCGCAGATAATTCCATGAAGAAGTATCGAATTACTTCGGGCTCATGAAAATTGAACGATTTCATTAAAGTGTTGCGAGTTTCAATTTGTAAGATCGATAGTCGGTTTAATTCGAAAATAAATTTGTCTCGAGTGACAGTGAAAACGAATAGATCAATCAATAAGACTTTTATAATGAAAAATCTTCTTGAAACAGATGAAACTAGATAAAGAGTAAAGTAACAGAAGATTCCGTAGTCTTATAACCTACTTCAGCTGTCTAGTTATAGATTTGTATACAACTTCGATCTCACACACACAAAATGTATACCTGCGATTAACCTCTGGTTCAAAACCTGAGTGACTGCTGAGCGAGAACTGAAAGTTAATGAATTGTACCACACCACAGTTAGCTACAGTGAAGATGAGGTGGGTTAATTATGTGAGAAAAATTTAATGCCAGGCGCCAGAGATTTGAAAGTTCTCGGTACAATTCAATTGGTTTTCTGGAGGATCTAACAACAACTCCACAAGATCTAACAGTTCTTAATCTTAGTTCCCCCTAACAGTAATATCCACTTGGTTCAATAAATAATGATATGATTATATATAGATATATATATATTAAATATAAAAGAAAATTAATAAATTGGAATACTTAAAAGAGAAATCGAAACAAATGAAAGATAAATTAATTCTCTCTCAGCTAAGAGGACTTAATTGTCACAATGAAAAAAATATATATAATGAATGTTTAAATAAATTGTAATATTTGGCATTTGACAAATTTTGAAAGTGTAATTTTGACAATTGGTAAATTGAACATTTATTAAATAAAGTAAGCTCAAGATTCATAAAATAAATATAAAATCAAATATCACAATGTCTCTTCAAACAATGTACTGAAATACTCTCACCACACTAAGGGTACTCGAACTTCCAGATTTAGGCTCGAAGATCTTCTACCAAACCTTCTCCAAAATGGTGATTCTCAATGATTTCAGTACTCAGAAAAATAAAACGGAGAAATCCAAAAGTAACCGTAAAAATGAAAACGAAAAACGAAAAACGTAAAACGAAAAACCCTGAAACAAAAGCCTCCATGAAACAAATAATCAAAACTAAACTGAAAATACTTGGACTTACGCAAAGATGTAGTGTGCGGTTTACTGTGTATCGAGAACACGTGCTTTGATCCCCTGAAGGGTACTTCTTTTGGTCACAAATTCCAAATAACTAACAATGCCAGAAGAATTTAACGATCATCAAATGATGCCAAATACTGGATACTTCTTTTTTTCTTCAGAAAAAAATTCCATAAAAGAAAAAGTATATAATTGATGAACGTCTCAACACGTCTCCTATCTTGATAATAATTAATATCTGATAACTTTTCCAAAAAAAAAAATACCAGCCAACTTTTTTTCCAGTTTCAGGTTAACTTTCCTCTCATCTTACAAAGAACACAACATGACAATCAGACCTACTTAACATGAGGACGAAAGAGTACCAACCTAACCACACAAAACGAAACTCTGACGAGAAGATATGACACTTAACAAAATTATAACGTTATAGTCTCTTTCATCATAACCAATCGACCTGAATTCTTATTCATTGTAGTGATTATATAATGTGTTACATATTTTATTCGTTTCAAAGTGACTTAGTCTATGACACTAAATCTTCATCAACGCGTTCACAATCAACAAATTCCAACACGTGAGATGCAATTCTCGATATTTGGAGAAATACATATGCTGCTGTACTGTGATTTCATTGGTGTTTCCTTCAGTGTTCTCTATTATAATTTTATATCTGCTTTAATTTCCCTTTGATGTTTTGCCTGTTGAGGTGGTATTTGTTGAGCACATTTTTGTAGGATTGCTCTCCACCCAAATGGTGATGTAACACTTTTGATGTCTCTTTTTTCTCGTTGTGCTCGTGTTCTTATATTTCAGTAGATTGACGTCTCATTCGTTTCTGAAAATGCCCTATGCTCGCCAGTTGTACAATATTTTTAATCTACTCAATACTGAGACTCGCGAATATCGAAATATTTCGAATGAAAGTTTCAGGGGTCTGTCTACACAAATGTTGTCAACGAGAACAAACCTATCACTTTCGACAGCTCCCTGAGAGTTTTATTTGAAATATTTCGATATTTCAATTAAAAGTCTCAATAATATTATAGTTTCACAAAACATTAGTCAATAATGTCAATAACTCTTCATAAGAGCGATGCTAGACTTCGCCATGACAGATGTGCGACACCTGTCTCTTGTGGATGAGTTTTTTGGTGTGTTTTTTAGTCTTTACCACAGGTCAAATGTTAGTGTTTCACGGCAGTTCTGTTGAATTGTGTTTTTATATTTAATTTTTTGCAGCCTAATGAAGGACCGCATTACTGTCCGAAATATAGATGACAGATTGAAGATTGTTGTTCAGCAGTGTGTTCTTAATTTCGCCCCTACTGCTGAGTACTTAAAGAAGAAAATTTGAATAATAGACGACACGGCAACTTTTATTGTTATAAATATATATATATATATATATATATATATATATATATATATATATATATATATATATATAATATATACTAGAAGAATATTCATTCGAAAAATTCTAATTGATAAAAAGAATGTTATAGTAGAGGCATCACAACGTGTAGGATGTGATGCCTCCATTATCCTTCAATAGATGAATGTTAAAGGAATATTGATGGAAGTAGAAGATAGCTGTCTCGTTCTGCAAGAAACTCGTCAATTACACCACGTCCATCGAAGTGAGCAAACGATATCAATCTCTAAGCATCACCTTATGACTCCAAGTGAAGAACCCTCAAGTAAGGAATAACTTCACAATTTTATCTATAGCCATCAACAGAAAACATCTCTCAGATCATAGACACACCAAGCATCGAAGGCCACACGTCGTCTCTACCCGTAGCTATCAACTAAATGGCAACGTCTATTTGAGATATGTCATCGATGTTTTCGAATGTCAATAGTTTGAGTTAGTAGTACGCTCGAGATTCTTCCCATATTTCAGGGACCTATTCAGCGATATTTTCAAGGAAATGAGAATGTTTGAAGTATATACACAAATGTATACCTACAAATAAAAATACTTACGCGTTTCAACAAATACCGTGTGAAAATTGTACTGGGGTATATCGGAATTAATTGTCAACAACTGCAGAACAGTAAAAGCGAGCACAAATATGATAATAAGTTCTGTCTTTAAAAACTTCAGCTAATGTTTAATCATAGTTTCAATTTCATAGTTGTAAAGATACTAAAAGATGGATGCCACCGAGGGTAACGTGAAATATATGAGATCATTTTCATCAAAATTAATCCAAATGCAGTTAATGATGAAGCTGAAATACAGGGGTTCAGCAAGATTTAAAACAACAACCTAAACAACTAAAATGAAACATCTCATGGCAAATCTGATTGGGAAAATATTCTCCCAAAATTTCGTTATATAGATTGATCAATCAACAACCTATTCTAATTCTATATTGTATATTCTTAGATGTGATATTCTGTTTTCTTATATGTCTGTAAGTAAATGTGTTCAATTATTCTCAAGTTGAAACGTAACTATTTTATATTTTGTTTTATTATTCAGCGTACGTAAATTTAACGAATTTATTTATTCAACGTCCGTAACGTATATTGCTTCGGAGACAGGGAATGAGTATCAATCCGGTGGTTGTTTTTTTGATGTAGGTATAGTTGTAAAGGGTGATTTTTTGAGAGTTAAGTTTTTCAGGATGGCGGCCCTGGTTGGTAGTGGCATCCAAATGTCATCTGTCAAAGGGAAAAGTTTTCAGTATACTCTGCCATTTCATCATGGAAAGACTTACAAACGAGCAGCGATTGCAAATTGTTGAAATGTACTATCAAAATTTGTGCTCTGTGAAAAATGTGTATCGTTTGTTACGACCATAATCAGGTCGTCATAATCGACCTGTTGAATAACAATTCGTGCTGTTATCAACAAATTTCGCACCAAGTCTACATTGTTGGACAGTAAACCATTGTCTCGCATAAGTATTTTGCGTGATTGTTGCAGCCCTAGAGTACAGTGTTAAGGAGGATCGTGAAATGTCCATTCGTTCTCAGCAATTGGGCATGTGTTACTCAACCACGTGGAAAATTTAACGTGTCGATTTGGGTTTTAAAGCCTATAAAATTAAATTTCTGCAAGAATTGAAGCCGAATGGCCCACCACAACGTCTAATTTTTAGTGAATGGGCCTTAGAACAGCTTAATGAAAATCCGCTGTTTTATGGAAAAATTGTATTCAGCGATGAGGGTCATTTATGGCTTAACGGAAATGTAAATAAACAAAGCTGTCGCATCTGGAGTGATGAACAGCCACAGGCCATACAAGAATTACCGCTGCTTCCCGAAAAAATGACCGCTAGGTGTGGTGTATGGTCTGGTGGCATCATCGGTCCATTTTTCTTCAAAGACGACCGTGGAAGAAACGTTACCGTCAACGGCGAACGATATCGGGCCATGATACGCAACTTTTTTTTTGCCCCAGTTGGCTGAGTTGAACTTGGTTGACATGTAGTTTCATCAAGACGGTGCCAATTTGACGCCTCTAGATTATTTCTTGTGGGGTTATGTAAAGTCGTTAATGTATGTGAACAAGACGAACACGATTGAAGCCTTGCAGGATAACATAACACGCGTAATTCGTGGGATACAAGCCGAAATGCTCGAAAAAGTGACCTCGCAAAATTGGACCTTCCGAAAGGACCACTTGATACGGAGCCGCGGACAACATTTACATAAAGTTATCTTTGAAAATGTAAATGGCAAAAGCTAAGTTATCAATTTCAATCAAAGTTTTGAATATTGAGTATTTTATTCGATTCAAAAAAAATCACCCATTATATCTTTTTTTTTCAGTTTTTATAGTGTAATTCTCATTAGCAGGAGTAGCGTAAGATTATATATTCTCATTACCTGATTATAGATAAATTCATAGGGTGAAGTAGAAGTAGTGTAAGCTAGTTTCCACCCTGGACAATTATTTTACAGATTGTACGTTCGATAAAGGCATTTATTATTATTATTATTATTATTATTTAATGTTATGAGTTCAATATTTTTGTTCCGATATTCGGCGTATTCGATATGTTTAGAAAATCCTGAATGAATTTCTATGGAACTGTTACCTTCTATTTCCTGCTATTTGGTGGGTGTAAATCAGTCTCAATTTTAATAAACAGCCGGAATTCGAACAATGGAGAAATTCAGTTCATAACGTCGAAGCGGAATTTCAAATGATGGAATTCTGATTACGGTTCGACACGAAGTAGAACTAAAATAGCCAATTAGACCAGGTTTTTCGAAATTAATAATCGAATAACTTGAACATTTAGCATAATTCAACTGAAAAAGTTATATTCGTTCGAGTTCTCTTACATAAAGAGTATTTCATCTAAAGTACACGCATACACTATTCATTGGAAAATGGTGATACATTTTCTATCTGACGGAAGTAACGTGTATATGAAATTTCAATCATTTTCCACTTTGTTAATGTTTCCGTATGTTCATTCTACAAACAGCGATATTTGTGCCTTGCAATGCAAGTTTGAAAATCAAATAGAAATATTGTATTGAAAGTCGAGAATTTTTTTTCATTTGTGAGCACACACTCATCAAACTCATCAACAGATTCAACAGCTTGGAGCATTCGTATTCACGTTTTTTTTTTGCAGTTTCGAATTCTTGTTTGGAATACAATGTTCGCTTTTTTCAGAAAGTTCAATAGCTGTTTTGTTTCATTAGAGCTGCAGCAAGCACCCCTTTGAGCAGACGTTTCCTTTTAATTTTATCGTTTTCTGGGCATTCAATTATAATGCATTTCACAGTAAGTACGAGCGAGGGGTCAAAAGTTCCGCCCTGACCAAGATATGGCGCCACTAGGCCTTCTCTTAGAGCGGTGTCCTACAGCACCATTACTTCTGAGCTTGTATTTAAAGTTTCTTCCCAATCGCTAGTTAGTTAGCGTTTGAGAGCACATTGCGCGAAACGCTTCCGTTGTTTTCGTGAAAATGGAAAAATTGGAGAAGCTGCTGTTACCAAATACTTCTATTTGAAAGGTTTTATACCAAAACAAATAAAAGAAGAGATGTATTCAACACTAGGGGACTCTTTCCCATCATATTCAAATATTAAGCAGTGGATCTACTATCTGAATTCAAAATAGGTTGTGTGAGTACCTCTGACGAGCCCCGCTCAGGACAGGCCCGTTGCGATTACAACTTCAGAAATGATTGAGAAAATCAATCAAATAGTATTGGAAGCCCGCAGATTGAAAGTACATAAGATATCTGAGACCTGTAGGATGTCACCTGAACGTGTGCGAAATATTTTGCACAACCATTTGAGTATGGAAAAGCTGCGACGAATTTTTGCGTCGATTCATAACTGTTGATGAGAGTAGGGTTCACCACTACACTACTGTGAATAAAAAACAGTCGAAACAGAGGGTTGGAAAGGGGAAACCAACTCTAAAGACGGCAAAAACAATTTTATCAACAAACAAGGTTATGGCTACTGTTTTTTGGGATGCTAGAGGAATTATATACATTGATTATCTTGAAAAAAGTAGCACTATCACTGGTGTATAATACGCAGAGTTATTGCAAATTTTAAAGGACAAGGTGCAAATTGAACGACCTCATTTGGCGAAGGAAAAAATTTTGTTTAATCACGATAATGCACCAGCGCATTCGTCGTTTTGTGCCATCTCCAGAATCCACGAATTTAAGTATGAATTGATGCCGCATCTTACCTACTCTCCAGACTTAGTCCCCAGCGACTATTACCGGTTATCTAACTTCAAAAACTGGCTTGGCGGTAAAAGAATTGAGAGCAACCAAGGAATTATTGAAACTAAATTCAGTATTTTGAGGAGCTTGACGAATTTACGTTTGAAACTGGTATAACAAAACTAGAACACCCTTATGAGAAATGTATCAGTGTTGATCGAGATTATGTTGAAAAATAAAGCGAAAAACACTTTTAAAGCAATGTTTTCCTTTTTCACTCCACTCTTGTACTGTGTTGCAAAGGGTACACATTGGGGAAGTCCTTCTTTCCAGACGAAATGAGTGAGTGCTTGCAGTCTATCCAATTCTAAATTGATTTGATGCTATTCGATTTCTTTTGCTTTTTGGTAAGTTGACGTAACGGATTTTATTGGAATGAAAGTATTTTGGAAGTTCAGTGTTGCTAGTATTGTCATGTAAATGTGAAATTTGATTGAGATATAATGTCCTGCTATTGGCCGTTATTTGGCGATCTCCAGTTTTTTGTCTAATGAATATTGTGCTAATCGGTCCACTCATCTCAACATTAATTGAATATACTCATAGGTGTCCTTCTGACGCAGCAATTACATCTTCATTTCCTGCATAATCTCATGTCAAGAATACAGATCTTCTAGTCATAACAGACCGCTTAGTGAGTCAGTTATTAGTATTAAGTATTTTGGATTGTTGAAGTAAATACGAATGGCACCGAGCGTTGCTTGATATTTTCCAGTAAAGATGCTGGAGTTTAGAGGTAGAGCTACAGAAAATTTCATGCGATCGTGGACTTGGGTAGCTGAGATTCATTTTTAATTATCGGTTGATATTAGACTCAAATCTGGGTGCATGAAGAGTTGTGTTTGAAAACGATCCCGTTTTCAGAAACTAGTAAGATTTTCCGAGAGTTTTTTCAAGGTAAGATCGATTATTGAAAGAGAAAAAGAGAATAAAGCATTATTGTATAAGAACTCGAGTTTCAAAATGGTTATTAACAAAAATAAAATTTCACAAATTTTTGAAAATATTCTAGAACGGTACATAAAGTTTAAGATCTGCAGTGAAGATACTCGGAAATATTTCAAATACTCTGCATCATTATAAGATTTGAAGGACAATGCGCAATAATCAATTAAATGAGCTGGATATGCAAATGCAGACTGAAATAGAATGGAATTCCATAATCGATGATTGATGATAAAGCATTATTGAATGAGAAATTGAAAAATCAAGTTTCAAAATGGTTAACAACAAACATAGAATTTCACTTATTTCTCAGAGTATTCTAGAACGTACATGAAATTAAGGATCTGCAGTGAAGATACTCCGAAATATTTCGAATATTATGCATCATCATAAGATTTGAAGAGCAATGCGCAATAATCAATTGAATGAGCTGAATATGCAAATGCATATGAAAATACGCGAATCTGAAAAATCCAGTTATTCTTAGAACTAACTGAATAGAGTGGAATTCCATAATCGATGATTGATGAGGCCGATACTTGAAGAAAATAAATATCCATAATGAAACAATATTTACAATTTTTTCATAATTTCGATACAAATACGCATGACGACGATTCGAAGTACTACTTCTTAACAAATGCTGGATATATCAGCATTTGATAAAGAATTAGTACTTCGAAACGTCGTCATGCATATTTGTTTTAAAATTATGAGAAAGTTCTAAATATTGTTTCATTATTAATTCCATAATATATACACAACCTCTATCAGTTTCCATCAGTTTCGTGTAGGAAATACTGAATCCTATTTGCTATATGTTTAAGTATTTTCATTCTTAGAGAGTTCAATAAGCCACTATTGTCCGGTGGCTGTGACATTTGTCTCTAGTTTCAACATCTTGCCAAAACACGGAATTTGGCAGTTCAGATTGAATCCATTTATCTTCCTGCAGGTGCGTTTTATATCAATTAAATCCCGTTCCACTTCAATGAAACTTTCTTACAGCCTGTTGCTCAGAGGAAGAGTGATTTCCTTTAGGAAATGGCTTCTGAAAAACGTACATCGCAGAGGTGGTGGGATTATTAAAATTTTCTTCTATATTAGATTTCAATATCAGAATATCTACCTCGAACAGAAATTGAGTTATTGTCGAGACAATATATGCAGAAAAACGTTACAAGTAGCGGAAGAACGTGATGTCTTATCTGTTACAATAGGTTACGTTGTGTTGGGTTTATACGTTTACGTAAATATTTTGAAGAATTCGCTGTTCTTGCTTTAGTTTCGCGTTCCATCTGAAATTGAATTTTTTATGACCTCTATTTATTATTCATTGGAAATTAATTTGAAGAAGCCAGCGTGTTTTCGGGTGAGAGTTTGAAACGGAATACTTCCTGTTAGCAAGGCCACCTTGTTCATCGGTCTAGCAATCTTAAGTACCATTCTAATCCCTAGAAGTCTAAGATAAGAATCTTTATATATTTTTCTTTTGAGTTTAATGCACCTTAGTAGTGTAAATGCAACATTTACTGATGGAAAACTTATTTGAATATATGTGAAATTTCATTATTTCTATAGGGTGTTTTTTTAGAGGTATAGAACTTTAAATTGCAATAAAACAACGATGGATCATTCGATTGACAAGAATTTATTTTATTCGAAAGACAATCTAGTGGCATTATATTTCAAATATGATTTCTGGCATATGACCGCCACGGCTGGCTCAGACGTAGTCCATATGGCGGCAATAACACAGCGAATATTGTCTTACAAATGGTCAAGCGTTTGTGACTTATCCGCATAGACCAATGAGTTTACCCACAGAGAGAAGTCCAGCGGTGTTAAATCACAAGATCTTGGAGGCCAATTCACAGGTCCAAAACGTGGAATTAGGCGGTCACCAAACGTGTCTTTCAATAAATCGATTTTGGCACGAGCTGTGTGACATGTTGCGCCGTCTTGTTGAAACCACAGCTCCTGGACATCATGGTTGTTCGATTCGAGAATGAAAAAGTTGGTAACCATGGCTCTATACCGATCACCATTGGCTGTAACGTACTGGCCATCATCGTTTTTGAAGAAAATTATTGATTCATTTGAGGAAATGATTATTTCGTTTTAATATCACTCATTCACATCTAATCACATGAAAAATTCATCAAAATGTGATTGATTCATTCGCAATATCATAATGTAGTAGATCCTGCCGATCGTCGCGTGTGTGCGCACTTTAGTCAAAACGGTGGCTGGAAAACCGATGGCCAGTTTCACACACATGCAATAACAGGCTTTTTTATTGAAAAAATCTTTCTCTTCGTTATAAACTGATATGGATAAAAAACGTCAGAATGTTATTTTGAAAATCATCTCGGTTTTTCTGCCTCTTCAATATTCAGAGAAATGATAATGGCTGAAGATTCACTTCAGAGGTGAATATTATGTAATATTGTTTTCATAATGAAATATCATGACATACAAGATTGAAAAACATATTATTTCGTTCTGCCATTAGATATCGATCCGAATTGAATGTGATAATAATTTTTATTTTCTTTTCTGCAGTATCGATATAACACGTACCGCATTGAAATTTAATTTATATTCCTTTTAACAGAGATGTGAACTCAGAAATGTCTAAAACTGTTTGAGATACACACATCCTATTGTTATTTAATCTTCATTTGCAAACAGGTAGTGATATTCGTAGCTTGTAATTGGTTTATTTCGATTAAACCTCCATGTACTCTGTCTCTATTAACTGTGTCTATCTTGGAGCGATTAGGAAAAAGCGATAGCAGTAGAAACTGCGTCTCTGCGGTGTTTTTGCTACTTCCACAAACTCAATTCAACCACGTTAACAGCAGGTCCTTAAGGATTTTCTCGCGGGAAACGGAATTCGAGAGTAATTTATCTTCACTTACATTTACCCTCAATAGTTAATGTTCCGACAAGTTTGTACGAAGTTTGACAACTTTTTATTTCTAATTCTGGAACGTGTGTTGATCCCACTGCTGATGTTAGACGGGTTGTTCTATTTTCGCGCACAGAAATTGATAGTGATATGCAGAATTTCTACAATTGCTTACGTAGATCTGTCTCCCATTTCTGAAGTAAAGGGTGTTTTTTTTAGAGGTATAGAACTTCAAATTGCAATGAAACAACGATGGATCATTCGATTGACAATAATTCTTTTATTCGAGAGATAATCTTGTGGCATTACATTTCGAATATGATTTCTGGCATATGACAGCCACGGCTGGCTCAGATGTAGTCCAATCTGGACGTCATATTTTCGATGACTTTTACCAACATTTGTGGCCGTATAGCGGCAATAACACGGCGAATATTGTTTTCCAAATGGTCAAGCATTTGTGGCTCATCCGCATAGAGCAATGACTTTACATAGCCCCACAGAAAGTAGTCGAGCGGTGTTGAATCATAAGATCTTGTAGGCCAATTCACAGGTCCAAAACGTAAAATTAGGCGGTCACCAAACAAGTCTTTCAATAAATCGATTGTGGCACGAGCTGTGTGACATGTTGCGCCATCTTGTTGAAACCACAGCTTTTGGACATCATGGTTGTTCAATTCAGGAATGAAGAAGTTAGTAATCATGGCTCTATACCGATCACCATTGACTGTAACGTTCTGGGCATCATCGTTTTCGAAGAAGTACGGACCAATGATTCCACCAGCCCATAAAGCGCACCAAACAGTCAGTTTTTCTGGTTATAACGTTGTTTTGACATACACTTGGGAATTATCTTCACTCCGCACAGAACCATCATTTTCGAAATTAAATTGCACTATTCACAAGCGTTGTTCAGGCGTGAGTCTATTCATCATGAATTGCCAAACCAAATTGAGAATGAATCAGCTCTCAGCTGTTAAATCGGTCGTCATCTTCAACAGTAATGCCACTTTAAAGTTCTCTACCTCTGAAAAAAACACCCATTACAATAGATATATTAGATATGCTTTAGCTAAAGTTTCGCATTTCAATTCTGTATAACTTTCACCATCTTTCAGTATACATCAAGGATGTATTACTCGATAGTCAACGAGAGTGAATCATCTTCAGATCTCTTAATAAACTCAACTGAAAATCTCACGTTAATATAATGAACGTCAGCTTCAAAACTGAATAGCATCTTCGTCCCGTCTGTTCGAAAAAAAAAATGAACAATCGATGAAGATCACGCAGAAGGTCCTGGCAAATTAATAACAGCCCCATCGGTCTTTGTGCGGGATGTGAGATAAAAAGACCATTAACTGAATTCACGAGTCACGTCGTTCTGGCCGCAATAAGATGTGATCCAGTGTTAATCCCCGCAGTACGGACATCCCTCGCATCCCTTGTGCGATGCGGGAAGTCTCAATTTGCCAGGGGAGCGCCTACACTATAATGTCGTTGAAATGAAAGAATTATGGTAGTTCGGACTACGAATACAGTTGGTCGATAAATCGTGTAGACGAGAAATAATTTGATTGTGAACATTTTGAGAGGAATGGTTATTCATGGTGTGAAAGTGTGAACGATGTTATTTATATCGCAATATAACATTTTGTAATTCAATTATAGAGCTGAATGATACGTGTAGATGTTACAAGTTGACAATTCATCCCCAATTTATTCTCCAACTTGGGAGCATTTCACTTTATCGGATATAATATATATATATATATATATATATATATATATATATATATATATATATATATATATATATATATATATATATATATATATATATATATATATATATATATATATATATATATATATAAAGGGAAGGAAATACTATATCTAAACTCTTATCCTAAAAAACTAGTGGGTGCCATTTTTGAACAAAGACGGAAGAAGCATTTAACACAAAATCAAAACAATTTTAACACGTATAAAGCTAAAGATAAAGCTAAAAGAAAAACCAATATCTGTGTATACCATATATTCCGTACCTGTTTGAAAAACTGGACAAACTATTGAAAAACTATGACACAGAGGTGTGCCATAAAGGGTATAATCTGCTACAAAAAAATTTCAGCAGACTAAAAAGTACGATTCCTACCTATAAAAAAACCCACACAATATACCAGATTCCATGTTCGGACTGTACAGGAATATATATTGGACAAACTAGCCAATACTTGAAAAACAGATCAAATGGACATAGGTATGATAGAAAAAAGCACCACTGCCCTCACAAAACACCAACAAACATTAGGCCATAAGTTTGATTTTTCGGCTACAAAAATCTTCTAAACTGAGCAGCATAAAAGGAAGCGAGAAATCCAAGAAATGATTTCTATAAAGAAAAATCCAGATTCCATCAACGATAAAACTGACATAACTGGTCTGAGTAAAATATACAACAATATTTTAACCGCATGGGAGCACGCTGCAAAATATATAAAAATGTATTGTTTGATGTGAGTGATATTATAAACGTGATCAATTTCCAAGTCGAGTCTTATATCTGCAATAATGTTTGAGAAATGAACGTGTTAATGTTATTTGGAAGAAAAATTTTAGATATTTTGAGTGTAATTGTCAATATAATTGTTATTTTTCAGAGTTTTGTGTCTGAGGTATTGATGTTTGTGGTAAGATTTTAAATCATTAGTGAGTTTGTAGGCATTATCTTCAAATTGATTTTTGTTTTAGCGATCATATGATAATTTGTATCAATTTGATCCATATAATAAAGGTTAAAATAATAACCGAAACGTTATTGGAAGAACATTTAACATAATTTTGTTTTGATTGAACCAAAAAACTCAAGAAGCGAATTTTTAAAATATAAATAAAATGTTTCACGAATAAGAAAGTTTCTCAAATATATATATATATATATATATATATATATATATATATATATATATATATATATATATATATATAAACAGAAGTGACTCTCTCGACACTTATACGAATTTAAGTATTAGGTTCATAGGTAGAAGGGTCAATAACTATCATTCGGTTCCTTTTTCTTTAAAACTCAATTGTTCGTCCCTCTATGAGGACTTTTTCGAGAGAATCTGCAAACAAAATAAATCATTTAACAAAATGATTGCAACACTGAAAGTGATTTAAAAGAGCAATAAACACACAGAAATGGAAAATTGTCTAAAATTTCGATATAAAATACATTAAGGCACGAAACCAACAAACCGCAGAGAAGCAATACTAATTTTCACCTTTTGCGATATCATGCCAACATGAACACCATCACAGTATCTATTATTATTATTATTAAAACGATTGTTCCCCATGAGGAGAGCGATTGAATTTACAATTCTTAGGACTTTTGCCTCATCCTTTTCTCCTCCCAAAAACGCTTCATCCTATCGGAATGCTCTTTCTTCCGTTCATCGGTCCATTTTATTCAAGGTTGGCGATTTGATTTTTGCACAAAGTTCACACTTGCGATTTTATAGCGACACTCAGTGCGATCTTCGAGATTTTTTATATTGACCTGTTGTAGATCTTTTTGGACCTCTTTTAGCCACACTGTTCCGCATTTACTCTTTATAATTATATCGAGTAGTTTCTTCTGTATTATGGACTGCTTCATTGTGTAGACATGTGCATAGAACTTTGCTCGTCGTTTGCTGA
Source organism: Henosepilachna vigintioctopunctata (assembly GCA_030704895.1). NCBI lineage: Eukaryota > Metazoa > Arthropoda > Insecta > Coleoptera > Coccinellidae > Henosepilachna > Henosepilachna vigintioctopunctata. The sequence continues at coordinate 8,495,355 of JARQZJ010000033.1, read as the reverse complement.
TTCCTTCTGTTATCGTATTTGCCTTTTGATAAAGTTCATTCTGAGGCCTTCTCATCCAAATGCCATTTCATGGCTCGTATACCCTTCATAGAATTTTCCGTTCTTGATTTTCCATTTCTCTAATTCTTGAATGACCTTCAATAACAATTGTTTCAGCTGATTATTTTGCTTCTGGAAGAATCGTTGTGATATAATGCCACAATTTGGCTGCTCTCGAAATGCACTTTTTGTTACAGTACGCCCATGTTACCTTGTAGGCTCTTTTTGGAGCTTAGTAATTCTCTGTTCATCAGCGACTCGATTCGATATATATATATATATATATATATATATATATATATATATATTTCGAAATTAATCGATTGCCTGTTTGAGATAGTTATTTTAAAATTTTCAGCAATCACAGACTATTTTCAATGTTTCAATGTTGAAAGCTTCATTTTTGTTCACGTATATATATATATATATATATATATATATATATATATATATATATATATATATATATATATATATATATATATATATATATATATATATATATATTGAATAACTCAACTCACATTTGTTTTATGAATCTTTGTTTTCAGTTGATTTTCATCGCATGTGTGATGTAGGATATTAAAGCGAAGAGCTTACGGAGTTACTGTCTTGATAATCTTCTTCCAATAAAGAAACTGAACTGAACCTTCCGCAAAGGAGCTTATGATGGAATATATCAATTCACACGACGATATTGGAAATAGTCGATTTCGCTGGATAAATGTAGGTCTAGCCAAAACGCCTATGACCGTGTCGACTTATCAGGACGTCTTTTCGGTGCTTGTAATCTCCTGCTTCCAAGATGAATGGTCTTGTCTCCAGTCTCTAATCCGAGCTCTTTTTCTATCTCCTCTCTAAATTCTGAATGATTTCGGATAAAGGATTTATTAGAATGGACGAAATCTGATTTGAATTAGCAATTTAGGTTATTGGTCACTTCTGTCTATTTCTATTTCAGAACGAAGTGAGTGAATATATAAATAAACACACACACACACAAAAACATATATATATATATATATATATATATATATATATATATATATATATATATATATATATATATATATATATATATATATATATAAGAAAATGAACACTAGAACATTCATTCGAAAAATTAAAATTAATCAAAAGAATGTTATAGTAGAGCTAGATATGTGAATGTGTACGATGTGATGTCTCCATTATCCTTCAAGGGATAAATGTTAGAGAAATATTGAAATCGATATCAAAAATTTTTATATTATATATTAAATATTTCATTCAGTGCCATAAGCACAAAAAAATTTCATTTCCTTATATATATATATACCCAACACTGAGACTCTCAATCGAAATATTTCAAATAAAACTCTCAGGGAGCTGTCTACTCAATTGTTGTCAACGAGTACGAACCTGCCACTTTCGAGAGTGAATATTGATTGCGCTTCAGAAAATCATTGAACTTGTTGATTGATAATAAGATAAAATTGTTTCATCATAATAATGAATCATCAGTCCTTATTCAATCAATTAATCAGGAATCGGTGACTTTCAAAACGCCCCCAGGTCCTACATTCCAATGAGGAGAACATTACTTCGTGAACTATTCACGTGAGCTCCCTCTATCGAAGACGTATAAACTCTCTCCAGCATTTTAGGTTCTTACTCATGACAACATTAGTGAGAGTACGTAGAGCATTTGTAGACATTTCATTCAAACATAAGAGAGCTTTGTCTGTTATGTGTATCATTATCATGTATCTGATAATAAAACTGATGTAAAATAAAAAAGAATATTAAAATAGATGACTGCTAAATGAATGTTATAGTACAATGTAAAGAATGTTTCACAATTAATGAATATTATTTTGATAGTATGAGTATATAGTCCAATCGAAACTATGTTAAATTGCTTACAACTTATCTCAGTTGAACAGAGAACACTTATTTTCATATTGGAAATTCAAAATAAATTGTTTCAATTTCAAGTAATAAAAAATGTATCATGTGTCAGTGATGTGTACGCTTTTAACACTAGAAATGCTGGCAGTTTCTACATGTAAGTTTGTATGCTCTCTTAAACTATGAATAGTATATTTCATCCAAGGTCCAATGCATAGAATGAGTTGCGTATAAAGACTCTAAGTCTTTATGGGGCTTAATTATTACCCCAACAGAGCCTAATTATTTCGGTGAAGAATTCTCAGGCGATGAAAATGGTGCGGTGAAAAAAGTTTCTTTCTCGCTGAGGTGTGGTATAAATTTAATGAAATGATATCTATGTTCGATTTATTAGATGTTGTGAGACACGGGTGTTTTTTATGAGTTATGTTTTTCAGATTGATGGCGCTGGTAGGTAGTGGCATACAAACGTCATCTGTCAAAGTGAAAAGTTTTCAGTATGCTCTGCCATTTCATCATGAAAAGATTTACAAACGAGCAACGATTGTTGAAATATACTTTCAAAATTCGTGCTCTGTGAAAAATGTGTTTCGTTTGTTACGACCATATTATGGTCGTCATAATCCACCTGGTGAATCAACAATTCCTGCTGTCATCACCAAATTCCGAACCAAGTTTACTCTGTTGGACATTAAACCATTGTCTCGCATGCGTACAGTGCGTACTGAAGAGAATATTGCAGCCGTAGCGTACAGAGTTAATGAGGATCGTGAAATGTCAATTCGTCGCCGTTCTCAGCAATTGGGCATGTGCTACTCAACCACATGGAAAACTTTACGTTTTACTTTGGGTTTGAAGGCCTATAAAATTCAACTTCTGCAACAATTGAACCCAAATGACCTACCACAATGTCTAATTTTTGAATGGGCCTTAGAACAGCTTAATGAAATCCGCTGTTTTATCGAAAAATTGTGTTCAGCGATGAGGCTCATGTCCGGCTTAATGGATATGTAAATAAACAAAACTGTCGCTTCCGGAGTGATGAACAGTCACATGCCATACAAGAATTACCGATGGATCCCGAAAAAACGCCAGTTTGGTGTGGTTTATGGGCTGGTGACATCAGCGGTCCATTTTTCTTCAAAGTTCAGAATATTCAAAATTTTGAATATATGATCCAAATTGAGTGTTTTATTCAATTAAAAAAACAACGCCTAAAAATTAAAAGTATATAATAAGAATTGAAAATTAATTCTCATTAAAAACTTCGATATCTTTTAAATACAGTTTACGAGTATATAAAAAAATTAAAAAAGAAACTTATATATTATTGTATATATAAGTTTGCTTCGTGTTAGTATTTTATACTAACAGGAGCAATGTCTTATGAACAGTAAATTATATTAAGGCACAATAACTGATCGAGTCCCAAAATGACCAAAATAACCTCCAAAGTTGAACAAAACACACATCAGCGAAATTTCGAAATTATTCCACAATTTGACTTGTAGCGTATGCTAGGGAAGCGTATCCGTATTCACATAAAATTCCTCAGACGAATTCATCACCCCTCATCTATTCATTAAAATAGAATTCATTCAAGGAAATTGTCACACATTCCAAATGCCGATTTGTCAACAGATCCTCACTTAAAGATCGGTTTATACGAAACAACGTCGACGACAGAGTAAAGCCAGCAATTAAATTCCTATTCTCTCTTCTGAATCTCCGTCTCGCTCTTCCCGTGATTAATGAAATTCGATCAACCGATGAGACAAACGAAATTAATCTAATCCTCGCTCACCCTACTAAATTTAAATCAACTCATCGACGATAACACTACCATGGCAGCCCTGATTATCGCGACACGATTTATTTATACGATATCTTGTTTTGTCTCAACAAAACTTCTGCGCGAAACCCGCAGATTTTATTTCATTTTCGGAAAGAATTCATTCAAAAAAAAAGCATAAACGAATAATAATAATTTAATTGCGGATTTTCTAAGTATTGAGTATATCTTCAGAATGTAGTTTCAATTTCGAAATGAATGGTTGCAAATCCACCAAGATTACTATATGTGTTGTTTGGACTATTTAAATAATATTTGGCTTCATGAACATTGAATATAAACTTAAATTCAAACACTTGAACTTATGATTTACACTTTATTGACTACATAGCATGACGCGTTTCGTCGTTACAAACGATTTCTTCAGATGCTTACAGAATAATGATCATTATTCTGTAATGATCATTATTGTAACGACGAAACGCGTCATGCTATGTAGTCAATAAAGTAAATCATAAGTTTAAGTGTTTGAATTTAAGTTTATATACCATTATAATGGATTTACATCAAGTAAACACCAACACTTTTGAATATTCATGAACATTTTCGAGAATTTCTCCGCTTAGGAGATTTGTGAAAGTAACATTTCAACAACAAAAAGTTCAATTATTTATGTTAAATTCACAAAAATATTCGTAATGACTTCATACAACCTGGAAACGATTATACGGCCATATTCTTGTCTTAATGAAGTATTCGTTATAGGTATACAATTCTGATTGGAGTAGAGTGAACAAGATAGACTGCAAAGATAACCAGATGAAATAATCCAGTAGGTTTAGGAATGGGGATCTAGTAGGCTTGAAGGTCCAAACAAAATCCAGGAGTAGGCTGTGAACTGCTAAATCAATGGAGCAGGTCACACAAAATCCTCGACTAATCCAGCGATGTGCAATCTAAACGTTGATATTGAGAAATCATGATCCACCAGAGCAAAATGTGGTAGTGAAACATCATGAAAAAAACACATTGAAATTTTTTCGGTTACGAATCATCCTCCAGAAATTCAGTCCTTGAAGAAGTTACTATAAAATTCGCCAATAGATAGATCTCCATAATAGAAAAGGATCTTGAAACACCACAGGTGAATTTTCATCTGACTAAACATATTAATTGTTTTTGAAATTTCTTCATTCTTCTTGATGAAATGAAGAAATTTCGAATTAAGAATCAAGATTAATCTTTATTGATCCATGCACACACTGATTAATAACAACTTATAAGCAGAACATGATTTCTATGAACGTACAAGCTTATAAAGTGTGCCTATGTGTTCATCTTGCAACCATAGTTAATCAATAATTCAATTTCGAAAATTCAAAGAAAATTACTCCTCTTCGACTATCAATGGCCATGACTGAAGGAATGTGAATTCATAAGGACTTATGAATCACAGAAGAAACCCTTCGTTCAGTCATTAATTAAATTGAATAATACATGAAGTGAAGTTATTTTAAGTTCAATAAAAATTTATAACAGAAGATGGATGATTGTTCCTTGAAATTTGACTATGAATTCCTCATATTCAATCAGCGCAGTAATTCAAACAGTAGGTACTGTATATATATATATATATATATATATATATATATATATATATATATATATATATATATATATATATATATATATATTCTAGATGAGATAAAACTTGCCAAATATAACTTCATTACAGGCAGAAGTGTTTTCACAAGACTTAAAGATAAAGTACCTCCATCTTTAACATCAGACTGCATTTACAGTGTTCCGTGCATATATTGTGAAGGAGTCTATATAGGTCAAACTTCTCAGACCATTAAAAGAAGAATAACTCTTCATAAAAGTGATGTTAGACTTCGCCCGGACAGATATGCCTTAGCACTACACTCCGCAAAACAGGGACATCGTTTTGACTCTGAGAATGTTGGAATACTGGATGTAGCTAGTAGTCACCAGAAAATGTCCACATCAATAACAACAACAGTTCATTTATAAGAAGACGGATGTTTTCAGGTTTAGCTGCATTTATAGTTATTTACTTTCGGATCATTTTAAGTAATCCTCGCAGACCGCTCACAATTTTAATAGACTTTATGTGTTACGTGACTTTTGTTTTACTTCTCGCCTCTGTGCCTTTTTTCGGTGACAATTATTTCTGTGCTCCTGTCATTTCTGCTCAAATATTTATCTATCGCTGTTTTGGTTAGTTCTTAATAATTTTTGTTATTTTTGAAAAGTTTACATTCAACATTAATATTCAGTTTCCTGTGCAATATCACATACATTTTAAGTCACACATTCCTGTTCGATGATATTTGCCATAACCTTTTTCACCTAGTTAGCCGTAAGTTGTTAAACAAAATTGTATCATGACAAGTCCTGATTGTCATAGTTGAGTCCTGATGAAGACTGTAAACACAGTTGAAATATAGACCAGACAAACAAATTGGTTAAAATCTATTTATAGGGGCCCCCCTTTTTTGCCTATAACCCATAATATTCTCATTTATATATATATATATATATATATATATATATATATATATATATACATATATATATATATATATATATATATATATATATATATATATATATATATATATATATATATATATATATATATATATATATATATATATATATGTATATTATATATAATATATATATATATATATATATATATATACATATATATATATATATATATATATATATATATATATATATATATATATATATATATATATATATATATATTGGAAAATAAAATTGATGCAATAAAAATTTATTAAACAATAATACAACGCCTGTATGTAATACTAAAAATTGATTTGTAGTGGCACTATTGAAAATGAAAGGGACATAATTGAATACAGTGAATTACAGTTTATTCAATAAATTTCATCACAACATAAAATGAAGAATTTTTTTCATTTAATGAAACAGTTGATTATTTCATTGAACAAAAACTTTCCAGCTTTTTAAACTAACAATACAGATTATTTTCGCTCTAAGTATTTGAAAGATACCTTCTTGACTGCCACTCATTCCATTTATAAATGAAAACTTTTTCTTTATGATCTCCTCGACCTACAGAAAAATATAATTAGCAAATTAATATATTGTACAATGTCTGAAAAGTATTCTATACTATCAAGCGAAATGTGTTAATCAATTATCTTTGCAATTTTGGTTAGAATTATTAATGATTTATACTTATGAACATTTTGTTATGATGAATTTGAATTTTGCGGAAAATTTTCAGGTTAACTTTTTGTGAAGATCGTCAATTTGCATATTTCAAGTGTTAGCAATAATTTTTCAAAATTTTTCCAAGATTTCCATTCAGAATTGTGCTACATATTCAGTTTATTATTAATAAATCTTGCTAATTATTTGATGATTCCATTTTTGTTCAGCGCTACGTTTGTTCAACAAAAATTTATCAATATTCATTTATCTTCATGGTAGTTCTGAAGTATATAAATTGCTTCCAATCAACGAATGGAAAAATCGCTGAACTTCTGTAAAATTATCATTTGAATTTTATAATTAGGTGGGAACGACCTCGAATGGAACCTTGCGACATACCGTTACTCGTTGTTCTAATGTTCCATTTCTACTTTTTCAACACTCTCTTATATTCGAGAACTTTCTATTCAATTCAATGGTACATGATGCTACAGCTACTTTCTCATGTTCAACAATCAAATATATTTGATGGTATATTCCTGTAACAAGGACACCAATATATTCGAACATAAAAGAACACCATTTCAGGAAGAATCAAAATTAAGAGTACAGCCTTATTTCTTTGGTAGACTGAAAAAAAGTGGAATTCGGTCTAATGATCTTGATGGGTGAATTGAGAAATGATGGATGAATTGAGATGTATTCTATTGACAAAGATGTTCAATATATATTGTGATTTCAATTACATCATTCGAATATAATACGAAATTACATTTTATATGACACGTTTGAAATCGCGTTATTACTTAAGTCTTTTCTATGATGATTGTTTCATAAATGAACTGAAAAAAAAACATTAATCTACAAACTTTTTATATTGTTTGTTAAACTGCAAATAACTCAATTTAATCTACTCCAATTACGAAGAGTCTGATAAAATTACTCTAGTTGTTTGAGATTAGCTTGTTTGCTCTATTTGCTACAGTAATTCCAGTTTCCCATTTGATATCCAATTTCCTTCTTTTATTATCTCGAGTTCTCGGTCGGTATAAACGATGTCTATGAAATTGTTAAGTTCAAACGATTGTTCGAAAAACTTCTGGAAAATTCGTTCAGAGTTACTGATTCAATATTCCTGGACTGTTTTCTTCATGAAACATAAAGTGCGATTATATGGTAAACCTCGAAATCGTCGATATTGTTTTCTCTTCTCATAACCTAGGAAATACTCCCAAGGTCTTTTGTCCTGATTTAGTGTAGGTATTCATTGCATATCACTCAATTTAATATCATAAATATGAATATTTATCAAGAAAAATTATGATCAATTATTAAAAAAAAAACAATCGTTCTTCATTTAATTCTTAGTTAGATTGAAATTTAAATTGAATTAGACAACTTTCATCTTGTTTTCACAGAAAATATCAAACGAATAACTTGGGGAAATATCAATGAATCAGGCAAAGTCACACAATAAATTCCAAAGAACAAATACATATTCAAGAAAACGAAGTCCATAAAACTATCAAATTCAATTCAATGAAACGAGAAGAAACCGTCGGATTATTCGGACCCTCAGCTTTATTGAAAATGAATCTTGAGGCCCAAAGAATGTGAGAAAGAGAAAGAAAGTTATTTTATCGATAATGAGATCAATTTAAAGAAGAACTTCAAGAAGATCATGGTAATATATAGAATGTGGAGAATTAATAATTTAAGGAAAGCTGAAAATCAAAGGAATAATGATAAACTGCAGACATTCTATAAATTTGAATAATTCAGACAAAAATTCATGAGGTTATTAGTAGTGAAGTTTCAGAGCAATAACATGAAACAACTGCTGACGGTTAAGCTTTACTTCTAATGAAACCGATACAAAACTTGTGATTATATCTACCTCAAACCATTATAGATAATGATAGTTTTCAGAAAAATTCATTTTGTTTCATTTGAAGTTGTTTGTTTCGGATATCAGTAGATCTAACCAATCGATTTGTGAGCAATTCAAGCAGTTTTCTATGGCACTAATTCATTATGCTGAGCGGTATCGAAAGAATTAGAAAATAACCGGAATTCCTATGATGTCATTGGGATCAAAATATTACCAAACCGTAGAAAATTCCAATATCCTTCGATAAAATCTAACAAATTGCCTACTGAACAAATAACTTAGTATTGTAGTAAAATCAACCATTCTTCTTATGAATTAGAAATATCACCACTGTAGTAAGTAACTTCGAAAAACGAACAAAAGAAAATGCCAATACTGAGCCTATACGATTATAATGAGATATAACCTTTAAACATTTCAATTTTCTGAAATATATTCACTCTTACTATTTTTATAACGATTGATCCCCATGAGAAGAGCGATTGAACTTCAATTCGCAATTATTAAGGCTTTTGCTTTATCGTTTTTGCCTCCCAAAAGCGCTCCATCCTCTCGCAATGCTCTTTCTTCAGTTCATCTGTCCATTTCATTCCAGGTTGTCGATTTGATTTTTGCCCAAAACTCATATGTGCAATTTTATATTGATCTGTTGTAGATATTGTTGGACCTCTTTCAGCTCATTTACATTTTGGCATTTGCTCTTTATCATTATATTGAGTAGTTTCTTCGGGATTCTGGATCTGTTTCCGTTACTGTATTTGTCTTTTGATAAAGTTCATTTTGGCATCGTTTTATCCAAATGCAGTTTCTATTGATTAGTCCGTAAATCTTTCTGAGAACTTTTCGTTTTTGTTTTTCTATTTCTCTAATTCTTGAATGACCGTCAATAACCATTGTTTCAGTTGCTTAGATTGCGTCTGGAAAAATCTTTGTGTTATAATACCTCAATTCACGCCTCTCGACATGCACTTTTTATTATACATAGTATGACCATGTTAGTTTGTAGGCCTTTTCGAGCTTGGTAATTCTTGGTTCATTAGCGAGTCGGTTTGAAACTAAAAACTCTATAACTTCTCCGAGGTATTTCTAATGTCCCACTGGCAGAATTTCTTCGTGTTTTGTTATAAGAGAAGATTTATTTTTTCATTTTTTTCCATGTATTTTGTTATATCATAAGAAACTTTTAACCCGGTTCTCTGCGCAATTTCTGTATTATCCATTATTATTATATTTTTGTTATTTTATTTTTTTATTATTTTATTATTATCATTTCTGCGTATTTAATTGTAGTTAATTTCATGTAGTTGTGCCTACGGTGAGAGTAGTTTCAGTTCCGTTCTATGTGAAATAGCAACATCGTGTGCAAAAGAACTTTTATTCGATTTTTTTTATCTGAAAATGTATTCACTATATATAATGATTTTCATGTTATCTTTACGTCCATGTCTTACTCGGTATGCGAACACAGATATCCTGCTTGGCAAGCCTGTAACCTAACCTATGGGCTATGGTGACGACTTCATTAATCTAATAAACTTTCAATCCAATTTCAATGCGGAGACATTGATGTCAGTAAATAGAAGTAGAATTACATACAGCACCAAGAAACTTACAGAATGATAGAAAATAAAGTGTTATAATTATCATTTGTGCTAAATTTTTGAGGCGGAAACTTCTTCAGCCGAGTTAGGCGATTTTTGGTAGAAGAAAATCTTATGCGTTCGCGTCACCGGCATGGTGCGACGGGTGCTGTGTGCTTTTGCAGACGTTTCATACGCTTCTTCGATTGGTGAAATCTCATAGGTTTGCGTCGCAGACATGCTCAAAGAAGTCGGTGACGTATACAGCTGACATGTTGTACTTAGATGGAGTTCAATCAATTTCATCTCTCAATCATAAGCCAATCGTATCTTCTTTAGAACACAATCAAGGAATTGAAAGTAAAAACTATCAAAAAACTTTTGAAACACATGATGGCAATGCTGCTAATACTGAAAATAATGTTGAAAATTAAGTACTTCGATGATCAATGTACAATTGATTGATGACCAATCATAAATGATATGATTGGTTCATTAATTGTTGTTTCAATTAATTTTTTATTATATTTGTCATGATCTTGTAAGCTCCCTGGTATATTTGAATATAAAAAAGCATATAAACAAGCATTTTGTTGCTTGGAGAGTCAACAGATGTGGAAAGCGGACTGATGTTGAAAATTTCAATCCAAATATTATGAACTTTCAAATTTATGAGAAGGTTGAAGTTTTTCCATAACTGCGAAATCTTAATTTGAAAGAAAAAACAAGGATATTCAATGTTAACTAATTTATTATGCATTCAAATGTTTCAATATGGAGAATTTTATCCTCATTCATGGATCATTGATGAGTCGAAAATACCTGTGATTTTTTAAGAGTTAAATTTTTCAGGTTGGCGGCACTGGTTGGTTATGGCATCTAAACGGCATCTGTCAAGGTCAAAAGCTTTCAGTATGCTCTCTACTTTCATCATGGCAAGACTTGGGCTCTGTGAAAAATGTGTATCGTTTGTTATGACCCTATTATGATCGTCATAATCGACCTGGTGAATTAACAATTCGTGCTGTTATCAACAAATTTCGCAACTAGTTTACTTTGTTGGACATCAAACCATTGTCTCGCATGCGTACAGGGCGTATTGAAGAGAATATTGCAGCCGTAGCGTACAGTGTGTTAATGAGGATCGTGAAATGTCAATTCGTCGCCGTTCTCAGCAATTGCTCATGTGTTACTCAACCACTTGGAAAATTTAACGTGTTGATTTGGGTTTGAAAGCCTATAAAACTCAACTTCTGCAAGAATTGAAGCCGAATGACCTACCACAACGTCTAATTTCTGGCGAATGGGTTTTAGAACAGCTTGATGAAAATCCGCTGTTTTATCGAAAAATTGTGTTCAGCGATGAGGCTCATGTCTGGCTTAACGGATGTGTAAATGAACAAAACTGTTTCATCTGGAGTGATGAACATGCCATACAAGAATTACCGATGTATTCTGCAAAAACAACAGTTTGGTGTGGTTTATGGGCTAGTGGTATCATCGGTCCATTTTTTTTCAAACACGGACGTGCAAGAAACGTTACTGTCAACGGCGAACGATATCGAGCCATGATACTTTTTTTGCCCCAGTTCGTGGAGTAGAGCTCTCGAAATAGCCCTGTGAATTGGCCGCCAAGATCATGCGATTTGACACCTCTGGATTATTTCTTGTGGGGTTATGTAAAGTCGTTAGTGTATGTGGGCAAGCCGAACACGATTGAATCCTTACAGGATAACATAACACACGTAATCCGTGCGATACAGGCCGAAATGCTCGAAAAAGTGACGCAAAATTGGACATTTCGAATAGACCATTTGAAACCGAGCCGCGGACAACATTTACATAAAGTTAAAATGTAAATGGCAAAGGCCAAGTTATCAATTTCATTGAAAATTTCGAATAAAGGATGCAAATTACGTGTTCCATTCGATTTAAAAAGAAACTACGCTTAAAAAAATCAGCCATGATATCACAAGATATCGGAACTTCTGAACCCCTTTTGCATGATGTTTATAAATGAACTTTTTACCCAATCTTAATGCGAAGAAAATACCAACTTCCACTTTTGACAAATGAAATGACGCCCTTCTCGACAATACAGTAGCACACAAGGAAACTTAAGTACGAATGATAGAAAAAAAGTCTGATACTTGTTACTTACAGTTCAACTTCCACTCCACGAAAAAGCGGACATATTAATTTGATGCTCAATAATTTTTTTTACATTCAACTTTTTCAGTATGCTTTAGTGGGACTTATTTTAAAATTTCGTACGCTTTTTCCATTGTCATAATAACTATTCCATACGAATATTATTTATGCTCATTAAGATCGTCCGAATTTCGACAGATTCATCCAAATGAGCCGCTAATAACGTGTTCGTATCAAGCTACCAATATTCAAACAACGCTTTGTGTCGAACAAACGCGCTACCTTTCAGAAAATTACATTATGTTCTAAAACAGGATATTCTAGGCGCCCAGACAACCGTACACTGTATAATAAATTCCCAGTTCTAAATTCTTCAATTAAACATAACTGTAGGGAGTTAATTAGGCTTGATTGCGATTAAAACATGAATATTTCATAAGGATGTCATAATCTCCCATTTCCATTAATGTTACTTTCAGTAGTTTCGTGCGAGTGCTGGCTAATTCTGTTATAGGGATGAGGGTTTGTCGAACTTTTGTGTTATAGGGATTATCCGTTTTTCCTATTACTCATCCTTGTGCTATGACTAATCTCCATTTTACGATTCCCATTCATGACGCAATGCTGCAATGACTAGCTCTTAATTCAACGTTTTTCAAACACAATCAGAGAAAACGTAAAACTGTACAACTATTTTTTTTTCAATTTTTCAATATTTTTTTGATGTTTGTCATCTTTGGACATTACACATTATATCATTTATTTATTTAACCGCCGAAACTTATTTTACCTACACAAACGTCGCATCCTGGATTCGAACCCAGATCTCCCTAGTGAGAGTCCATCACTCTTCCACTACGCCACAGAGACGACAAAGTGTGTTGTTACAAAAAGAAATCTTCTTGAAGGAATATGTTGAATGTTCTATAACACTATTATCAATCTCTATTGGAAGAAATATCGAAATGAAAAAGCAATTTCAGGTTGAATGTTTGCAATATTGAACTGAGAGAAACAAATAGGGAAGTGAATGAAATACATTGATAACTTTTCAAAGAATTGAAGTTGAAACTATGCAGTGTCTCCTGCATCAAGTAGTCGATGATATTTTTCTGAGTCGCAGTAAACTTTGTCACCACCTTGGAGATGAAGATTTTCATTCGAAGATGTACATTTTATGTTTCATTTGTCGTGTGCAATGCAACCCCTCGTATATTGGTGACCTGTGTTTAAGCACATCGAGATCAGACGTGCAACTTGTAATCATCCACTGAGCTGATTTATGATTTTGAGAATTTTTCGATTTTCTATGATCTGAGCATGTAAACTAAGTGAGCATACGATAACGAGTTTAAGTATAAAGTCTGCACAGAAACTATAGAGTTTAGAGACCATACACACCGCTAGAAATTCCCAGAACAGCAATGTGACAGAAACATGGTAGGTTCCAGAGATGTGAAATTCCTGCCATAGCACCAAACGCAAAGGAACTCACAGCACGTTCACATCTTACTGAATGTCAAGCGGATCGTCTTCAGGATGTATTCTTCAAGTACATACAAAGAGCATCATTCACTATTCTGCTGCACTGCACGCAAACAATCTCACAGAGGGTGCAGTAATCAGGAACAAATAGGTAAACAGATGTGTAATCTGCACACTAACCGTCCAAGGACCACACGATGTCCCTACAAGGATCAAACTCCTAGCGCAGAAAAATCACAGGACTAGTATGTTTCAGGTGCTATTTTTGCTTCCATCTTTACGAATTTGACAGTTTTAACAAAGATCATTCATACAATTTCTTCACAGATTCAATATTATGTCCTTATGTCTATGGGCTTCAATACTAGTCATACTAGAAATGTAAAATGAGTCTCGGTGCGAGTCATATTGTATTTGTGACTAAGTGGCTGAGCAAATTGTCTCCAAGGTGTAGTGAAATGCAATCGACATTGTAAACCGCAATTTAGCAGTTAATTCATCAGGAGCAGCCATCAAAAAATTGTGTTATCGTGCTATCGTGAAGGAAAGTTGATTGTGACCCAATAGAAAAGTGAACTGTTTTTCGAGGAATAATTCTCGAGTGTTTCCTCAGAAACGTGGAATCAATACTCAATAAAAATGACGGTGAGTGTTCCCAAATTACCAAATGATCAAAATCAAAGGAAATTTTTTTCCTGGGAAAAAAAATTATGCAGGGGTTGAGGATCCTGAAAGGCTGAGAAATACTGATGTAGGAAAACAAAACATGACTTTACTCTCTTTTCACTGAATCGAATGATTCAAATGATGCATGTTCGAGAATTTTATGATTTTAGTGCAAAAAATATGAATCCTTGATGGATGATGAATATTATCTATCTCCATTAGGAGAGGTTGAGTAGTTTTCTCAATATTATGAAACGCAAGACGAATTTTCGGATACTATAAATTTTGTTGCAGGTAGCTGAAAGTGGCGGTTTCTCTATAAAGTTGCTAATGTGTTTAATTTATGAGACAAGCCTGAAATCAAGGTGTATACAATATGGCTGAAGTTTATCGTGAACGAAATATGAGAGATTTGTGATAACTATTAAATAAAAGCTCCGAAGCGATGTGAAACTCTATTATAAACAAAAATCATGTAGGTTCATTAAGCCCGACTCTCAAAGTAAGGTTCTGTTAGAGAATATTTCGAAAGTTTGTATACACATTAAATTTTCGCATATATAATATGAATATTATTACTTTTGCAATGATATTTCGGTTTAGTTTTCTTGTCGTGAACTACCAAGTTCCTATTCGAAAGTTTCGACTATAAATACAAACATATATAATATATACGACTATAACTCAGCGTTGTTTAATGATACTAGAAATAATTGGAGTAATTTTTCTTTTGCTGAAGATGTTTATTGTATTTCCTTGAATAGTTTATGCAGTGGAGCTGCGAAAGCCATACTATATATCTTCTAATTGATGTGATGATAATAATGATAATAATAATAATAATAATGATATTTATTTCAAAGGATGCTCTAGTTAATAAACATAATGCAGCAAGTGGAACAACGTCAGTAAAAACAAACAAAATTAGCATTTCAACACATATTCCAGTAATCATCCAAGGAGTATGGTTCCAATTCAATTAAGAGTTTTTTAACACTATTTTTAAATGAACTCAGTTTTTACAATCTCTTCACACTATGCGGAAGCTTATTGAAGAATCTCACAGAAGTGTAATATGGATGTTTCTCAGAAGCAGTCAGTCTATGCTTAGGAAAGCGGTAATTTAAGTTTCGTGTGCTGCAATTATGCATTTTGTTGCATTTATCAAATTTCTCCCTAATGTTTGTGTAAAAAAATGAGATTTTCCAGGATGTAATGAGCATATAACGTCAGAAAGTTATTTTTCCGGAAATGACCCCTGCAAGATTCTCTCCATTTGAATCCCAAAACTGTTCTGATGACTCGCTTCTAAACGCAAAAAATATCCTTTATTAGTGAAACAATGAAAATCGGCCCAAATTTCATCAAACCCTCAAAGTTTGCATAGTAAAATACTCTCAAGGAATTCCCATTGATATATCTACTTAATATCTTTATACTGTACGATACTGAGTTCATTCCTTTTCCAGGTACAATTATATAGTTATCCCAGTCCAGATGCTCACCAATATATACCCTACAAACTTTATGGAATTTTTTAACTTATTTTCATTTATCTAATAAACTGATGGAACTCGGTGTATAAATTTTTTGTTGTTTTGTCCGAAATGGTATAGTTTTGGTTTTTTCCGTATTGAGAACCAAACTATTTCTCAGAAACCATCCCCGAACACAGTCACAAGTAGCTTCCAATAACCGGAGCAATTCCGGATAGCTCGAATCAGCAACCAATATGTTGGTGTCGTCCACGTAATTAGTAAGATGACCTCTAACATTACTTAATTCAAAAACGTCTGCTGTGTCATTCATAAAAATTATGAAGAGCACTGGTCCCAAAATACTGCCTTGTGGAAGGCCAAATTCAATATGTTTCATTTCAGATTTCGATGATATTCCTTCTTCAGAAAATTTCACTCTTTGTTGCCTATTGGTTAGATATGATTCGAACCATCTCAATGCATTGCCCCTTACTCCGTATTTTCCAAGTTTCCGCAATGTAAGCTGATGCGACAGACTATCGAATGCCTTAGAGAGATCCAAAAACATTCCGAGAAGAATTTCGTTTTTTTCAAAAGATTTCATTATTTTGCTGGTGAATTGATTACTTGCGCTTATGACAGACCTGCCTCTGACATAGCCATGCTGATTATCATCAAACAAGTTACGAGACTCCATAAAACTTACCAATCTATTGCACATGGCCATCTCAAACAGCTTTGAAAAGGATGGTAAAACACTTATTGGTCTGTAGGTTTCGAGCAACATCGGATCGCCTTTTTTGTGAATTGGAGTTATAAGTGCTAACTTCAACTGTTTCGGAAATATGCCAAACTGGAATGAGTTATTCATGATGTAATCGATCACTTCTGCTATTTATCTTTGCGGCTGACCTTCTTCATCTAATCCTGTCAAAATTTCGATATATTCAATATATCCAATATTCGATGTATTTCAATATATGGATAACTATCCATATCTAAAGAACTTATAGGATATTCAGAATTCATATGGAAATCGTAAGTTATTTATTCTTCGTAGGCAATCAGTTGAGACTTCCAACACTTATAAGTTCTCTTCTTATTCACATAAACGCTCCAATTGTACAGTTATTTTAGTGTCAGTCGAAATGAGCAAAATAAGTTGTGAACTCGTGTGAACTTTTTTCCTGGAATACCAGAAGTTATCTCGAAAGTCTCATGAAAAATTGTGTCATCGTCCTAAGATTGAATATCAAATGTTGATAAATTCGTTTCATGAATATCTACACTTCCTTGGGGGTGAATGTTTTTTGCGTCTATCATAAACATTGTAACAAAGGAAATTCTCTAAATCTTCTATTATAAACATGTTTTCAAAGACGAAACTGTTTTTGGGACAAAAGGCGGAAAGCGAACAGTTTGTAGCTATTTACAATATAATGCCAACTCAACGAGTCAGTTTCAGTAATAACACCCCATTCTAAAATAATGATAAAACTCAATAAATCCATGTTGTTATACATAGTTTCTAATTAAAAATGCAGCAGCTCATCAAACAACTTGGTTAGGAAATGATTCAAAAGGGTGCAGATGAATTTTGTGTATTCAATTTCTAAAAGCGATAACGATTTAATAACGATTTAACAAGTTGCGATAAGGTTTTATAACGATAACGATTTAAGGAGTTGCGATATTCCTCAGCTTGTGATCAATGTATTAGGGTGCAATGTAATGATTGTATATGAGAGCAATAATGAAAAACAGTACCACTTCACTTGAAGATATGGAGGAAAATATCGTCGATGACGACAAAAATCAAAATGAATTGGAAATTTTTGAGGAATCAGAAGACTACTTAGAAAAAGAACAAGAGTATATTTCTTTATCTAAGCTTTCGGAAAATAGGTGTCACGAAATTCGAATTACAAGTCGCTAAATGTTCGATAGCATGAACGAAAAAATTATAAGAAATAATTCACTGAATCTATTATAATCTAAAATGTGATTGGAACATATTAGAAAATGATCACAATAAAACTGAAATATTTATTTCAACGATTTTTCGGTTATACGAATGAGTATATTGAGATACTTTTCAATAACGACAATGATATGAAAGAAATGCGAAGTTTGTATAATTCTATATTTTGAGATGAGTTGTATATTTAACACAGTACTGAACTAAAGGTTGACCTTGCTCTTTCTGTGTAAAGCTGATGGCTGCGCGTTCTGCAACCCTCAAAAAGAGATGCATGCATGGAAAAATAATTGTTGGAGAAGTTGTAGAGACTATTATTCTCTTCAATATTCATAAAAGATGCGACTTTCATTTTACGAAGCGAGATAGTTACAAGAGAGATTAATTTAATTTAAGCGAGATAATTACAACGAACCGATTTTCGCGACCTATGCCCTTGAATATCTTCCGACGTTAATACAATCCAATATAAGACTTTGGAGACGAAATTTCCAACTGCCACATAAAGCTTCATAAAATTATTTATCTCATTATATTTCATTTTGAGGTGAACTCTCTGAATCTAACACAAAAATATAGCTCCAAAACATATGGCAACTCAAAAGGTTTTAATTTTCGATGAAATAATTCCATTTCACTACATGTCGGAGCTAAACGAAAGAGTTGAATAACTAAATAACTCTAATATTTAAATCTTTTGAAATGCCTTGAGTTTTGGAGATATATATCTGTGTTATATCCAGAGAGTTACCCTCAAAATTGAAGGTCAGGAGTTAAATAATGGTATGAAGTTACTAGGATTGAATTCATATGTTTTCCAGGTAGCCCTAACCCTCAAAAGATGCGTGTATAAATTTGACAGGTGCCGGAGCATTAGTTTGTGAAGTTTGAGTGAAGCACCTTTTTTTATTGTGAAAAAAGGGGATGAAAAAGACTTTCGCGTATTAATAAAATTTATTGCTTTTTGAAGGGAGAAAATGCAGTTGGAGCAAAACGTGGCTTGATGCCGAGCTTCCAGACAGTGCCCCTGGAAAATCAACTGCCAAGGATTGGTTCAAGTTCAGACGTGGAGAAATGAGCACCAAAGACGGTGAACGCATTGGGCGCCCAAAAGAGGTTGTTACCGACGAAAACTGAAAAAAATCCACAAAATGGTTTTGAATGACTGTAAATTGAAATTGAATGAAAAAGCAGACACTCAGAGCCGATATTTTTTTAATTCAGTGAACCTACAGTTTAACGACGGTTCCGAACGGCCCTTGGGCTTGTAATCAAAGTACATTACCCAGCATATATCACTCATTGAACTACTTAAATCAGGATATACACAAACATCCTTGCTTTCAGCGGGGCACCATAGTCGGGTATTCTACCGACTAAGCCGTCATATGATTCACGAATATTTGGGTATGAGAAAACTCTGTGCAAAGTGGTGAAATAAAGTGCTACTTCACCAAGACAATGCACCGTATCACAAGTCAGTGAAAACTATGGTAAAAATCCATGAATTGGACTTCGAATTGCTTCCTCACCCACCGTATTTTTCAGATCTGCCCCTCAGCGACTATATCCTGTTCTCATCTCAAAAGAATGCTCGGTGGGAAGAAATTCTCGTCGAATGCGGAGGTGATCGCCGAAACTGAGACCTATTTTCAAGTAATGGACATCAAAAATCGTACTACAAAAATGGTATCGAAAAGTTAGAGGATCGCTATAAACTCTTGAAGGAAATTATGTTAAATGAAGAAACTAATTTCGCCAAGAAAATGTGTTTTACTATGGTAGGCATGGGACTTTTCAATTGACTCACTATCTGTCATTATAGTGATTGAGTCATCATATATGTCATTCACACATGAAACATGAAATCCAACAATCTAAAATCGTGTATTATAGTTTCGAATTCAAATGATGCTTCGTCAGATTCAAAAGCTCCTGAGCTGATTCAAAAATCATCCAATGATATACAACATTCGTGACTTGACGGCACGTTCAATCAAAAATTAATTTAGATTTATTCAAGATATCAGATGAACACGTCACAAAATGATGGATCTCTGGATAAACTGATACGCCGAACGCAAATTCATATTAGAACCTCCACAAAAACCAGCCTGTACATTCAATTCCGCCGTGAAAATCATTTTGGCGAAAACAGCGGAGAAAAGCGATATTTCATATCGACACACGCATACACGGCAATCGGCAGTTAATTATTTAGAGAAACCGAAAGAAAACGAACGAACCCATTGATTATGTATCATTCGACACATCAAAGAAATTTCAGGGGAAATTGTGTGATATCGTGACGGCTTAATGGGACTACCTTATTGATTTTTATGCAAAACATTCCTCTCATGATCGAGTTCTGTTTACGTCGAAGGTCGCATTGAAATTCGAGTTTGAAAACAAGATCATCTATTCACCTAATTAATTATTTTTGAATTTCTTGAACTCTTTGAATTTCAAAGAATAGAACAGATTATGACAAAATTTGGTCTTTTGTTCAGACTAACTGCAGTCCATGACTTCATCGTTACTTTACTAAATTGAAAGTTAATATATAATATTAACTTAATATAATATTGATAACAATTCAATATTGAAAATACTGAAAGAATAACAACCACGGTTGAAAAGACAATGATAAATTCAGTTATTATTTAACAAACTCAAAAGGGATATTAGAAACATTCCCACTGCCCTTAGCGATTACAAAACGTGCAGTGCACTTCACTCTTTCTTTGGTGTTAGAAATCTATATCATACTCCCTGAATAAAACGTTTGCAATATTCTCAATACCTGATAGGAGGAACTCGTGATTTCAACTATAATCTCAGACGAAGGAATTTTAATCAATGAAGTCATAGAGATATTTACGAATGAAAGCAACAAACTTTGTCTCAAAACGAGCCACAAAAAAGTTAACAAATTTTACGAATTTGGAACGCATCAACTGTTGGTGATGGTTCAAATCGAAGCAGACGTCAAAATTTATTATTCTTCAATGGATAAATGTTAGAGAACTATTGAAATCGATGCCACACCTGATGGAAGTGCGAGATAGGTATATGTTTCGATCTGCAAGGAACTCGTCAGTCGCACCACGTCCATCGAAGTGAGGCAACGATTTCAATCCCAAAGCATCTTCTTGTGACTCCAAGTGGAATATCGTAAAGTAATGAATACTCCACAATTCCATCTATAGGAATCAGTAGAAAACATGTCTCAGATTACAGACACACCAAACATCGAACTCTCACATATCTTCTATACCCGTAGGTATCTACTAAATTGCAATGTATTTTTGACAAATATCATCATATGATGTTTTCAAATGTCAATAGCTTGCGTTAGTAGTACTCCCCCCGTATTTCAAGGGCCTATTCGGCGATATTTTTAAGGATATGAAGTTTTTGTGCTTGTGGAATTGAATGAAATATTTAAAAAAATGAACACAAGAACATTCAAGGGATAAATGTTAGAGAACTATTTAAATCGATGCCACACCTGATGGAAGTGCGAGACATATGTTTCGTTCTGCAATGAACTTGTCAGTCAATCCTTGCATCACTTCTATTGATGTGTTGCGACTGACGAGTTCCTTGCGAAACAAAACATATATCTGGCACTTCCATCAGATGTGGCATCGATTTCAATAGTTTTCTAACATTTATCCCTTGAAGGATAATGGAAACATCACATCGTACACGTTCACATATCTAATATCTAATATTTTTGGTTAATTTGAATTTTTCGATTGAATTTTCTAGTGTTCATTATACTAAATATATATATATATATATATATATATATATATATATATATATATATACGAGAAGTTTCGATACGCAATATTGTATAATTTGAAAGGAACTAAGACTGAAAATTAGAACAGTTTACCTATGGTGAGAATATAATAGGCAGAAGTCAAACCGAGAATAAAATTAAGCAAATCTATAATTCACCCTTATGAAATCAATCATGAATATAAATTCGGATATTCTATTCATGTCTGTTCCAGCTTGGAAAACTATTTCATCAAATGCTTAATGTTTTCTGAAAAATTCGATGTCGAGCCCAGATGAAGTAGTTAACGTCAACATGCATTTTCAACAGATGACGTGAATTATTTTTAGTCAAAGGAGCGGTGTTTCATCTTTCAGTGCAGCAAGGCGTGTACATATCATCACCGACTGAATACAATGTCAAAGGAAAGTCCCGTTGGCAACATCGAATGCCCGTGAAACATTATACCTCGTGTGAGAATGAGATAACACAAAATACTCCGGATTGTATCTACCGCTGGAAAGAAATATCAGAATGAATGGAGTACCAACAAACATCACACTAAGACAGCGAATTTTCATACATTTCAACAAGTTTGCACAAAAGTTGTATATATACTCCTTTCATATCAGTACACATGATTCCCAGCAATACAATTCTAACTCTGAAAATATTGTGCATCGAAAATCGAAAACTCACTGATTGTTTTTAAAAACGATTTTATGACTTTCTTACGTATATTTTATTATGTCTATTTCACTACAGAAAAAATACCTCTGAGAAAACTCATTGGATACCAGAAATTTTTCGATATTTTTTCTATAAGTATGTATTATCAAGTACAAATCCAGAAAATTTATACGATATGATTTCAAGTTTTGATTCGTTTCATCTCGAAAAGTTTTTTGATTGAAGTGTATTATTTTCAGTAGCGTTATTTGATGAATTGTTCAAATAATTGTAGATTGACGTTTTATATATTTTCTGTCATTTGAAGTACGTTTCAAATAATTACGTAGATGAAGCATTTCTGCGAATTCTCTACGGTTTTCAAAATTTTCATTCACTGAAAGTTTAATTCTGCTTTAGTTGAATTATTTCTTCACTTATATTTCGTGTTTATATAGGGGATTCATTAAAGTCTATTTTATTCGAATTTATAGACTCTCCGTTTTTCCGAATTTCGTAATGTTCTACCCCAACAGATTTCACTATAATTACTTCATGGAATTTTATGAACCTAATTAAATTTTTCTGAATTAGTTGTTTTGCATTTCGATTTTGTATAGATTTATGTTATTTCTGTGATGTTTGAATGTTCAAAAAGGCAATGGAAGATGAGCAACTGTATTATGTGTTCTCATCGTATTTTTTTCACTGTAAACTGTTTTATTTGTGAATTATAGCTTTCATCAGTTCTGGAGTCAGATAATTTGAATAATAATTTTCTGCGACGAGTGAGAACTTCTTGAATTATTTTTCAGATAGAAATTTTAGTTTCAATGCTTTATACAAGAAATTGATCATTATTGTTTCTTCTTGAGACTAGACAATAGCTATGGTTACTTTTGTGAATAATTGTTTTTTTCGTGATTATCATCAGATTTTCATTCCTAAATATATATATATATATATATATATATATATATATATATATATATATATATATATATATATATATATATATATATATATATATATATATATATATATATATATATATATATAAATATATAGTTTAAATTGATTTATTACCTGTTCAAGATAGTTTATTTTCAATGTTTTTAGACATAACAGGCTTTTGCTAAAAACATTGAAACAAAAAATATATATATATTTATATATATATATATATATATAAATATATATATATATATATATATATATATATATATATATATATATATATATATATATATATATATATATAGATACATATTATTGAAACAAAAAATATGTTGTTTTCTGCAAAACTTTCGGAATGATTTTAAGGAATCATTTTCAGAATGTCGTAATATAATATCTTCCGAGGGAAAAATCTGAAGATTCAGGTAGCCAACGCATCCACAGATCCGACTGGATCAGACTGGTTCAGAAAATGTTACGAGTAGTTCAACCATTACCCCATAACTATGATATAATGAAATGAACCCGTACAGTTCAATATCATTCCGTTAATATCATTTAATGTTGATAATACTACAATTTTTTTGTATTTGTCTCGAGATGGTTAAATAGAAATCATGTTATATCCAGAGTTCGTCTCCTAAAAAATTCGATATTTATGCGAATTGATTCTCGAAAAGCCTGAATATTAATACATAGTTTCAGGGAATGAACTCATGAATCTCAGTTGCATTTTTGACAAGAACGCTGTGTTACTATTAATAATACATTTATTAATTTCAACTTGAAATGAAGAAATATCTAAAAGCACAAGTTAAATTTTAAACAGTCGGTATGATTCTTCAATTTCACCAGAGCTTCAACATTTCGTCGAGATTATTTTACACGAATCAGGTTGCAAAGGGAGGGAGTGTCAACTTCACTCAGAATTGTTAGAAGTACTTGGGAAATACATTTTCCGTTCGAGCAACCACTGAATTTTCAGCATCTTAATGTGCATTATTTCCACTAGTTAGTTCTATAAGAAGGGAATTAACGATGTTGAATGACTCGTCAACTCGAGAGGAATTTTAAATGATGCTTGAAATTTGTTGGGAGAAAAGGTTTTAACATAAAAGTCATTGAATCAATTTCCAGTGATTTTATTAAGCTCTAGAATTTGAAAAATATTATCGGTAATCTTAACCAGTTCATTATATTCAAACCGAAAAACAATATATGAGACAGATTTCTTGCAGAAAGAAACATATGTCTCGCACTTCCATCAGGTGTGAAATCGATTTCAATATTTCTCTAACATTTATCCCTTGAAGGATAATGGAGACATCACATCGTACACGTTCACATATCTAGCTCTACTATAACATTCTTCTGGTTAATTTGAATTTTCCGAATGAATGTTCTAGTGTTCTTATATATATATATATATATATATATATATATATATATATATATATATATATATATATATATATATATATATATATATATATATATATATATATATATATATATATATATATTTATATATATATATATATATATATATATATATATATATATATATATATATATATATATTATATCAACAAGAGCACTATTAAACATTGATAATTCAGAAGGCGAATAAACCAACTGCAGTTAACCAGAATTTCTGCTATCAAGAAGTAATTATTTTCATGCAAACAGCTTTGTTCCATCAGTTTGTGTATCATCATCCGGTTTATACAAACAACCACAGAGCAGAGAGAGGTTGTTAGCATTGCTCGAATACCTTTGAAAGAATATCTCCCTTTTGTAAGGATGAGATAACAGACTTCTTTCAAGTTGTGTAGCCCAATGTAGAATATAAATGCTTTATAATGTTATGCGCGTTAATAATATGGATGAAACACCACCTTTGCATCGAATTAATATAAACATTATATATATATATATATATATATATATATATATATATATATATATATATATATATATATATATATATATATATATACATGAAGGTTTGAGCAATTATCGACCAATATATCATCGACCATAAATCATTTGAAAAAATGTTGGAAAATAGGTTACTGAAATTTTTTCAGAAGTTTAAATATTTACAAAGGATTTAGTAGAGGATGGTGTAGTTAAGGGCAAAATCAAAGAGTCGGCAACTTTGGAGAGTACAGCACATTAGTCGGGAACTTGAGAAAGGCGACGTGCCTGCAGGCCTCTTTGTTGATCTGTCAAAGGCATTTCACTGTGTTGATCATGGTTGCCTGTTTTATGAGCTTGAAATGTGTGGGATTACAAATGCTACTCTCAAACTTATCGAGAGTTATCTGACTGGTAGAAAGCAAAGAGTATCTCTGTTAGTTGGAGGGCTCCAATCCACATCGCGAGACACCACGATTCTAGTAGGTGTATCTCAGGGCAGCATTCTGGGGCCTCTACTCTTTATAGTGTATGTAAATAACCTAACAAATCTTCCTACTGATCTTCCATTAAAAATGATTATGTATGCCGATGATACAAATATTTTTGTATCAGCGAAAGATGAAAACACTATAAGCAGTGCAATGCTAATGGCAATAACGATAACTGAGAAATGGTTCATTGAAAATCAACTTCTAATGAATCCAGATGAAACAACTTCTATTGTATTTTCAACAGGTAGATCAAAAAAGTTATCCGCAAGTCTTTTAAGCATAACAATCAACTAATCCACTGTTGCTTTACCGCTAAAGTACTTGGTATTAGGGTAGATGCAGAATTAAAATGGAAAGGTCATTGTGAAAAACTCGTGACCAAGTTGGGTCATTTAGTATACAGTTTAAATGCTGTCTTTTAATTATTTATTACTCTAGTTTTCAATCGGTAATGGCTCATGCGATTGCCCTCTGAGGAAATGGGGCATGCTCAGATATTGTTTTTAGAATGCAGAAGCTTGCGATCAGGGTGATGTTGAAAAAATAAAATTTCGTGAATATTGTCGTGGTATCTTTAAATCCGAAAACATTCTCACTATGCCAGGTCTCTTTATATATAAAACCCTACTATTTCCTCGGAAAAATAATCATTATTCTGATGAGTGGAAGAATGTCAACAATACAGGAAGAACTTTTACGCATTCTTACCCCAAACATACTTTGACGTTGACTGAATACGGAACTACGTATACAGCTATAAGACTGTTCAATAGCCTTCCCCGGAATAACAGAAGTCTGTAGTTAGAGTCCTATAGAAAAAAACTTCATAAATTGATTTCAGTTAGTGAACCTTACAGTATTTCTGAGTTCATATGAAACCACATTTATTGAGATGACCATTCACAATGCGAACAACTTAATTGGAAATAATGCCAATAAAATCTCTAAATATCGAGAATTTGAACACAATGACACATGAATATAATTAAGACTCTCCCAATAATCTTAGGATCAAGTGGTGTAATCACGAAGGGTCTGATGAAAGAGAGTGGTCAGAGAGCTTGGACCCCTCGAGCATCTCTTCAAGTAATTACAGAAATCGGTGTTACTAGCCACAGCAAGGACTGTCAAAAAATAATGTCTGAGACATAACGTAAATCGACATCACCAAGGTCACAGCTGTGGAGATTGGCACCATGGGGACCGCCACCACTGTCCTGCTACATAGAATCTGCGATAAGTGAAAGTTTCTTTTGAGGTAGTGTGAAAACCTCAACGTACTTACTGCTTCCACACTCCACTTTCAGTGCCAGACGAACGTGGTTTTCCGACAAAACAAGCGCAGATAGTCGCTCATCAAAATTTTTCATCATGTCCCATGGCCCGAAAAATGATTACGCCAATGATACCTAATATCCCTAATATCATGGAATTGAATATAAACTTAGATTCAAACACTAGAACTTATGATTTACATTTTATTGACTACATAACATGACAAACAACTTGCTACAAAATAACAACAATGCTACAGAATAAATTCTTTAGTTTCTTGAATTCGTGAAATTTAGAATGAATTATTCTGTTAGCATCTGAAGAAGTCGTTTGTGACGACGGAAAGCGTCATGCTGTGTAGTCAATAAAGTGTAAATAATAAGTTCAAGTGTTTGAATTTAAAATCATATTCAATTATAATGGATTTACTTCAAGTAAACGCTAACATTATTGAAAATAAAAATATTATCATGTAATTTTTTACTCTTATTATCTTTCATATCTTCGAATCTCTGTGAAATATGTTAGTTAATGAGAAAGAGTTCATGATTAATGTGAGACATTACATAATAACCATTCCCTTCATTATAAAACTGAAATAAAGTGAACGGAATAGGTCCTCTCGCTGGTGATCGTTAAGACAAAGTTTTGAATCTCAGGAAATTGAAGAATTTGTTGAATCGACGGAATTCATTTGTGATGCAGTTTCAGCTTGTAAGGAAACACAATTTCCTGGTTTCCTTAAAAGGAAATAACGTCGAATTGAACAGAAATGTTCCAATATTATGCGGAGGAAACATTCTGAACGGGAAAGTTCGAATACTATTTACTAATCAAGTCTCGAAATCACAATCTGAATTGGATATTAGGCATCTTCATAGGATATTTCATAATACAATCCACACCAAGGCAATGGTAACAATAACTGAAATTACACTCAATAGATTTAGAATCTATGGGATGTAATTTATTATAGATACAGAATATAGAAATAGATCGGGATTAAAGTCTATTGCTGTTCAAGAAAGACTATTGGCAATTTCATTTCATATCCATTTTGTTCCACGATTATCTGTTTTACACACCTTTTCAATCTTGAAGTCTGAAGATGAACTAAATGTGCATAAATATAGAGACTACAAAATCTTATCGAGTAAAGCAATCCGAAACAAATTATGTAGTCTATTTTACAGTTAATTCAGGCATGAAAAATTTCAACAAAATTTTGAATTCAATTTCTTATTTAACACTGACTTCACTCTCTGACGGTTTTCTATTCCATCCTAAAACGCAAGTTTTGTTGATAATGGTATTAATACTAAATCTTTTTCATTTCTACATAAAATTAATGAAATAAACAAGAAAAATGACCGTTGCTCGAAGAAATTCGTCTAATGAATGTAAACACTTCAAAACTGGTATATTTTGCAGATTAGCCCTGATTATATTCACAGTAGCAGACAGTAGTAGTGTCCTAAAAGAATCGGATTCATCTACACCTTCCTTTTTATTCATTATAAGAAACATAAAAGTTATTTTGCTAAGATATATTACCCCTATGTTCGTCTTTTACTATATTGAATTCATCCTATTCGTGTAAACATATATTATACACGTTTCAGGAACAAATAAGCTTTCAAATGGAGTTCCACAGGAACATATAGTGGAAACACGACTATATCTCACCAGTATGTTCTGTTATAGGAATAGTACGCAGATTTTTTAACATATATACAAGTATTACATCATTTCAATAATAATACTTCATTACAATCATGTTCTACATTAATGTATCATTCTTCAGAAAAAAGAGTATCATCAGCATAAATACAATATGAAAATATGCATCTGTATTAGTGTAAAGAGTTATATTTCACCAAGTGATACGTAAATGCAACGTGAATAATACAAAACTAGTGGCATATTCGAAATTTTCGAAACTTCTTATCCAGATAATACATTCGACATATTTCTCAGGCTACTTCCTGATGTAATTGAATACCGTACTTCATCTGGAGTGCCTCAAGGTTCTATACTTGGTTCTTCGCTTTCTACAATGTTCATTAATGCTATAATCGATGTCATAGATGTTGAGGGTTTATTATTATTCGCTGATGACTTCAAGATTTTCAATTATGTCTCCAGCATTGATGACTGTGAACGCATTGCCAGGAGCTTGCGTAATATTGTGAATTGGTGTAATCTCAACAAATTAACACTAAACATCTCCAAATGTC
The DNA here is from genome assembly GCA_030704895.1 of Henosepilachna vigintioctopunctata. Lineage (NCBI taxonomy): Eukaryota > Metazoa > Arthropoda > Insecta > Coleoptera > Coccinellidae > Henosepilachna > Henosepilachna vigintioctopunctata. The sequence goes on along the minus strand of JARQZJ010000033.1, from coordinate 8,465,829 downwards.
ATGTTATGTCGTTCTCCACAAAATATAATTTGATGAATTTCAACTATGAAATTGGTAATAGTATTTAGGGAAGACCTAATACATTAATTGCCTTGGTGTAACGTTCGATTATCAACTAACTTTTGCGCCACATATCAATGTTACAGTAACCGCTGCCTGTAAAGTATATGATTTCATTTTTCGCATTGGTAAGGAATTTAGCAATATATCAACTCTGAAAACATTGTGATGTGAATTTGTAAGATCTAAACTTGAATACGAATCGACAGTATGGAATCCTGGTAATCAGTTACATACTGATCAACAGGAGTCTATTCAACGAAAGGTCTAGAAACTTTTGAGCTTCAGAATTGATGGAATATATCCACCTAAAGGCATACAACATGAAACACTTACAAGTCGACATAATGTGTGCACCATCAGTGCGTAAAGGAAATGCGATGCAAAACTCTTCTTGCATAAAATAATTGACAACAGAGTCAAACTGTCAAGAATCATTGCAAAAGCTTAACTTTATGTTTCCAAGAGTTTCTTCCAGAAGCTACTTCTACCTTCCAGCAGCTAGAACGAATGTTTTAAAATTTTTCCCATTGTACACGATGTGTGAACAATATAATATTTTGGGAGCCAAGGTGGATATTTTGAACTGTGCTGTTACTAGTATTAAGGCAAGTTTCTTTGAAATGCATAATCTCTGCTAGAACAATGATTTATGTGTATTCAAGTACAGGATTCATATAACGTGATCAGGATATGTGTGTTAATATGTGTATTAGTGTTTTTATCCTTATATGTATGTAAAGGGTGTTTTTTTTAGAGGTATAGAACTTTAAATTGCAATAAAACAACGATGGATCATTCGATTGACAAGAATTTTTTTATTCGAAAGATAATCTTGTGACATTACATTTTAAATATGATTTGTGGGATATGACCGCCACGGCTAGCTCGGATGTAGTCCAATCTGGACGTCCAATTTTCGATTACTTTTCCCAAAATTTGTAGTCATATATCGGCAATAACACGGCGAATATTGCCTTCCAAATGGTCAAGCGTTTGTAGCTTATCCGCATAGAACAATGACTTTACATAGCTCCACAGAAATTAGTCTAGCGGTGTTAAATCACAGGATCTTGGAAGCCAAATCACAGGTCCAAAACGTGAAATTAGGAGGTCACCAAACGCGTCTTTCAATTAATCGATTGTGGTACGAGCTTTGTTACATGTTGCGCCGTCTTGTTGAAACCACAGCTCCTGGACTCATGGTTGTTCAATTCAGGAATGAAAAAGTTAATAACCATGGCTCTATACCGATCACCATTGACTGTAAAGTTCTGGTCATCATCGTTTTTGAAGAAGTACGGACCAATGATTCCACCAGCCCTTAGAGCGCACCAAACAGACAGTTTTTCTGGATGGAACGGTGTTTTGACATACACTTGAGGATTATCCACACTCCTGTGCTCGATAGCGGGTGAACTCATTCGGTTGTTCCTCAATCCTACGCTCTACAGTAGCAATAGTACGGCGTCTCTGAGGAAGCGAGTTATCAATAAGAGTGAACGTGGTGCGAAAACGTTCCATGGTTAATCGAATTAACTGCTCTGATGGACGATTTTGTCGACGATAAAATGGACGTAGTGCGCGATACGTGTTCCGCACAGAACCATTATTTTCGAAATAAAATTGCACTATTTGCAAGCGTTGTTCAGGCGTGAGTCTCTTCATGATGAATTGCCAAGCCAAACTGTGAATGAATCACTTCTCAGCTACTAAATCGGTAGCCATCTTCAACAGTAATGCCAACCTAAATTTCTATAGCTCTAAAAAACACCCGTTATGTATAAGTTTGGTAATCATTCAAGTTTTTTTTTTATTTCTATACTTATATTTCATTTCAGCAGTTATGATTTCATAAACAAACTCTTTCTTCTAAAATTGAACTTCAAAATTTCGAAGTACAAAATTGAAACTTTCGAACTTTTGCACTACCAATTTTGTTTTTAGTATCTGTTCTTTTTCCTGTTTTGTAATTAGGACTAATCCTGTTAAACATTATATGTTAAAAAAATAAATTAATAAATTACCAAGAGTTGGAGACCTCTCATCCACACAGATAATTAACATTCTTTGTTTCAATACAAGTTCTTCCTCAACTTCAATTGGATTGAAGTCTTAATAATGAATTATTTCCTGAAATATATATCGAGTGAATTCTAATTTTCTACAATTTTAATTAATTTTCATAATCATTTCATAAGAATCATGAGCAAAAATTCGGATATTACAATGTATTCTTCCTCATCTCTTATTATAAAAAAGTATTCAATTCGAAAAAGCCTTAATTAAACGAATGCGGCTAATTCAGAATAAACTAGTATTTTCACTGTATTACTTGAAAGGAGCTTCTGAAAAGAATTTTCTCATTGAAGTAACAAACTTTAGTTGGAAAGTTTTCTATTTCGAAAGAGTTAGTGGTAAAAAATAAAAGTTGTATCCTCAAAATTATAAGAATCTTCATAGAGAAAGATATTATTACTCGAGATGAGCACAACTCTATCAGGAAGTTTCCAAGGAGCTTGAAGAATAAAGTTCTAGAGTTCCTGAGTTAACCAGCTTATTACATGCCATTACGGGTTTCTCTTTCACTGCCTTCATGTCGAATTCTAAGCTTTGCATAAAATAGTTCTTTGATGTTATCCAGTTGGAACGTATTTCGGCTTTCAGTAGGAGCATGGGACTTATTACTCGTGCATATCGTATTTCAATTTGGACTTCTGTGGATCATCTTCCGCGTGATTTCTGTGGACCATCTCACGTCATCTGAAGAAATGATTGTCAACACACGGTTATAAGCCATCGTAATGCATGTAAAATGAAGCCATTGCATGTGTAAATGCAATGGCCGAATATTAATCACTAATTTATACAACTTACCCTATTTACTCGCTAATTCTTGTATTATGTAAACTATTATGTATTATGTATCTATTTCTTATATCTCAATATAAATGAAGACAATTTCGTTCCCTATAATTTTTATTATCATATTAATATATATGAATTGAATATTTTCCAATATTTTCGGCTTTCTGCGTGTTCCAGCAATAAATTCTGGACCAAAATAATTCATACTTCTTTGTCTTGCACTGTTATGCGTGAACTAAGACCTCTTTTACCAGATTACTGATATAAGAGTTCAAAATTAAACGATTATAAACATATAAACAATACGTAGAAGATATATAAACAAAATCACTTTAGGAATATATTTCTATATTATAATGAAGTTACTGAGGTTTCTTTTACAAGCACCATCTCAGCAAATTGAACCATAACTTACAATAATTTCACGGATGGCTTTTTGAGTTTCATTACTACCGATCTACTCTGAATTTTCATAGAAAGAAATACTCATTTGCTTGCGTAACATTCCTCAGTTTATTTGACGTTCCGCGCAGCTTTAAATTTTAGCTGATCAAATTCAACATACATCGATATTTTTCATTCTTTCAAATACAAAACCAATGAATATTCTAAAAAGGACTGAAATCGTTATGAAATTCATAAAAAAACTACTTCGTTTTATAGGCAACCTTAAACAACGCCCTGAAACTTTTTTAATTTAGAAAAAGTTGAGAGGATAAAAATTATTCCGGAAAAAGAGTTTCCCTTCAGAGGCCACAAAATGATGAAATTCGTTTCTGGGAAAGTTTTAATCCAGCCTGGAATTATAAATAAATAACGATAAGAGAAGTCCTCGCATCGAGCAGTACAATGAAACTTGGACCCAGTTATCCTCTCTCGATTCTGAGGAAAAGTAGGAGTGTTGAAATATCTTTTTGATTACATCCTGTTAAAATACGAGGAAGTTAATACTCTTGTACTTTCTCGTTTTACAAGAGAGTAACACAGTACCAATTTAAGCATCAGTTGAATTGAAAAACAGATGACTCAAAATACAATATCACATGAAAATGTACAACGTGGATAGTTATTACATGTGTGACAGGTGGATGTATATTTTTGGAATGAAACTTCGAAAGACAAAAAAGGTATTTGAATTATTTGATCGTTAACAGTGCAACGGAAATGCGTTGCCCTGCACCATACTTAAAAACCTTCAAAACAATGTGTAGCGTAATTGAGATTGAATTTAACTTTGATGTATATGCTTACAAACATACCTACATATTATTATTATTATAACGATTGTTCTGCATGAGTAGAGCAATTGAACTTGAATTCGCAATTGTGGGCACTTTTGCTTCAACTTTTTCGCTTACCAAAAACGCTTCATCCTCTCTGAATGCTCTTTCTTCCGTTCATCTGTCCTTTTTATTGCAGGTTGGCGATTTGATTTTTTTCTCAAACTCCACCTGTGCGATTTTATAAAGACACTCTTTTAGCCACTCTTTTCCGCATTTACTCTTCATAATTATATCGAGTACTTCTTCGGTATTCTGGACTGTTTCATTCTGTAGACATGTGCATAGAACTCTGCTCGTCGTTCTCTGATTTCTTCCGTTATCGTATTTGTCTTTTGAAACAGTTCACCCTGAGGTCTTTTCATCCAAATGCCGTTTCTATTGATTGGCCCGTGAATCTTTCTAAGAATTTTTTGTTCTTATTTGTCTATTTCTCTAATTCTTGAATGACTGTCGATAACCATTGTTTCAGCTGCGTCCAGAGGAATCGTTGTGTTATAATGCCCCAATTTGGCGCCTCTCGAAATGCACTTTTTGTTATAGAACGCCCATGTTAGTTTGTAGGCCCTTTGGAGCTTGCTAATTCTTTGTTCATTAGCGATTCGGTTCAAACCTGAGGACTGCATAACTTCTGAGACGTATTTAAAATGGCCGACTTGCAGAATTTCAACATGTTTTATGATAAGGGAAGATTTATTTTTTGGTGTTTTTTCCATGTATTTGGTTTTATAATAAAAAATTTGTAAACGGTTTTCAGCACAATTCCATGTAGTTTCTCTACTGCGAGAATGGCTTCAATCCTCTTGTTTGTGATTATAGCAATATCGTCTGCAAAGACGAGGCATTTGACATTTATTCGATTTTGTTTATGATACCCACTTGTATGCCCTTCACATGAAGTTCCTATTCCCTAATGATTTTTTTTGCAACAATATTCAAAAGGATTGGCGAAAGTCCGTCCCCCTGCCGTAGTGTCTATTCTATAATTTTTTGGTGTCACCAACAATAAAATATTATTAGTTTTGACAAAGTTGTGATATAACGAAACTTCAACGAAAATAAACTTTTCTTATTAAAATAATAAGCCTGTTATTGGTAAAAAGATTCGAAATAAACTATCTTAAACAGGCAATAAATCAATTTAAAAGAAAAAAAAACTGAAGGTTATATATATATATATATATATATATATATATATATATATATATATATATATATATATATATATATATATATATATATATAAATTCTAATTAACCAAGAGAATGTTATAGTAGAGCTAGATATGTGAACGTGTACGATGTGATGTCTCCATTATCCTTCAAGGGATAAATGTTAGAGAAATATTGAAATCCATGCCACATCTGATGGTAGTGCGGGACATATATGTTTCGTTCTGCAAGGAACTCGTCAGTTGCACCACGTCCATCGAAGTGAGGCAACAGAAATACAGAAAATCGTCACTCACATAGTAATAAATAAGAAGCAAGAGTAAATTCAGACCTCACATAAAAACCAAAACTAGAACTAGAGTGTATACGTATAATAATTCGAACACATTCAAACTGAAAAGCTGAACTAATCAAAGTTCAAATGAGTAAAAGAACAAATCTGTGAAAGATAAAGTAGTTGATGTTTTCTTAATGTATTCAGTTACTTTCATTATCTAAATTCGAAAGCATTATGAAAAACCTCAACTCTTACAGCATGTACTAACAGTTTGTAAGCCGAGATTATAGTTGAGTTGGATGGCAACATATTTTCTAGCCTTTATGAAAGCGAGTCGAATTTAAAATCTAGGAGACAAAGTGAGAATAGTGAAACATTCCGTTCACCAAACCATTGTTCTGTTTCTCACATTTATTTCAGTGTCCTTATCCTCCACGTATTCATTCAAAGTTTCTATTATCGCGAAGGATTAGAAATAATCCACACTGCACCGGCGTCATCCCGGTCGCCGGGAGACGTAAAAGTTGTGCAATTAAAAAGGGAGCTTGCGGACTATCCTCGCACAGCGAACAATAGAAAACCAGGTAAAACCACATCGCAAAACCCTCAGCCATTTCCGGTTTCGTCCGAGCACAGGAAATAGCTCATTTGGAATTTTCCCGAAATGCACAACCTCGGGGCGTTGGAATCGGCACCGCCTCGAGGCAATCGGTTATCTGGCATCTGAAACATCCCCGTTGGTCGTGCCCGACCACTCAGATATAGCCGAACTTCTTACCGACAGAAATCTACGTTTGTATTTTCTGTGGTCAGATATTTCGAGTTACACTCAAAGTATTCTGGTCCGTTAATTTGGTTTGGCAGTTTTGCTGATAAAATTCGAGTTATTTTCTTTGAAAGAAGGATTTTCAAATAGTTCATCCTTTAATAAATCTGAAATTTCCCAGTAATTTTAGCCAGGAAAATTAAGCAAATAACATGAACAACTGAAACAAATACGAATTAATTGAAAGAACTGTATTGTGTACAAAAACATAAAATTGTCTCTTTTTATAACTTAGTATGGAGAAACGGATACCGCACTCCATCAAATGTTTGGAAGAATTATCAGACCTTGGGGAGAAAGGCGATCTGTATGAGTCTCTTTCTGGTCCTCCTGAAGCCCTTATATAGCGTTGATCATAAATTAATTTTCAGTAAATTGAATTGATAAAGTATTAGACGCAATACATGAACACTCATAAAAAGCTGTCTTTCAAATCGGATACATTAAGTGGTCCAGGAAACCGAGGTACAAGAATACATTCCAGAGGATGAATTGGTTAAAATTTGTTGAGAAATCAGTAATGCAGTTATTAAAGTTAGATCGATATCGTATGAATAACTCAACATCAGTATGAAATGTTGAAGCATACTTGTGAATGACGCAGCTAAGTTATATATATATATATATATATATATATATATATATATATATATAAAATCCTTAAATCGATTGAGATACTGATTATCTCGAGAGACGGGACGTTTGACTTTGCTGTGCTAAAATTCTGAATTCTGAGATATCCAGTCAAAGCAAAATATGCAGAAAATAGTGTATTACTTAGATTTTCAAGTCACGATATTGGTAACTTGTACTCTGCAACCTATGGTTAAGATTTTTGGCATTCCAGTCGCAGTATTAACGGTTACAGGACTAACTGTTTTCCAAGACTATCATGTACTCGTGGAAACACCAAGCCTGCTTTCACACCTTCGAATGTGGAATTAGTATCAGAAGATCTTAAACGTATTTGTATCCAATATAGCATTTTAGATTATAAACTAAACATGTTCATAATGAGTTGAGAAACATATACAACGAATAAGATTTTAAATCATTGTCAAAGAGCAGAATGTAATTTCGGTTTCCTCGATACTGTTTTCCTCTTATAGTTGATCTTGTTCAGATGCTCTCCAGACATTTGGTCAACAAAAACACAACCTATTACTTTGGAGAGTGATTATTATGAGCGTTCCGAAAAATCATCGAACCTATTGAATCGAAATTCTTCAGAATTATTTCATCCTTTCCAGATATTTTCACTGATATACATATCAACAAGTTTAAACAATCAAGTTTCGATGGTTTTTCAGATGACCCCAGGTCCCATCTTCAGAATCAGGAAAATATTCATTCGTGAACTAATCATGTGAGCTTCATCTATCGAAGAAATGATATAAACTTTCTGTAGCATTCAAGAACGCATTCTCGTGACAAGATCTGTGAGAATACGTAGAGGCTCTGTAGGTATTTCATTCAAACCCTTCAGAAATTTGTCTGCAGATGTGCATGAATCGCTGTCTTATCGCTCCAAATCAAAACAAAATAGTATTTCCTTTTCGCAAAGTTCGTTGGGTTTTTCACTCAATATTCACTCTCGAAAGTGAAAGGTTGTTTTTTCATTGACAACATTCGTGTAGAGAGCTATCATAGATGTCCAGATAAACACTTAATTCAAAAGAGATAGTGAGCAGCAAATCAACAAAATTCACTTACAAGAGAAGGTTCTAAGAAACTAATTTCATGTCGACAGAAAACCAATATTTCAGAGTTATTAACCACAAAATCACAGTTGAGGTGACCTAATGGCACATAGTCACTATTGATCATACTCACCAAAATCACCATAGTCAATTTTGTATTTTCTTTAAAAATTTCACATAGTTTTAGAGAATCATATTGCTTGACCGTTCTTGCTCAGTTAAATTCTTTAAGACGTGGAAACACTCCGAAGCAGATGTCAAGGAACAATACAGTTCTATGAAACTGAGTCAAGTGTTTTTATTCAATACTAGCTGACTCGGGGAACTTTGTACGCCCATTTATTTTTCTCTGAATATTTTTCAAAAATCCGGAGGGACATGTTTTATATCAATACTTGGAAAGACATGTTTCATAGAGAAGTTCCTAAGAAACTAATTTCATGTCGACATAAAACCAATATTTCAGAGCTATTAACCACAAAATCACAGTTGAGGTGACCTAATGGCACATAGTCACCATTGATCATACTCACCAAAATCACCATAAACAATTTTGAATTTTCTTTGAAAAAATTTCACATAGTTTCACAGAATCATATTGCTTGACCGTTCTTGCTCAGTTAAATTTTTTAAGGCGTGGAAACACTCCGAGGCAGATGTCAAGGAACAATACCGTTCTATGAAACTGAGTCAAGTGTTTTTATTCAATACTAGCTGACTCGGTGAACTTTGTACGCCCATTTATTTTTCTCTGAATATTTTTTTAAAAAGCCGGAAGGACATGTTTTATATCAATACTTGGAATTGATATAAAATTGATATTGATGTTTCATATCAATACTTCCTGTTATTTCAAAGCAATTGAATTTAAAAAAATTCCTATATTAACACGTTTGATGTAGTGATGTAGTTTAATGACGAATAACTCATGTAGTTATCAACCTGTCCGTTCTATATTTGAAAGGCATTCCTAATTTCGTATCAAGTACTTGGCCCATATATCTCATCATTAATTATATGAGATATTGCTGGATATAAGTCAAAAATCTTGAGAATTTAGTCCATTTCCGTAAACCAATAAATATAGTGGCTCTGGTGGCTGTACCATTACCGTCTATTTGAATTGACTCTTTGCGAAATATTTTGTCGCATTATTGGTCGTATTTTCTGATCAATAACAATTAAACTTTGCCTTGCAATATTGACGCACAACGTTCATTGGTACTATAGCAACAATTTGATGAGAACTGTCATCTATTTCAATGTTATAATTGAATGCAGGTCGATAGAAATTAAGCGCAAACTTTTCATATTGTTAATTTCGATTCCATCGATTCCGTTCACCTATTTCCGAGCTTCCCGTTGCTCGTCAGTTTGACTTGCTCTTTGAATCTTTGACTTGCTGCGTTGTGAGTTCTACGACTTAATTTTGTATATCTAACAGCTATCATTTTAAAAACGCAATTAAAGTAAACGTAAATTAAAGAAAACCTTTAGTTTGGGTTTAAAAGTCTATAAAATTCAACTTCTGCAAGAATTGAAGCCGAATGACTTACTACAACATCTAATCCTTGGTGAATGGTCCTTAGAACAGCTTAATGAAAATCCGCATTTTTATCGAAAAATTATGTTCAGCGATGAGACTCATTTCTGGCTTAACGAATATGTAAATAAACAAAACTGTCGCATCTGGAGTGATGAACAGCTACATGCCATACAAAAACTACCGATGCATCCCGAAAAAACTACAGTTTGGTGTGGTTTATGGGCTGGTGGCATCATCGCTCGATTTCGCTCCAAAGACGGCATTGGTAGAAACGTTACCTTCAACGGCGAACGATATCGAGCCATGATACGCAACTTTTTTTTGCCACAGTTGGCCGAGTTGAACTTGGTTGACATGTTGTTTCATCAAGACGGTGCCACATGCCACACAGCTCGTGAAACACTGGACATGTTGAAGGTTGAATTTGGTGCACTTTATCTCGCGAAATGGCCCTGTGAATTGGCCGCTAAGATCATGCGATTTGACGCCTCTGGATTATTTCTTGTGGGGTTATGTAAACTCGTTAGTATATGTGGACAAGCTGAACACGATTGAAGCCATACAGGATAACATAACACGCTTAATTCGAGGTATAAAGGCCGAAATGCTCGAAAAAGTGACCGAGAGGACCTGCAAAAACCGAGAGGACCTACCGAATGGACCATGTATACGGAGCCGCGGACAACATTTACATGAAGTTATCTTCAAAATTCAAATAGCAAAGGCCAAGTTATCAACTCCAATGGAAATTTTGATCATATGATGCAAATTGAGTGTTTCATTCGATTTCGAAAAACACTACGCTTAAAAAATTACCAATTATAATACATAATAGAGAGTCATATTGGCTAAAATTGCACGTGAATCTGAAAACTGTTCGTGTTATGTCTGTTGAAGGTTTATGATAGTACCATTTTCGAGATTATATTTAATATTTTTCATCATTTCAAAACATGGAAAATATTTTTGGTTTGAAAATAAGTCTAACCATAAGGTCAGCTGTGACTTCTTCCATTTCTTCGATGTTTAAACCAATAATATAATGAGAATTAAGTTGAAACTTTAAATATTGTGGCGTTTTTGTGTTGACTCTTTCTGCTCATAAAGCAACACAATAAGTATTATAGATCATACAGATAAATTGTTTGAAACAAGATTCAAGGAACATCAAAAATTATTCCTGAAATATTGAGCAGAGAGCAAGTTTCTCAAACTTCATTGGTGAAACATTATTCGACATATTTTGTTCTATTTGAAACAGTGTCATGAAACATAATAATTACGAGAGAAAATATTTCACACTAAAATCTCTCTATTTAAAGGGTTGTCTGAGGGTTGAAACGACATTCAATATTGCATACAATATTCAGACGTTTCATTCTTGGAACCGTTCCTCATTACGCATGCATGTCAGAAGCTGAACATCTTGAAGCCGCTTCGTTATCTCTTGCAATTTACGAGTGCTTCTTGTTGCAAAATCGCACTGTTAACCCTTTAGATATCAAAGGTATTATGGCAAATAACGCCTATGGTGTCCGACTTCGGGCGATTCCCGAAGACAGTCCAGTCGGTCTACATGTTCACCCCTTAATTCGTCAGCGTCTGTAACCAGAAATACGGCGGTCTCGCTTCTGCACCCCCAGGCTACTCAGCCGGTAACCCAACTTCATCACTTCGCGAACGTATATACGAGGAATATTCCATCTCCAAGGGGGAGAAAAGTCAACGTAGATTCCTGACTTGAATCTTTTATATTCGCGTATCCTATAAAACTGAAATAAAATGGTCTGTTTCTCGCGCAGCACTCAAGCCGAAAATCGAATTTGCTTTTCATTTGATAGAGTGATGTTTGTTCGGAGGCGAACGGTAGTTCGAACCCCAATTTATCATTTCACCCGGATCATAACTTTCTTTCAAATTGGGTTAGGAATTTCAGGATAAACTCGGGCACTAACTATGGCTTCGTAATAACCTTTTCGTGCTGAATGGCTGCTCCAGATTGAAAAGAACTCGAAATTTGAATTGGGAGAAAATCACATTTGAAAGTCGAATATCAAACCAATACGATGAAAGTAGAAACTTCACGATCAAAGTGTCATTTTGAAGATGAAAAAAATTCAGAAGTTTTGTGAAAATTCTTACAACATTAATTTAAAGCAGATATGCAAAGAGAAATATCATTATCTACGAATTCCAATTCGAATCGAATGGTCAAAATAATGATACGATTAATTCGAATGAAGAATCTAAATATAAAGGGTGTAATAAAGGGTTATATAGAGGGTGTTATTTTTTAGAGGTACAGAATTTCAAATTGCAATAAAACAACGAAGGATCATCCGATTGACGAGAATTTTTTTTTATTCGAAAGACAATCTTGTGACATTATGATTAAGTATGATTTCTGGCATATGACCGCCACGGCTGGATCGGATGTAGCCCAATCAGGACGTCCAACTTTCGATGACTTTTTCCAACATTCGTGGCCGTATATCGGCAATAACACGGCGAATATTGTCTTCCAAATGGTCAACCGCTTGTAGCTTATCCGCATAGACCAGCGAATTCACATAGCCCCACAGAAAGTAGTCTAGCAGTGTTAAATCACAAAATCTTGGAGGCCAATTCACAGGACCAAAACGTGAAATTAGGTGGTCACCAAACGTGTCTTTCAATAAATCGATTGTGGCACGAGCTGTGTGACATGTTGAGCCGTCTTGTTGAAACCACAGTTCCTGGACATTATGATTGTTTGAATGTATTTGTATGAATACAGGAATGAAAAATTTAGTAATCATGGCTCTATACACCATTGACTGTAACGTTCTGGCCATCATCGTTTCTGAAGGAGTACGGACCAATGATTCCACCAGCCCATAAAGCGCACCAAACAGTCAGTTTTTCTGGATGTAACGGTGTTTTGAAGATTATCTTCACTCCAAATGCAGCAGTTTCGTTTGTTGACGTAGCCATTCAACCAGAAGTGCGCTTCATCGCTAAACAAAATTGGCTTATGAAAATCGGGAACAACAGCAATCTCGTTTTGAGCCCATTCGACGAATCTACGCCTTTCTTGATGATCGTTTGGTTTCAATTCTTGCACGAGTTGGATTTTGTAAGCACGCAAACCAAGATCCTTTCGCAAAATCTTCCATAAAGTGGATGGACACAGATCCAATTCCTGCTATGCCCTCAATGCTACGCCCTATAGTAGCAATAGCTTCTTCTGTACGCACCGTACAGCGTCTCTAGGAACCATTATTTTCTAAATAAAATTGCACTATTTGCAAGCGTTGTTCAGGCGTGAGTCCACTCATGATGAATTGCCAAACCAAACTGAGAATAAATCAGCTTTTAAATCGGTCGCCATCTGCAACAGTTATGGCAACTCAAAATTCTATACCTCTAAAAAAAACACCTGTTACTAAACTATGCCAACTCATGAATTTAGAGGAATTCAATGAATTTATATTAACTTCTTAATATTATAATACTTCTTTTATGAGGACGAATGCAACATTTTTCAAATTCTCCAAACCCAAAGTTTCTTCTATTCTAGAAGATATTATGTTTGCATGTGCACAATTTGAGACACCTTCCAATGAGTAGAAATCGAATCGAGAACTTCAACATAATGGTAACTAACTGTAAAGTAACGCTTTCCTCCAAATTGAAAAGAAAATAATAAACTGAGAATTAAAATTTTTCGAGAAAGCATAACTACTCTGTAATTGATGTCCTTTGAATGTCTTTTTCTTCTTTTTGGCCTCGCCGTATCCTGTTTGACGGGATCAGCTCTCTTGATTTTGAGGCACCATTCGTCTTCCACTGGTTGGCATCGTCATCCTATAATCCCAACCTCTTCATGTCCCTCTGGACAATCGTCAACCAAGAAGTTGGTGGTCTACCTCTCCCTCTCTTTTGTGTAGCAATGGAAAGGTACTTTTTTATTATATGGTGTTCGCGACGTCGCTTAACATGACGATACCATCTTTCCTGGACTCGGTGAGTTTGTCCGAGATCGGTGCAACTTTAAAACTACCTTGGATGAATTCATTTCTTATTTTGTCTCTCATTGTGACTCCTCCTGCCCATCGCAACATAAGCATTTCTGGAGTATGTTATTTTTTCTCGTGCATCTTGTTTAAGGTACCTGTTTCGCTACTATAGAGCAAAACTGGTCTGACAGCTGATTTATAGACCTTCCCTTTCGTTCTTATAGGCATTTTTGGATCACAGAAGACACCAGTAACCTCACACCGTTTACTCCACCCTGCGGTGATCCTGTGGGTTATGTCGCCGGATATAAACCCATCTTCTGTGATAACTGATCCAAGATATTTAAACTGCTTTACTCTGGATAAAGCGTCGCCTTATGTCATATCTTTATCTTTATCTCGTTCATCATCGGGCTCATCTTGTACGAATTTTAGAATATAAGTTTAGAATAATTCACATCAACGTCTTTTTTCTAAAGTAATAAAATTACTGTGATTTTTCAAGTTCATATGGCTGCAATAATTTCTTCTCAGAATATAACTATAGTTTCAAGAATACTCAAAGTTATTGAAATAAGTTATGTAGTACCAATTAATTATGATAATAATAATGAGCTCTTCATTCTCAACAGGTATAACACCCAATTACAGAAAATAATAACAATGTTGAATACATAACTAAATAATTTTGAAAAATATTTAACAAAGAGCTCAATCTTATCTAAAAAAAAATAGTAACTTGTTAATACATCATGGCATTCGATGAAATATTTCGAATAACTCAATCTGAATCAATTCATTTTAGTCAATTTTCGTTGTTCACATAACTTCTGATAATAAATTCTATGGAGTCAAAGTGAATGTCGCAATTATTGGCAACTCTATTGAATGTAGACTCCATTAACCAAATAGGGGATTCTATTAGGGAGTTGGTCCTCGGAGTCTCTAGGTGGAATGATTCTGTATTAAGAGAATTTTGCCTGGGAATACGAAATTTCAAAGCGGACAAGAGAGGAGGACAATCAATTATATTGTGCAGTAATTTGTACAAAAATTTGAGTGATGAAGTTTCTCTCCTGCTCTGCAATGAGATTTAACTAAATCTACTCAATAATTCTTTATGATGGACTCCTCTCTGTGGATAAACTTCATCCTCCATCTAAACTGAGAATTTCAGGAACATTCTCTGAATAGCCTCAAGATGGCGTTGATGGCAACTGTAAATGGGATGCCAGATCGTGCTGCCATATTAGAACTTGCTACTGATTACGGTATTAAATAGTCCTATGAATGTTGAAGATTTATTAAAATATTTTCTATTGAGTAAAATTAATCCATGCATTTTCGCAGCAGATGAAATAAGTTGGGTGACGTGTGGGACAAGGGAAAGCTTCTGGTCGAAGACTACACGAAGATCTCTCGCCTTATCTGAACGAGAGAGAACCTGACCACCGACGCTATAATCACAATCAATTCGGTCTCTTTTCCTTGTGAAAGAAACAACATTACACTTTGACACATTCAAACTCAAATAATTGTCCAACTAGCAACATGGTCCAGCGTGAGCTAAAGTTGAACACAGTTGTCCTGTGATCTAACTTCATGATGTAGTTTCAAATCATCTGCGAACAAATGTGAGTGAGTATTATCCATCAGATCATTTACGAACAGAATAAATATCAGTGGTCCAAGATTAGACCCTTGAGGTATTCCAGAGGTAGGTATTAACTCTATATGACGGCTGTATACCTTCCAGTTGTACGAATTGACGTCGTTCAATTTTTTGCGTAATTTCTGTACCAGGAGCGCATGAGCAACTTTATCAAATGCTTTCTGAAAATTTGTGTAGATCACTTCAACTTGACCGGTGGAGTCTAGTACTTCAGAAACGTACTGTGAAAACAGCATTAGATTGCTTGAACAAGATCTCATTGACATGAATCCATGTTATTCAATATTGATGCTATTTCTGACGGCTGGATATATAGCATTAAAGACCACAATTTCAAAAAGTTTGGAAAAGTTTAATAAGATGGATATTTGCCTGTAGTTGTTTACAACAGAAGGATCACCTTTTTTCAAGACAGGTACCATCTTGGCGGATTTCCATATTTTAGCAAAAGTGGCTTTGCTTATTATGAGATTAGAAAAATGTGTTAATGAATCCGAAAGTGCATAAATACAATCTTTCACAACAAAACTTGATATTTTATCAGGACCAGACGTAAGTTTATTATAGAGTTTCTAGGTGGTAATAATGATTTGATTTCAAGTTATTGAAATGATATTTATCGCGTCATTACAATCTGGATAGTCCACTTTACATAAATTGTTGTTCAATTAAGTCTCAATTAAGAAAAATGAAATGATTTTGACACCAAAATAAAACTTTTTTTGCGTTCATTTTGCTTGGAATACTCATTAAGTTTCATCGATATAAATGCTTTAAATTACAAAGATATACTTTTTGTAACAAATTAAGTTGTTTTCTGAAATTATTCCGAAAGGTTTCTTCTGTTATAGGCTTTCAAACTCAAAGACATATTGTACTTAGTCATTCATATTACTGTCAACAAAAAGCACAGTAGTATATCAAGCAAGGCAGAAGAATTCATTCGTTTCACAATGAACTATTCGTGATGGTTGCCCATAATTGGAAAATTCAACTGATTGCTTCCAACCGTAAAAAAAAGCCTAGCCCAATATTCAAATGGGTTGGTTTTTCATTAAAATATAGAACCGTTGGGATTATATACACAGATAAAAGGTTTAATCGAAATATTATGTGACTCTATTAATAGAAATTTATTCTCATGGATACCTCCATCCAATATTATTCGAAAGCATATCAGTATTATTGAAAACTACTGAAAAATTGATGTTTTGTCTTCAATTCAAAATTTTTTTGTTTACTAGGTGTTTATTTACACATTTTGGATTTAGACATTTTACTGAATCGATTCAAATCGACTTCAAATTTTTCACATGAAGCCATGTTTTCTTCAAATAAAGAACGGCATATTCTTTGATATGAATTATTTAGATTTTGTGAAATAATGAGTTTTAAACTTACCATTTTCTACAGTAGAACTATCAGAGACGTTCAACATACCTGCAAATAAAAAAATATTTAATTTCATCTGATTGTTTTTTGAGAACCAACTGTGAATCTTGCTATAGTTCGCTCACATAAGAGATACTGAACAAAATGGAGCAAGACTTGAAACAATGAAATTGATTTATACAAACTTTGCCCATTTCCGCATTTTTAAGTTCAAATATTCAGAATACTGAAATGTGAGGATAATACATTAGATAAAAATTTGAGAAAAGAAAAAAATAATAATAACAAGAGGAAAAAAATAGTGATCAGTACACATTGACAGTGAAAATATATGAAAAAAACAATTTCTCAAAATGAAAACAAAAATTCATCTACCACCCTCTTGGACACGTTGACTGACTGAGAGTTCACAACTTCAGCAGGTAAACTGTTTCATACACTGAATACACGATTAGGTAAAAAATGCTGCCGCCTAGATGTATGAAATGATTCCTTCTTCAGCTTCAAATTGTGACAACGAAGTCTGTTGCCATCAAGAATGAATAAATGTTCAACATCTACAAAATTATATTTCAAGATTCTAGAAGTAATGATTAAGTCACCACTCAATATGAATCTGAATATAATCAGTCAGCTAAAGAACAGAATCATAAACATAGTACATATAGATTTTTGTCAGAAATCATCAGCCGGGCTGAAAGTACCTAGTCCGTGTAACATGGATATTCAAAAACACTTGTGAGGAAGATCCTATAGAGCAGTGGTTCTCAAACTGTGGTACGCGTACCCCCAGGGGGTACGCGAAAAATTTCAAGGGGTACGCCGGGTAGGTTTTGCAACGAAATGAAAAGTGCATATCTGATTTTGCTGACCTCAAACTACAAATTGGACATCACCTCAGTTCATTGAAGGCCAGTATAAGAGAATACTTCCCACCCACAGACAAGAAGTTGGGTTGGATCCGAGACCCTTTTTTGTTTGATGCAATTGGAACCACAAGCAACCTGATAACATTTCAGAAAGACAAAGTTATTGAACTATCATGTGATCTGACACTAAAAACTAAATTTGAGAGTGCTACGTTATTAGACTTTTGGATCGGTGTTAGAAATGAATACAAAGAACTTGCAAGTACTGCACTCAAAATTCTTATTGGCTTTTCCACTACCTACTTATGTGAAAGAGGGTTTTCTAGCTTAACATACCTTACAAATAAGTACAGAAACAAACCCAATGTTGAGGACGATTTAAAGTTATATTTATCAAAACTAGAGCCCAACATTGATGAACTATGTGAAAAGAAACAAGTGCATCCTTCTCATTAATATTTTGTAATGTGTTCTAAATATATTGTGTTTATTATGTAAAAACGTGTTTTTAATTTAACACACCACCAAGGGGTACGCAGAAATTTAATACTTCACTAAGGGGTACAGTCTTTGAAAAAGATTGAGAACCCCTGCTATAGAGTACTGTTATTAGACTACCGTTTCTCACCTCTAGAACCAATCTCAATACAGAGGAGATATTACACATAAACTCGCAAGCTCCATCAATCAAATATATATCCTTTCCATATTTCTGTTCTCTCACGGCAAAACTGTGCCACATTCTCTGTGAAATAGAGGAGTTAAGACTGGCCAAATACAATATCATTACCAGCAGAAGTGCTTTTACAAGATTAAAAGATAAGGTGCCTCGATCTTCAATATCAGGCTGTGTGTATGATAATATTAGATTGGATTGTGAAGTACTATATATAGGTCAAACATTCCCATTCCAGACCATCAAAAGAAGAATAACCCTTCATAAAAGTGATGTAAGACTTCAGCCTTATAAATGTGCTTCACCACTATATTCTTCAAAAAGGAACATTTCTTTGATTTTTGAAATTTCAGAGTACTGAATGTGAATGATAGCTACCAAGACAGGATTTTCTTAGTTGGTCCGTTCTATCGTTTAGTTAGGTCGTCGCAAATTTTTATAATTTTATATTTTATAATTATTAACAGAATAAAGTTTCTGTGTAATATCATATATTTTTCAACTACATACACTTCTGCTTATGGTGTTGGTTAAACGGTTAACATAGTTAGACGTAAGATCTAAGAATTTTTGGTCATGACATTTTATTAACATCTGTTATTTATATATATGTAAAATATATATGCACATGTTCATGTGCATGTTCCGTCAAGCTTCGTCAGATGTACATGATAAATAAGTAATCAGTTTATTATCTATATCTAATAAAGCCACTGTGTTGGCGAAACAATCTATATGTTCAACTGAATTATAGTGAAAATCAAAAAATACTTAGTTTTGTTTGAATTATGTATTTAGATTTTCATCAACTATCGGTCCAATCAATCAATTTAATTTTAATTCAATCACAGTTTCTTTCATTTGAAATTGAATTTTCAGGCAATGGAAGTTGGACAGAATAGTGAAGAATCTACATTCCTAACACCTTCAATAAAACAAGTGCTGCACCAGGTGATATGGCTGAGTCCAATGTTATTCTCAAAATGAAGATGTACAGAACTAAGTTTTGATATACTAATCCAGAAAATTTGTATTTGGATATATGTTTCGTGTCTATGTGATTGCAAACATATCCAATAGGCAATAAAAATGTTGAGAGGTATTTCATTGAATTAGAATGAGAACTTCATCAAATTAGATAGGGAACAAATTACTGGGACATTCATGTTCATTCAATTTTCAGCAAAATACGGTGACCTTACTGAATTGCCGAAAATATAATTATTCAATAGAAATCGTCAATCAATTACATATTCCTGTTATACTTCCGTATTATTTTTCTCCACTACAGACAAGTATTTTTACATCTTATGACTCTACCTAATCGAATTAGAACTGAATATTTTATTTCAGATCTACACAATTTCATGTTATGTTTGGAAACTCAAACTTGAAATAACAAGTAGTTTTGCATTCGTGAATAAATTATCACGCCACGGTGACGCTGAACCATTAGTTATGTCAACATCGTATTATAATTTTATCCAGTATTAAAGACAATGGTTTCGAAATGCCTAAATTAGGAACATTTACCACACATATTAATTCGCTTTTCTATCCTTCGCTTAG
Organism: Henosepilachna vigintioctopunctata; assembly: GCA_030704895.1. Taxonomy (NCBI): domain Eukaryota; kingdom Metazoa; phylum Arthropoda; class Insecta; order Coleoptera; family Coccinellidae; genus Henosepilachna; species Henosepilachna vigintioctopunctata. The sequence continues at coordinate 8,445,924 of JARQZJ010000033.1, read as the reverse complement.
ATTATGAATGGTATCGCATCGATATTAATTCGTTTATGTCATCCTTTTCGCAGATCAGTGCTCAGTTCGAAGCTTGCCATTCAGACGAAGAATATGATTTCCCATTTTTCAAGGAGGAAAGAGGATATTGTCTATATTATACTCGAATGAGATTAGGTTGATCTTTGAATTTCATGAGAAAGTAGTATTGAATATTATTATAGATTTAGCTGACCTGGCGAACTTTGTACGCCCATTTAATATTCCCTGAATATTTTTCAAAAAGCCGGAAAGACATGTTCTACTGTTTATTCTACACTATCTTGTTTGTTTCAAATATTTATTCCGTGTGGAGCCAGGGACTTATTCACTTACAAAGAGACTGCAATACTTCCTGTGATTTCAAATCAGTCGAATAATCGAAAAATTCCTATATTCACACGTTTGATGTATTGACAGTTATTAACCTGTCCGTTCTAAAGTAGAACGCCATCCCTAACTTCGTATCAAGTCCTTGTCCCATATCTGTCCTCTTCAGTTATATGATATATTTGCTGGATATAAGTCAAAAAATGTTCAGAATTTAGTCCATTCCCGGAAACCAATGAATATAGAGCCTCTGGTGGCTGACCAATAGCGTCTATTTGAATTGACTCTTCGCGCAATATTTTGTCACATCATTGGTAGTATTTTCTCATCAATAACAATTATACTTTGCCTTGCAATATTGACACACAACTTTCATTGATCCAATAGCAATTTGCTGTGAACTGTAATCTATTTCAACCTTTCTACCTACGCAACCCTTTCGTTTTTCTCAATTTCGATTCCGTTCAACTTCATTCCGAGCTTCGCGTTGCTCGTCAGTTTGACTTGATTTTTTATATCTTTGACTTGCTGCATTGCGAGTTCAGCGACTTGAGTTTGCACATCTAATAGCTAGCATTTTCAAAAACAAAATTTCAACTGTAAATTAAAGAAAACTATGTATTCTGTAAAATCAAATATACCACGTGCTATGTTAGTAATGTGTATGTTAGTCTATTCAAACTTACCGAAATTTTATATTAAATTGAAGTCTTAAATTAGTCGTGATAGCTTTGAACTAACCGTGATGTGTGATAAGATATTCAGTTTTTTTACATATTCTTTTTGAGAATTAATAATTATCTCTTACTTATATTATTAATGAAGTATTCTTAAATTTTCTAATTCTTCACGCAATTTTTCAAAATTTTCTCTAGGAAATAACAAACACTACAAAAAAAATTTCGGTCCAAGTTGACTGTATATTTTAGTTTATGGAAAAATTAAATGAGCTGTTTTAAGGGTTTTCCCGGCAATTATTCGAATTCTTCTGACTTCAGTGAACATTTTAAAAAAAGAATTGGCAAAATTGGCCATGGGGTTGTCGAGTTATACGCTTACCAACACATTTTGCGATTCATTTTTATATTATAGATAATGTTCATAAAACTGATCCTCAATACTATTGGGTTAATCTGAAATTTTTGATTTGAAGTAAGAAACCAACTGCTGAGTGGTTGAATTATTATTGAGTTAATAGTATCTTGAATAAAATTGTTCGATCATTTATCACCACCAAAAATTAAATAGTGCATTATATCATATTCAATCACAATACCAATGCAAATGTAATATACCTGGAGTTCGAGTTACAGACTAACGAAACATAATCTCAATTCATTCAAAGGATATATCATATGCTAAAAGTAATATATTATATCGAATATTTTATAATACTGTACAATTTGTGAAAATTTTTTGCACCTTATTTCTATCTAATACCTACTATCTACAAAAGATAAGTTAACTGATGTTAAAAATTCATCTGTTTTACTTTCTCACTTTTTTTATTCAGTTTAACAGTCTTCTTTTCAGTGGAAATGAATTTTGAAATCTGGGTTCGAATCGTAGATAAAAGATGGATTTTTCCCATGTCAAGCTATCTGTTTGAATGGTTATAAAAAGATTAAAAATCAGATTGGTACTGTACATAGTAGACGAGCTCAATTAAACGAACTTCAAAACAAATTCGAATAATAATGTGTGTCAGTGCTAATAGCTTCAATGTGTGAAATCTTGATCAAGATCTCTACACTGCATCCAGTAATAAATTTATGCTAGTTTGAAGACTACTACTTATTGTTAGTTCCTGTGTTGAGCTGAGAAATCGTGTTCATTGTTCAAAATTATAACAGCAGATTATATTCGTGGTTCAGAAAATTCTTATAATGTTAATATTCCTTCATGGAGTATTTGATATGATTGATTCTCCCTTATATTTCGTTAAAGTGATCACCAGACAAATCATTTCTTATTTCTACCCTAGTAATTGTGTTTCAAGAAACACTCACATTATCCATCTCAAAATTTCTCGGAATATATTTCTGATAGCTCTTTCTTATATTATTTCGAAACAATATTATTTTATATTATATGGATTATTTTATACAATATAAATCAACATTCTGAAAATATCAAATAATTCGTAGTATATGACCGATTTCCCATTTTATATATCTTCGTAAGGAGAACAAGAATGTCAACAAATATCTTCAAGATATAAATAATCTGACTGATGCATAAAAATATATTCTAGATCAAAACTCATTCATTAGTTCTTGCCAAAAACTCCAGAAAGATATATCACTCATAGTTCTTATAATACTTCGAATCTAACCTACTTTATTATGTGGTGAAAAGCTTGAAAATTACACAATCCGCATTTTAAATATTAAGATCGACTCACCCAGATGAAAATGATATCGCAATTTGGGATATTCGTAAATCTAGGTCATCCTTATTCTACTCTCAGAACCATGTTTCATATAAGCCAGAATATTACATATTCAAATCAGTCAGCTTGATGTTTGGGGTAAAGATAAACAACTATCCGAAACCAATTTTTTTCCAAATCAAACTTTTTTGATGAAAATACGAATAACCTTTCAGATAAAGCACCTTTAATCGTTTTTTTAAGGCCGATGAACTTTCTTGCTTCCCGTATCAGAATAACCTTTCAGATAAAGCACCTTTAATCGTTTTTTTAAGGCCGATGAACTTTCTTGCTTCCCGTATCAGATTCATCCCAAAATCCAGGCCAGTTACACAAAGGACCATAATGAATAAACCCCAAATTTACGTATTTAATTCAATTTGCTTGTTATTTGTGTTGAAGGAAAACGTATGTACGAAACCGATTCGAGGAATATTTTGAAACCTAAAACAATAGTAATCGATTCCTCGATCAACATTCAACAACATAAAGGTAAGACAGTATTTAATAGTGTTGGCGTTTACTTGATGTAAATCCATTTTAATTGAATATAAACTTAAATGTAAACATTTGAACTCATGATTTAAACTTTATTCACAATAAGTGTACACAAATACACAAATAAAATGTAAATCGTAAGTTCAAGTGCTTGAATTTAAGTTTATATTCAAATATAAGAAAGAGTGATACATCCAACTATCACTTACCTTAAACACTTTCTCGTCTTTCAAATTGTTAGGAAATACCACTAAATTTGTTCGAAGACAATAAATATTGAAGCTGCTCCTTTATTCAATTGTCTTTTTCATCTTAAGAAGATATTATCATGCTAGCGTCTTGGAGATTTGAATTCGACTTCAATGTTTTTAAGACCGTAATAACAACGTATAAGACACTGTTCTACATTAAGCAACCCCTAACTTATACACTTCTGATTTTTTTGAATTCTTGAAAGTTGCCACTAAATTAATTTGAGGACAATAAATGTAATAGTAGGTTGCACGTCTTTTCAGTTATCCTTTTCAAATATACACCCCTATACACCTCTTCTGAGTAGATAAGAGATACCGCCACGCAATTGGGTTGAAGACAAAAAAGGTGACAGTGAGCCACACATATTTTCAGTTTTTTTTTATTTCAAAAGAGATATTATCTTCTTGAAGGTTTGAATTCGACTCTTGTTTGTAAGGCCGTATTACCAACGAAAGAACATTGTACTACGTTCAGCTACTGCTAACTTTATAGCCCTTGCTTCTCGTAAGTTATTAAAGGGTGTCACTTAATTAGGTTGAAGACAATAAATAATAATGTAACAGAGAGCTACACGAAGGGTTGAACTCAACCATCTCTCTTGCACGAATGTTTTACGAACAATTCGAAATAGTGTTTCATACACTTCTTTTTTTTGTCATTCCGTGGCGTTTATGAGTTAATCATACTAGTAAATTTGTAGCATTCCTGGTTGTAAATCAAATGATAACAGCACCCTGCGGGCGGATTGGAAACTAGTATGGACCTTCAGTTTCCCCAAAAATGAATTTTTGAAGTGTAAATGAATGAAATGTATATAGTAGAAGATGATTGGGCTCCAGAAAAACAGTTGTTTGTGCCTTACATTTTCCTGAAACTCATATCACGAAAAAGAAATTCAGAAAACAGTACTTTGGTACTTTTAGATATAATAGAGTATGCTTTTGAAACGTCCGAGATATCTTATATCTTACCTGAAGAATTCATTACTGAAAAATTAGACGAAAGATTTAGCAAATATAGGCTGTTAGGCGGTTCTAATTATATTGTTAGTGTCGACTAAGTTGTAAGTGCCGAAAAGGAAATTGGACTTAAACATGTATTTGCGAAAGCATCAAGGAATGAATTATCACTTTCAGATATACAAAAAAAACGGCAAATTGAACATCTGATCTTGACTTTGACTGTCCTCAAAATGTGACGAGTTTTCTTTTCTTTCAACTACGAATTATATGAGTGAATTTGAAAGAGATGATTCGGCTCATTTCAACCCCTTTTCAGTAAAACACACCAGCAAGCAATTTCGTGTAATCTCACTATTTTAAGCACGTCATTGGATGAGTCTTTTAAAGATTTCTATTGTTGCTGTTCATGTGGTGAAGAAGATAAAAATATTTTGAACATTGCTGTGTTCCATTTCTTCTAATATCTTTTTGAATGACTTCAGAGAAAAAATAATGAAGCCAAGCGCGAGACAAGTGAATGGAAAAATAAACGGAGAAAGCTCAATACTTTCATGAAACAGTTGATCAGAAATATAATATTTATTTAATACTTAAGTAAATAATTCAATTTGTGTGATTCCTACAGCCTTTCTTTCAAGGTCTTTTTCTCTCAAATAATTCAATAAATTTGGTTAGGTAACTTTTCGTGTAAATAAGTCCCACTGACTAATAGAAGTATTTTTTACGCAATGGTGCTTTATCGAAAACATCGTTGTTTTCTTACAATAATAAGATTATTTTTTTGTTACAGAAATATGTGCTCACAATAGCCAATATAATATTACATATAAGTTATAAATACGAATAATTTTTCATATTCGTTCGCAATATACAAAAAGAGTTGAAATAATGCTCGAAACTTTGGGAAAAACCGACTAGTAGAGTGGACCACCAAATCAATTTTGACAACACCGCCAGACTACGCTCTTCATGGCCTGCTTGAAGTCGGCCGTGGGTGGAGCATAGCACGAAAAAGGTTGGGAAATACTGGTCCACACGAACTGGATAACACGTAAAACTATTTGTGCCTTCACAATCAGCCATATTCGAAATTTTTACATTTTTCACATTGGAAACTGTTATAATCTCAAATCCAAACAGCGAGTTATCTGTACTGAAAATTAAAGTATGCACACATTCATTTCATCCATATTCACACTTAAAAATTGACCATTAAAAAATTTCGTGAAAATAGAAATGAAGAATAAATTTTTTCACATCATCATTCACATACAATGTGATCAATCTTCAATGATATATTCTCAACTACATAAAAGATCTCAAATATTTGTGAATCTATATCACCTAGATGTTCATCGCCAATATACACTCGACTATAATTTTTTATTATTTGCTGTGAAAATTGAAAAGTTCTTGAATTCAGTTTCCTGAATATATTCGCACTTCTGATAAAAACAAATATGGTGAAATTCTCATACGATATCCAACCTCTGCACTGAAGGGTTCTCATGTCCTTTGAAACACAATACCACGAATCCGAAAGAATGTCGCCCTGCTTAGGCAAATGATCTGGAAATTGCTTATACGCTACGCATCAGGTTCTTTCATTCCGTTATCATGAAAAATATCCTCTCATGTCGAACATCACCTCACTGCCAGCTATGAGACACGAGCGTGCTGTTGGGTATTCAATAAGATAGATAAGATAAATGGGACAGATTAGGTCTGCGAGTGCAATTCAACAGGAGAAATGATCGAGAATTTTTCGGAGCCGATAAAGGGAGACGTTACTTCAATTTGTGTGATTCACTTCTTTTCTGCACGCGACCATCGTTTCTCAGTGAAATGCGATAAAAATGAGTCCATACGGGGCCTGGAATATACGATAGACCATTCTCTTCAATTTTCGATCATTACACAAAATGAATGGTTACCGCACCGCTCCTGCATCCAAGTAATGGAATGGAAACGACTGTTTAGTCTTCGGGTTCTAGTTGGCCTAGAAATATGTTGACGAAGAAAATTAAATATCATTCTATGGTCGTGGATATTTATATCTCAGTTTGACAACCATAAAGCATTTTCATAATTCTATGTTCAATTTATCTTCATTTTCTGATTGATGATCTGATTGCAGTTGAATAGTTCAAATTTGAAATTTGAACTATTTCAGAAGCTGAAATTTGTTTCGCTCTATAAACCAGCTGACCTCTGTCATTCTAACGGAGGTCAACCACGACGAGAAGCTTGAAGTGAGAGTATATCAATATAAACAAATGAATAATTTTAATTAAACTCTAGACTCAATGTTTCACAATTTTATTGAATGCAATTATGTATACAATGAAATTATGACATTAAGTAGACATGTTTCGAGGGGCCAGTTTATTATAATAAGTCTTTATTTTCCTATAATGCAAATGTTTAAAAAATTATTGTTAATAAAAGAAGGAATTATAATGAATAATAGACAATGAGAATATATATATATATATATATATATATATATATATATATATATATATATATATATATATATATGACAAAAAACATAATTATCGGTATAGCCCGCAACTCAATTGGAAGCAGCCGTTGACACATGTTTCGAGCTTATTGGCTCTCCTCAGAACGGCGTAGCCAAGTTCAAGGAGTACGAACCTGGAGATGGAATCCACAACAAAAGAACACACCAGCAAAGGAAGTTTCCTCTGCTAGGCTACCACGTGAACTCTCCGGGTTTGGAGATTTGGTCAACGTATCGCCAATGTGGCGACTATTTATTCTTTACGGTGTCTTCAACTGACTAAGTAAATAAGGAATGGAGAAGTTTCTTGCGGTGCATTCCTTTCATTCCTTCTTTACTCAGTCGGTTGAAGACTCCGTAAAGAATAAATAGTCGCCACATTGGCGATACGTTGACCAAATCCGCAAACCCGGAGAGTTCACGTGGAAGCCTAGCAGTGAAGACTTCCTTTGCTGGTGTGTTCTTCTGTTGTGGATTCCATCTCCAGGTTCGTATACCTTGAACTTGGCTACGCCGTTCTGAGGAGAGCCAAATAGCTCGAAACACGTGTCAAAGGCTGCTTCCAATTGAGTTGCGGGCTATACCGATAATTGTGTTTTTTGTCATTTATACTTTTCACCGCAAGAAACTTCTCCATTCCTTATTTACTTAGTCGGTTGAAGACTCCGTAAAGAATAAATAGTCGCCACATTGGCGATACGTTTACCAAATCTCCAAACCCGGAGAGTTCACGTGGAAGCCTAGCAGTGGAGACTTTCTTTGCTGGCGTGTTCTTTTGTTGTGGATTCCATCTCCAGGTTCGTACACCTTGAACTTGGCTACGCCGTTCTGAGGAGAGCAAATAAGCTCGAAACACGTGTCAACGGCTGCTTCCAATTGAGTTGCGGGCTATACCGATAATTGTGTTTTTTGTCATTTATACTTTTCATCGCAAGAAACTTCTCCATTCCTTATATATATATATATATATATATATATATATATATATATATATATATATATATATATATATATATATATATATATATATATATATATATATATATATATATATATATATATATATATATATATATATATATATATATATATATATATATATATATATATATATATATATATATATATATATATATATATATATATATATATATATATATATATATATATATATATATATATATATATATATATATATATATATATATATATATATATATATATATATATATATATATATATATATATATATATATATATATATATATATATATATATATATATATATATATATATATATATATATATATATATATATATATATATATATATATATATATATATATATATATATATATATATATATATATATATATATATATATATATATATATATATATATATATATATATATATATATATATATATATATATATATATATATATATATATATATATATATATAGGTATACTTCAAAATTCACTATACATGAATTTTACATGAACTACACATGAATACATGTCCAAGTAAACCCGACTAATGAAAGTGTATCGTTAAAGACTGAATTTTAGCTTTGGAGAAGCTGATTCCGTAATTTTAGATATCATCAAAAATAAAATTTATTCCAATTAGAAAATATAAGCAAAAGAAAAGGAAAATGAAATAACTACCAATTTTCATCAAATTTAACAGTGAGACTTACCAGGTATACAGGCTGTAAGGAAAATGACGGAAGGAGATGATTGCACTGCCACAAGTCTGAGTTTTCTTCCAACCGTTGTGGTTATCACAATTTTTGATGTAGTCTGGTACCGGACAAAGTAATATAGCACTCAACCACAGTCTCAAAGTAATACAAACCGCAGTCCGAGATATAATAAGTAAGAAAAAGTATATTAACTGTAGCACTAGAAAAATCAGAATCAGAATGTACCGGTCTTGATGCACTATCTTCAACGGCCTTGTTTTTCCTCTCGCTCTCTGTCGCACGTTTCTTCTCCGTCCTTGGGAAATAGGTGGTGATGAGGATATGGGAAGAATACATACAGGGAGCGTAAAAGGCGTATAAAAGGATGGAAAATCTCACTATAGTAGTGAAAGATTCAAGGAAAGTAAAAGTAATGTAAAAATGACTTAAAAATGACTAAAAATGAAAAGTAATGAAGCAAAATAAATATGTATGATGAATACCTTGTGAATTAAGATTGCATCAAGTAAGATAAAGTTTGTAAGTAAGATAAGTAAATTTGTAATGTTATTATTTCATGTATGAAAATAATCAATGATAAAATGTAAATTTGTATATAAAATTAAAATTTAAAGAGAAAACTGAACAGAAAGCAAATGGGTTACTATTGATATCGCATTTGTGAGACACATCCTCGAATAGCGAACACGTCTGTCTAATGGGTGAATGTACCAGGGAATTAGTTTCCGGAGTACCCAATGAAAAAAATTGATTTGAACGTGAACATTGTCTAGGAAGATGAAAATCAATAGGGCCAATAAGGGTAGGACAGTCTATATAAGTATGTAAGAGATTATTCAGAAATTTCAGAGACAACAAGCTCCTGCCAATTTCGAGTGATTTAGTTCCAAACCTGCTTAACAGATCAGTTTGGCTATATCCTCTGGCCGAATAAATGTGATTTTCCCTCCAAATTAGATATTTGAGAAATTTTCGTTGTATCGACTGTAAATGATTCTCATGAGAATTGTAAATGAGACGCCAAATCGTACATCCGAACTCTAATTTACTCTTTACAAGCGCACTCAATAATTGTAGAAGTGTTTTCGTATTTGAAATGTGTCCAGCATCACGAACAATGAATCCATAAGATTTGAACGCGGTTGTTTTATTTATATGAGGTACAAAAATGAATTTCTGATCAAATATTATACCGAGGTCTTGAATTTAGGAGACCCTGGTCAGAATGGTTTCTTAATTATGTAGTCAAATTCTATTGGCCGTTTCCGTTTAGTGAATGTGGCAACGTTACATTGAGTTACATTAATATTGAGTTTATTGTCGTAACACCAATCTGAAACAGCAGTGAGGCCATCCTGCAAGGTCATGCAATCCTCATATGTATCGATTTTGCAATATATTTTGAAATTATCACATACATGAGACTACTAGACAGTCTATTAGATCATTTACAAAGAGCAGAAATAACAGTGGGCCTACATTAGAGCCTTGTGTTACATTCGAAAGGGCTGTTAATACATATGACAATGACCCTCAATTGTACAAACTGTGTTCGACAAGACAACACAAATTGTGAGAACGTTACAAGGTTAGCCATGCAAGATCTATGGGACATGAATCCGTGTTGCTCAATTTTCACTTGGTTTCTTATTTTGGGATAAATATAATTAAATACTGTGATTTCAACTAATTTTGAAAAGTGAGAAAGAACAGATATAGGTCTATAATCGATGATAACCGTTGCATGACCTTTTTTCAGTAAAGATACTATTTTTGAAGTGTTCCAGATTCTCGGAAATATTGTCGATTTAATAATTGAATTGAAAATATGACATAAAGATGCAGACTATGCTCATGAAAACTAACTACAAAAACAAAACATAGCAAGTTTACTTCTATATGTGAATAGGTGCAGAATTATGAAGACTAACTACTAAAACAGCACATAGCAAATTTACTTCTATATGTAAATAGATGTAATGAATCCTCAAGATAGATGTAATAAGAGGTAGTGGAAATTCTATTTGTTTGTTAACAATCGTTCTCCTTTTTGAAGTAAACAGTAAAATTTCTTGAAGGTCTAAAGGTTTCTGAATTTAAGATAATTAATTCTAAACATTTCGAATGATATCAATGATTGAAACTGATGCAGTCCATCAGTTCTAATAATTTCATAGATTTTCATGAAACTGAATAGAACTTTCAGAACTGAATCATAGAACATTGAACGCACGTATCAGAGGGAAAAGTTCAGACCTTTCGAAGCCATAGAAATCAGCACTTGCTAGAAAAAATAAGAATCGTTTGTCAGCGAACAAATATATAAACAATAATAATAATAATAATAGAACTTTATTAGTACTCCATTACAAAATTCATACATACATGGTGTTGATAACATTTTTAACTTACTTTATTCAAATTGCATTGGTTTAACTTCACAAACTATAGAGTACTAAGAGGTGGGATACAGCAGGAGCTGATTTATCCAACCGAAATAAAACAAAAAAACTATTTCTCAACAATTTTCTGCATAATAAAGAAAAGAATAAAATGAAGTAAAATAAGTAAGACAGGTATGGTCTTATGGTTCAGTGTAGAATACATATTAACCACATGCTCAATTCAAAAAAAAATAAAAACCACACAAAAAAAACTACCTAAAAAACAAATTCAAATATTTTCCTTCAGAAGAAATTGCTCACATTTTTCTTTGAAAGCTTTCACTTTGTAACTGAAGAATTCATTCGGGATAATATTCATTAAGTTAACAATTGTATAGGAGAAAGAACGTTTGAATAAGGTTCTATAAGAGCGAGGAATAGCCAACTTATGTCTAAACCTTTCAGTGAGACAATGGATGTCTGAACGAAACCTGATTTTACGGTGTTAATAAAATGACTCTCTACGTTTCTCCATATGAACAATAAATTGAAATCAACACACTTAGCTTAAATTTCACTAAATATATTAAAAACTCAACATATGTTTCGGGTGTTAACCCATTATCAAGAGTATACAACGTTACTGCTAGCACTAATGTAGTTATGTAATAGCATTGCCTACAATTTAAAAATTAAAATAAAATAACATTTGGGTTGAACACCCCAAACATATGTAGAGTTTTTAATATATTTCGTGAAACTTAAGCCAAGTTTGATTTTAATTTATTGAACAAATATAATTCCAACTATCCCCTTCTCTTCTCTATCTTATAGATGTAAATTTGCTATGTTTTGTCGTTGTAGTTAATCTCGAAACATGTCGCCTCAACGTTATAATTGTTATAATTATTGTATTATTCAATATATATGTGAAACACTAAGCTAAAAGTTTGATTCATTAAACTTAGTATTATTATTTAATCACGTTTCACCAACAAGATGAGCAAGAATTCAATCTCAATTAATGATTAATTTTACCAAATTCACTGATATATTGGCATTAGATTAAGAAAGCAGACTATACTATTCAAACCATCACTACGAAGAGAAAAAATTAGAGCACATTGCCAGTCAATAATGAAAAGAAAAAGTGATAAAAGTAAGAGAGTGTGTATCAAATTAATTATGCTAATTGTGATGCATATGTCAAATTTGACGAAACATCCCAACCAAAATAGAAAAACATTAATTCTCCATTTCACGTACTGAAAATGTTACTGGGTGTTCATCACATTCTATACAAAACAAGCACTTCATAGTTCCAAACGCAGTTAAATTGATACACTTACATATAAAAGAAAAAACTCTAGATCTTTTAAAATAATTCGAAATTTCTGATTCGTTCCGAAAGCAGAGGTTTTAATCAGCATGAGTTAAATGACTTGGTACGAGATGTCGGGCTATCCAAAAAAACCTCAGCATTTTTAGCATCAAGACTGCGCGAAAAAAACTTGTTAGAAGAAGGACCTAAAGTCACCTACTTTAGATCGAGAGAAAGTGCATTTCTGCAATTCTTTCGAAGTGCTGATAGATTTTTGCGTTGCCATGACATAGGTGGTTTAATGAAAGAATTGGGAATTTCAGACTATAACTTAACTGAACGACGATTGTTCATAGATAGCTCAAAACGTAGCTTGAAGTGTGTTCTCTTCCACAATGGAAATTCATATTGTTCACCCCAAATTTTCATGAAGAACACGAAGACATAAAGACATTGACTTGTTGCAACACAACTTACACCAATGGATTATCTGTGTTGAGCTTGAAGTGATTCGTTTTTTTCTTGGTCAGCAACGCGGATATACCAAGTTTCCCTGTTTTCTATGTATGTGGGACACCCGAGCTCGTGAGAAACATTGGGTGAAGTCAAAACGGCCGCCAGGATCTGACCTGAAACTTGGTGATCCAAAAATTCTAGATAAGCACTTGGACAGAAAAACATTATATTTACGTCTTTGCATATAAAACTAGGTCTGATGAAGCAATTTGCTAAGCTTTGTCAACTGGAGAGGATTGTTGCGAGTATAACATTTCGGCGTTTCCTAGATTGTCATATGAGAAGATGAAGGCTGGTGTCTTTGAGCAGCCACAATTCGGCAACTTATTAAAGATGAACGTTTCATTGAAACATTTAACTTGGCCGAACTTGAAAAGAATGCTTGGTTGGCATTCAGAAGTATTGTCAAGGACTTTCTTGGAAGCCCAGAATTATGTCGAAATTGTTCAACAACTCTTAGAAAGCCTTAAAGAGCTTGGCTTTTCGAAGCTTTCAAAAGTAGTTTCAAACTGCATTTCTCACATAGCCATCTTGCTAACTTTCCTGAAAACCTTGGTGCTGTTAGTGTCGAACAGACTGAGCGATGGCTGACTACTGTTGGAGCATCAAGCGAGAATGTCCCCAGACTGAACATTCTAGGAAAAGTTATAAGCGGAACATTTCACCCTAGTATTTTTTTTTATTTTTTGTATAACACAATTTAAATTTTGATATTATAATGACCTTTGTGTGAATACAATATTCCAATATGTTTAGTTGGTACCCACTCCATTTTCCTCTGTAGTTATACCCATTTGTATGACTTCTAAGGTTAGGAGAGGGTATCCTGTAGTTTAAAAACATAATGCGACAGAGAAAAAGTGATAAAATTCATGAATTCAGAGACCAAAAACAAGACACAGATCTAAGACAACAAAATTGCTGTTTTCCCTAGTGTAATCTTTGAAAATGATGGGAATTAAAAATGAAAATGGACGCCCAAACAAAAAATTCATTCAAGGGTTATTCTGATATACTAACTTTCAATGACTGACCATGATACTCTTGTTTCGGTAAAACTTTGCAATGACTTGGGTTGATACTTTACCTACAACTCTTAGAATGTCAATTTTCAAAGCGGTTACTTGAATGTTTGAAAATGCCGTAATGCTAATAATGATAACAAAAACTTTCGAATTTATTGCAGACTAAATATTGCCTGTTAGGGTAACGAGTCTTGACTCCAGGCATCAAAATCCTTTTAATAGATTAGTAGATTCTAGTAGATTTTCGAGAGGAAAATATATCCCTCAGCTGGCACGGTGGTTTTTCCGTATTTTCATAGAAATTACTTGCATTGTTACTTGAAGCATCAGATTTACCTGCATCACAAATGATGCAAGTAATTGGCCCACAATTCCTTATTATAAATGACATCTTACAACTGATCACTCAATTATCTTTCTATAATATACGCTTTGCAGGATACTCGATATATTTGTATGTCATTCACTGTTTCTCATTATTAAGAGGAAGAAAACAGAATCAGTTGATTTATCAGTATTTTTTCGGTATAATTTCATCATACTTAAAAATGTTCATGTTTTTAGCTTGCACGAAAAAACACACTCATATACCAATGATGTTCCATGTTTCAACCTATTATGTTATTTTCACAAGATATAGGAAAAAATTCATTGAATCGCATTACCAGCAACTGCATAAAATCAAATGCAAGTTTGAATTCGGACAGATGGCGAACTTTCGATCAGAAAAATTGGAAATTCTCACATTGCAGTGTAACATTTTCTGGCAGTTTTCCCAATACTGCCACTGCAGTCCTCTATTTTTCATCGAATGAATTTCTACGGTCAATGCATTCGTTCGACACCAGGGCATCTGCTGCTGTATTCTTTGTCGCATTCGTCAAAGCAATAGCGCACCTGAAAACTCATTAGGCCAGAATTTTCCTAGTGGTTTTTCTTTCATATTTGCTATATTTGTCACTGAACGCATTTCACAATGATAAAATGTCATACTCAGTTTTGGCATTCACATATTCAGAATAATTGAAATTAGGAATAACAATATTGATTCGATTCAGTCATATTATTATCAATCTTATAAAATCATATTATAATACAACTTTGAACTACTTACTCAAAAAATGTCGAAAGTACATTCAAAAATTATTCAGGTATTTATAGAATCAATGGTAAAAGTTTTCAGTTATTTCCTCTCAAATTTTATGTGATTGATATTGAACGTCAACATACTAAGTGAATGGGTACTTACTCAATATTCTTTTTCTTCCTACATGACGTCAAGTCTCTCTTATAACGGGTGTTTTTTTTAGAGGTATAGAACATTAAGTTGGCATTACTGTTCAAGATCGCGACCGATTTAACAGCTGAGAAGTGATTTATTCTCAGTTTGTTTGGGCAATTCATCATGAATAGACTCACGCCTGAACAACGCTTGCAAATAGTGCAATTTGATTTCGAAAATAATGGTATACGTATCGCGCGAATTTTTTTTTAGCGATGAAGCGCACTTCTGGTTGAATGGCAACGTCAACAAAAAAAACTGCCGCATTTGGAGTGAGCATAATCCTCAAGTGTATGTCAAAACACTGTTACATCCAGAAAAAGTGACTGTTTGGTGCGCTTTATGGGCTGGTGGAATAATTGGTCCGTACTTCTTCAAAAACGATAATGGCCAGAACGTTACAGTCAATGGTGATCGGTATAGAGCCATGATTACTAACTTTTTCAATACTAAATTGAACAACCATGATGTCCAGGAGCTGCGGTTTCAACAAGACGGCGCAACATGTCACACAGCTCGTGCCACTATCGATTTATTGAAAGACACGTTTGGTGACCGCCTAATTTCACGTTTTGGACCTGTGAATTGGCCTACAAGATCTTATGATTTAACACGGCTATACTACTTTCTGTGGGTAATGTAAAGTCATTGGTTTATGCGGATAAGCCACAAACGCTTGACCATTTGGAAGACAATATTCGCCGTGTTATTGCCTATAGACGGCCACAAATGTTGGAAAAAGTCATCGAAAATTGGACGTCCAGATTGGACTACATCCGAGCCAGCCGTGGCGGTCATCATGCCAGAAATCATATTTAAAATATAATGCCACAAGATTATCTTTCGAATAAAAAAATTCTTGTCAATCGAATGATCCATTGTTTTTTTATTGCAATCTAAAGTTCTATACCTCTAAAAAAAAACACCCTTTACAAGCATCCAAACGTACCGAATATAATTCCCAGTCAATAGGCATCTTTCAGATATACGGTATATAATGAAATCGTGTAGACTTTCACGGCTGCTGTCCATTGTGAAACATGGTGAAATGATCTTCCGGGCTGATTGGCCGTGGTCAACTGGAACTCCTCCTCTTCCAGACGTTTGGTCTCTAACTGCAAGAGACATCTCCAGTGGCGCCGAGTTGGGTATGCGGCGACGACTCTGGAGCAACTGATGCTCCATCCATGAAGATGCTCCATCATCAGTTGCTCCAGAGTCGCCGCCCAGTACACAACTGCGTCGAAGCACTCGCCGCCACTGAAGATGTCTCTCGCAGTTAGAGACGAAACGTCTGAAAGAGGAGGAGTTCCAGTTTACCAATTCCAATCAGCCTTCCATGCTGATTGGAATTGGTGAACTGGAACTCCTTCCTGGAATTGGTAAACTGGAACTGAATATCACCATGTATCACAATAAACAGTACAAAAAGACGATACTCAGTTCATTAGTATCAGTTATTCTACTAAAATAATACCTTTTTTTCTGTTGGTGAAATACATTGTTGAAAATCAACTATTGTGGTAATTTTGTTCATATAGAAACACATCAGCTATGAAAATAACAATATCATGACTACCATCACCATAGCATTTTCAAGGTTCATTGAACATTGTCCGTTTTTTATAGAGTAGGGATATTGACCATTTTTAGGAATTGGTTTTCCTAAAAGCTGTATTCCATTTAAAAATACTTAGATTTGAGAAATAACTCAAAATTGATTGGAAATCATACTATGATAAAATAGAGAAATACTATAAATAAATCGAAAAAAAAGGTTGAGACTTGCTAGAAGAGATATAGCTGCATTAAAAACAACTGCCTATATTTATGAGGATCACTCCGATTCGAATTTTGATTACCTACACAATCAGCAAATATCGTCAACACATCAGAGTATATATATATATATATATATATATATATATATATATATATATATATATATATATATATATATATATATATATATATATATATATATATATATATATATATATATATATATATATATATATATATATATATATATATATATATATATATATATATATATATATATATATATATATATATATATATATATATATATATATATATATATATATATATATAAATTGATAATGATATTGTGTCAAATTAGTTTGGTGTATTTTGCACAAATCTTAGTTGCTCAAAGTTTTTAATATCTTTGTCTGTGGCTTCTTCACAAATTTATACAAATCGCAGATATTTTCAGCTATTGTACCTAATCCTGGCCCTTTTACAAGGCCGTTATGTATTCAATATATGGACCAACATCAGATAAAGGGCACTTTTTCAATAGCACTCAATATGTGGACAACAAGGTCCTCCATTTATTTTATGTCAACATATCAACAAAGCAATGGTGTGCTTGCGACCGCCTGCTGATCTTGCACAATCATGGAATTGTGATATCATAACAACAAAAAAATTGTTGGTTTTCAGCAAAAAAATTGCAACCAAAAAAATCTGCTCCAGACAAAACGGAATTTGGATTGAATTCTCAAAATATGATTTTTCTAATAACACAATGTATAATGGAATTGCGAAGTTCAATATCCCTGTTGGTGAATTATAATATTCTATTTATTATTCTCTTCGATATCGAATTCTTTTCAGGAGTTTTCTTTGCTTTCACTAAATTGTGTTTTTTATCAAACTCTTGTTCTTTCCGATTTCATGTAGAAATTTCTAATCCCATTGAAGAGACCCAGTGTTTTGTAATTTGGTAATGCATCACTGTAATTGGAAAAAAAGCATAGCCCCTGCTCATCAGCCTCTGGTGTGCTTCCGTGAATAGATATGAAAAGTCATCCATTGAAAACCTCGATACTCCAGATGTAGAAAACGAATTTTGTACGTTTTCAATGGCGGTTATTGCGAATACCGAGTTTCGAATCGTGTTTGAATGTTTGGCACTGACATTTTGGCGAATGTAGCAAATTTTCTGATTGTGAGGTCGTTATTTCATACTCCATTGAATATTTTGTTGGCTATAAATACTTTTCATTCGTATTTCGTGGGAAAAATTTTCAGTATTTGGAAACATGTTTAATTAATTGACCGCCTGTTAAGTCCGAGTTGAAAATTTTTTTTCAGAAATAAATATGATTACTTTTATTTTTATTCGTTCGTTAAGAACTTTCATCTTTTTTATGACACCTTATTGACATTTTTCTCCTCGTATAATCGTTAGATCAAGAACGTACGATTCTTCATTATTAGTTAAACACCATTCCACAAATTACAATATATGATATCAAATTAAAATCAATTGAAAAATATATGCAGAAAGTTGTTGAAATCTTCTATTGAAAATTCTTCATAAGACGATTTCAAAAGTATTACTCAGAAACGAACATACTTATGCTATGGAAATTTAAAGAAGCACAAGTATTGGATCTTTATTGGGAGGTTGTTTTTTCTCAAAGCGGTTATATATTTCTACAAAGACAGCGAGTTTTTAGTCCACAAGAGATTATTTCACGGATATGACACCAGAAGCGTCGAGCCAATGAAGATGAAAATCTCTTCGTCTAAAAAGACCATTGGACAGAGATGTCTGTCCTTTCTGGCACCTACATTTGAATATTTTCCTTCACGAATGTTACGCGCACCTTCACTCCAATGTTTCAAAAGAAACAAGGGTATTTCTCTTTGCAGAAGGTGCAACCATTGTGGTTGATTTTTTTCTCTGTGAATTCTTGATAGTATTGTATGTTCAGAAATTAGTTTGTTTCTGAGGTTTGTTGAAGTTTTTTTTTTCAGTTTTTCTAGTGAATTTTGTTATTTTAATTAATTTTTTTCCCATAGACAGCTATGGCTTTATGGGTATACACTTTATTCAAGTTATAAAGTTTGATTCTCTTCCGAGAATTATGTATTTGTTTCTCTTGCGAGAATTATGTATTTTGGTTACTTTATACAAAAATTTTCTTTCACTTTATACATTTGAAAGAAACAATAAACTTATTATAATTATTATTATTATTATAATCGAAAAAGTTACTGAAAATAGTTTTTCGAATTAACTTTTGACGAGTGACCCGAAAATTTCGCTTATCACTTAGTGGAACCTTATGTTCAATGATAAATCAAATTTGAGACACTTGGAAACGTTTCACAGAGTATGTATATTAACAAGTTTACCACATATGTTTCAGTGAATACCGTTCTTATTCTTGATAATTAGTTAATTTTGTTATTAGCAACTCTTGGCTAAATTGGCAAACCACCCGAAACATATGTAGTGTTGTTATTATACTCAGTGGAACTAAAGTCAAGTGTTTTAATTTCAATTTCTCATTTAACACACATTTATTGTAAAATCATTACATACGTTTGACAATCACAATGCCTTCTTCAGATTAACATCTAGATGGCAAAACGTACGTCATATTTGTTTCAGAACTTTAATTGTCCACCACATGTAGTAAGAAATCGTACAATACTGGTTCTTGGGCAGAGCAAAACATATTATATGTTAAATTCACCCAACCATAGATCTTTTAATAGGCTAAACTTGATAAGTATAGAGACCAACTTGAATATTTTCTCTCCGTATTTCATAACTTTCAAGAGACATTTGAAAAAGAGATTATTTAAAGGTCTATAATAGAATAAATATCAGTTTTTTTAGAGTTATCCTTTCATAATAATAATGATAATCAATTCTTTATTCTCAACAGGTACACCCAATTACAGAAAATAATAACAATGTTGAATACATAACTTAATTAGAAAAAGATTCAACTAAATAATTGAAAAAAAAAGATTCAACGAAGAGCTCAATCTTATCTGAAAAAAATAGAAACTTTTTACTACGTTATAGCATTCAATGAAATATTACAAATAACTCAATCTAAATCAATTCATTTTAGTCAATTTTCGTTGTTCACATAATTCCTGATAATAAATTCTATAGAGTCATAGTGAATGTCACAATTATTGGCAACTCTATTGAATGTAGACTCCATAAACCAAATGGGGGATTGCATTAGACAGTTGGTCCTCGGAGTCTCTAGGTGAAATAATTCTGTATTACGAGAATTTTGCCTAGGAACACGAAATTTCTAAGCGGACAAGAGAGGAGGACAATCAGTACTATTGTGCAGTAATTTGTACAAAAATTTGAGTGATAAAGTTTATCTCCTGCTCGGCAATGAGATAAAACTGAATCGACTCAATAATTCGTTATTGACTCCTCTCTGTGAATAAACTTTATCCTTTCTCCAAATTAAGAATTTCAAGAACCTTCTCTGAATAGCCTGACGATGGCGCTGATGGCTAGTGTAAATGGGATGCCAGATCGTGCTGCCATACTCCAACTTGCTACGGATTAGGGTATTAGATAGTCCTATGATTGTTGAAGAATTATCGAAATATTTGCCATTACGTATACCGAATCCATATATTTTCGCAGCAGATGAAATAAGTTGGGTGATGTGTAGGATAAAGGAAAGATTCTGATCGAAGACTTCACCCAGATCTCTCGCCTCATCTGAACGCGAGAGAACCTGACTGCCGACGCTTTAATTACAACCAATTCGGTCTCTTTTCGTTGTGAAAGAAACATCATTACACTTTGACACATTCAAACTCAAATAATTGTCCTCACACCAACTAGCAACATTAATGTCGGACATTTATCCGTCTTTTTTATAGAATTAAGATTTTGTTTGTAGATGAAAAGATTTAAAACAATGCATCGAAGACTTTATTTTGATGAGATGTATAAAAAATTTCTATGAGATATACATATTGGATACAACTTAGTTTATAGAACATTTGTAATATGTGCTCCTCTATTATAGGACAGTTTTAAACTGTCTGTTGAGTGAGCCCTTAATAAATAAAGTATGTTAAAATAAAATAAAAAAAAAACAAAAATTTGCGAATACAGGACATAGTGTGTTTCGCTACCATTTCGATCATGAAATGAATATACATCAAGTTATAGTCGTAAACATTCAAACTTATAAATTTCAGACAACTTTCGATTATGAAATATAAAGTACTTGAGGCCATTGAGACAAAACCATTAATATTGCGGGTTCTTCAATATTGTTGCATACCTTTCCTTTGAAAGACTTGAATTTACGTGAAGAAATAGATAATCACTTATTAATGATCGGCTAAATCACTGACAAATTGAAAACATTGGTATATCAATATAATCGAATACGAAATCGCAAGACTTTCTTCTTTAGGTAGGGTTTATATAAATTCAACTTTATGATATTGAGCTTTCGGTAGAAACAATTATTGGGGTAAACATTTGGAATTGAAAGAACTTTCCGATTTGATAGTGCGATTTTCAAATATTTCGTTTCCATTCTTGAAGAGAAAATTCAGTTTTACAGGGTGTCCAATAAAATTCAATCATAAATCAAGAAAAACTTCCATGCTGGACGACGCAATTGTTCTAGAATTTGACATTTATATGGGTAAAATATTTTCAAATCTTATCATCGCTATCGCTTAAACGATTTCACTGTCATAAAACCAGAATAAAAATCGCAAATCTTCCGAAACAAAGCGTTCGGTCATTAAATGAAACGGATGTATACGGTTAAAATGATAATGTCGGGATTTCTGCAAAGCGACGAGCAGTTGGATTTTGTTCCTATTTCCATTTTGAATATGTTCCGGGATTTTTCCAACGAATTGTTAGACCGTGACCAAGCGAAGAATTTATAAGAAGAAGACATATTCCGGTGGCCCAGCTTATGCTTGAATTTGAATAAAGTAGGTAAGTTCGATAAAATATTTGCACGTTGTTAGATGTTCAATTCGTTTGAATGCATTACAAATTGAATTCGCCATAAAGAAACATCATTAATAGACAATTTGGACGTAAACTCATAAAAACAATACACCGATGAAAACATCTTCCTAATGTATTCATTAATGTAACTGACTGAATATACTGCAATAATAAACCAATAAACACTGAAAAAAGGGGACCGTGTGGCGGGACACAAGGTAGGAACGTAAGTTCCTTCAATAATTACTATTCAGTTATAAAAGAAGTAAATATTATCTATTCAATAAATAAATAAATTAATCATCATAGCTATATACAATATTTTTATTCATTTTAAATTGAAATCAATGTATCTAATGTATGAATAATTTTTTATCAAACAATTTCCATGATTTTCACAATAAAATTTG
Source organism: Henosepilachna vigintioctopunctata (assembly GCA_030704895.1). Classification (NCBI taxonomy): domain Eukaryota; kingdom Metazoa; phylum Arthropoda; class Insecta; order Coleoptera; family Coccinellidae; genus Henosepilachna; species Henosepilachna vigintioctopunctata. Next base: position 8,423,469 of record JARQZJ010000033.1, on the reverse strand, counting down.
ACTAATGTGTTATATGTTTATTTCACATTTGGGTTATTCAAATTTTAATTATCAAAATTGTGTTGAGATAACAGTGCTGTATATTCGATGTGCGTTTGCTCTAGGCTCATGCGACACTGCTATGTTCAAAGAAAGAAAGATCGGTGAAAGAGAGAAAGAGACACAGTCATTTCATTCCGATGACATGACCTGACCACATTCCAATCACTCATTTCTCGTCGCGACCCCCCTCGCTCTGACCTAAAGTAAGGAACTAACGTTCCAAAAAATATTAAATGAAAGCTTTCGAGCTACCCAAATATTCAGTACCTAAAATAACAATGTTTACTAGAGAAAAACAATGAATACCTGAACACCATTAGAAACAATTTGAATAAGTTGACAATTGTGACAATAACAATTATTTCGAGGTAGGTATATTTAAAATTTTACTGCCTGTTTCATCTTGAAATATTTTAAAAACACAATTAGATAATTGATGAAGTTAGAATTCAATTAATTACAAAAAGAAAAATTACAAGAGAAAAATTACAAACTGAATACTATAAAATGATTTCGATGTACTGAAACATTAATAGGAATAATTTCCACGTATATTCACAAATAATCATTATGAAAATGCTGTTTAATCTTCAGATATTTCACCCACAAAAAATTATATGATGAGAGAATTCAAGTTTTTCCATATTTATTCGCGAAAATCACTATTTACACTGGAAATAATTTTTCGTAAAATTGAACATCAATAAACACTATTCGAAAGTATATTGAGAAATACGCAAATAAAAATTGTTTTCAGGAATTATCAGAAATGAAACTTGGTAAAAACACTGTTTCATCTTCAAATATTCCACTATCACCAAAAAATATATAATGAAGAAATTCAATATATATCGATTGGTTCCTTGAATTGATTGAATTGAAGAAATTGCTAGAAAGATGAAGGAATTGACTGAGGAGCAAGTAATAAAAATAACTGAGTATTTAAATTCATCAGTTGATGTACCCGCATTATCTGTGTTAATCTATCATGGTGGTTTTTTATAAATTTCCTAACAAACTTTCAAACACACGTGGCGTTGAAACCAGACAAACTCAGATGATAAACTAGTTAAAAGAAAAGGAACCAACATCAGTTGACATTTAACTTGGTAATATATCAATAAAAATCTCAATATTCTTCTTCCTCTTCGCAGTTTGGGCCAAATATTGTGTTTTTCACAGTATTTCAATATTAATAATAATGAAAATAAGTTCTCCATTCTTAATACGTATAAAATCCAATTACAGAAAATGATAACAAAATGATGAATAATAACTGTTCAGTTGTTTATTACTCGATAAATTAACTGAAAAAGAATATAACCAAAATTTCTATCTCATCTTAAAAAACTTAAAAAGTAACTATTAACTGAATAAAATTAAACGAAATATCACAAAGAGCTCAGTCTAATTCAATTCATGTTAGTCAATTCTCCTTGTTCACATAATACCCAATAATAAGTGAATGTCACATTTATTAACAACTCTATTGAATGTAGACTCCATAAACCTAAAGCGGAATTGCATCAGGGGTTTCTGTTTTCAGAATAAAATGAGGAACACCATTTCTTATGTGGCTGTTCTATATATATTTCAGTACAAGTTCATCCATATCATGTGGTCCATATGATGTCCATGAATATCATAGAGGTGATTGAACATCAAGCAATTTAACACAAGCGAATTGTACCGTTAAAAAAATGTAATATCTATCTACTATAAATAGTATCCCTAATCATTTTTCCTCTTTCCGTTTGGTCCCACAGCTAAAGTTGGATAACTTTAAACCTATGCGGATTCACTTTCAGCTGCTCTTACTAACTTATTAGAGTTCTTAACTTATAAGAAAAACTGCCAGATTTGGAGTGAAGAGAATCCTCAAGCGTATGTCAGAACACTGTTACATCCAGAAAAACTAACTGTTTGGTGGGCTTTATGGGCTGGTGAAATCATTGGTTCGTACTTCTTCAAAAACGATGATGGCCAGAACTTTACAGTCAATGGTGATCGGTATAGAGCCATTATTTCTGATTTTTTCATTCCTGAATTGCACAACCATGATGTCCAGGAGCTGTGGTTTCAACAAGACGGCGCAACATGTCACACAGCTCGTGCCACAATTGATTTATTGAAAGACACGTTTGGTGACCGCCTAATTTCACGTTTTGGACCTGTGAATTGGCCTCCAAGATCTTTTAATTTAACACCGCTATACTACTAACTGTGGGGCTATATAAACGCTTGACCATTCGTAAGACAATATTCCCCGTGTTATTGCCGATATACGACCACAAATGTTGGAAAAAGTAATCGAAAATTGGACGTCCAGATTGGACTACATCCGAGCCAGCCGTGGCGGTCATATGCCAGAAATCATATTTAGAATGTGATGCCACAAGATTGTCTTTTGAATAAAGAAAAATTCTTGTGAATCGAATGATCTATCGTTGTATTATTGCAATTTAAAATTCTATACCTCTAAAAAAACACCATCTATATTCGGAAATGAATGTTGTTAAACTTAAATCACATTCGATATAATCGATGATTCGATCAGTTCAAAATCCAAGAAGCTTTATCATTTTACGGGTGAGAAATTTTCTTTCTAGGAATGATGGATTGGTATTTTAGAGAAATTGTATTTCACCTCTAAAGGCATGAGAAATAATAACAAATCTGAAGTCCAAACGTAGAAAAGTTGCGTGGGTAACTGTTATGGAATTCACAAAGTCAAACGAGGGACGATTTTATTACTTTTTTATTCCATGGTGACTTATTAAATCATAACTTCCACCGTTCAACTTGCAATAAAAAGTAGCTTCAGATGAGAAAACACATATTGCTTTCTTTATAGCTTCAGATTCTTTATTACCAGTAACTGTTGTTCAGGCAAGTATATCTGAAAAATGAGTTCATTTTTGATATACAAAGTATGGCCGAGGTTATTTGTTACAAAGTATTTTCAGAATGTTTTGTCCGAAACGTTGTTGAAATATTGACCTTATTTCAGTTTTGTTTACTTCAGTTTATGTGTACTGTTATATATTCGTTTACATTTGTCACATTTTGAAATTTCGGAGATATTCATGAATGTCACTACAAAAAGCATTACATGTTTCTCAAACAAGAGACTTTGAAAACGAACATGGAAAAGTTGACACACAATTTCAGAGAATGACATTTTTAACAAGGTCTCACGTGAATATAGAATAATATTTTCAACATCATGGAAATTGGGTTCAAAACTATGGGTAACCAGTAACTAGTTAATAACAATTAATTAATTAATTAGTTAAGTAGTGTTAGTAACTAGTGCTACTAACACTACTGGGACCTAAACATACAATAAATAGCAACCATTTGAATATAAAATCATGAAGAAAACACAATTTTTCGAAAAACGAAATGTTCAACACTTATACCATACATTCTTGCACAAAAATTTCCTTCCAGTAGTAGTCAAGAAGAAAACAGTAGTTTCTCAGCCATTTTCAAATTCAACCCACCTAAACCACCAGCATATAGTCATGACTTTTATGCTAAAATTTATTATTTTGCTGATGACCTCTTTTCTCAATATCTGGCAATGTTTGTGGCTGTGTAAAGAACACTATGTAAAGAAAAATTATGGCTTCATCCGAAAGAAACGTATCAAGATTTCCAAAAAAAATATCACAACTGATAGGACTGTGTCTTTCATAAGGGTTCTCTTTCAGAGTTTTAAGATACAAACCGGTGAAATACTCAATAACCTACTGAAGAATACCTGAAACATCGGTGGGAATACACTCCACCATTACCTCGAACTGAAAACGGTATGAAATCACTAGGCTGTTCGGCTACATGTTTCTAGTTGAAAATCAAAAAGCTTATTTCTAGTAAGATATCTCGCATACAGATTGAAACTTACTACGAATACTGAAAAATTCCAACGAAATCAACAAAACCAGAACAAGGAAAAAAATAATTTTCATTCGCAAATTCAATAACAATATTCACTTAAATAAAGATAGGTTATATATAATATAATATATATAGGTTATAGACAATCAACAAAAAATAATCAATCAAAGATCTTGGCGTTGAACTAGACCATAACAAGATTTGAACGAATTATTATGACAAATTACTTAAGAGGATAGATTCGCATCTATTTCACTACATACATAAGCAAAACTAGAACCTTTCAGGCAATATATCGATAAAAATGCCGATTAATTCTACAAAACACAACCGAATCACAATTCATTGACTAAGAATATAACACACATTAAATCATTCAACACAAAACTTAAAATGAAACATGATCTATCATATCAAAATTCACCCATTTTGAATATGAATAGAAAGTACACTTATAGTCCTGCTAATAAAATCAGGAAAAACGAAAAAATTTCCTTAAGTTCTCTACAAGAAATGTCAATTCATAACCTAACAAAAAGCCAACGATTCAATGTCGCACAACTTGAGTATGAAAATCAGGCTGTCACCAATAGTTTTCTGTACACAATATTGAAATATATGAATAAAGAGACAATCACAGATGAAACAGAAAAATGTAAACCAATTGACGAAATGACCATTTAAACAATTAAAAATAAATGATAAAATAATAACATGTTTATTCTTCAACAATATGTATTAAGTATTTGATAGTGTTGGCGTTTACTTGATGTAAATCCATTACAATTGAATATAAACTTAAATTCAAACACTTGAACTTATGATATACACTTTATTGACTACATCATGAAGCGTTTTGTCGTTACAAACGACTTCTTCAGATGCAAACAGAATTATTATTAAATATTACATATCAATTATTATATACATAGAAATATTAAAGAAGATTATTCTGTTTTCATCTGAAGAAGTCGTTTGTAACGACGAAACACGTCATGCTATGTAATCAATAAAGTGTAAATCGTAAGTTCAAGTGTTTGAATTTAAGTTTATATTCAATATGTATTGAGAACTACAATGGGTTTGCAATATAGAGAATCATGCAGAGACCATTTTAGAACATTTAAAATTCAGTTTACCGGGTTTATATATATATATATATATATATATATATATATATATATATATATATATATATATATATATATATATATATATTAGATTGCTTACTTTTTGTAAGAAGGAATAATCATTATTTTGATGACATATCAAACAGAAATAAAACAAGATGAAATATTTGATTCCACTTTCCATAGCATGCCCTGGCATTAAAGGAACAAATTGCAAATTATATGTGTACCAAACTTCCCAAAAATGTTCCACCAAAAATACAAAATGTTTTATCTGAATTTTATGTTAATCTCTTAGATTTAAAAAATTTTAAACTTGAAGTAAACAGAATGCTAGTAAACGTTCAACATTATTCGATAAAAGAATTTCTCGAATATTGATTTACGTGAATAATAATGTTAGGATTTAAGTTGTATACTTTCAGTTTGTTTTAACGAATTCTCTTTTTTTTTGCGTATTCAAAGATTTTGAGAATGAAGATTATTATTATTATTGAATTATGCCTGTGAATGCGTTGTTAGGGAGTTTGTAAATTGGTGTCGTATGAACAATCTGACGGTGAACGTTGACAAAACTGTATGTGTTCATTTTTGTCTGAAGGGCAATGGAATTAGTACCTTGGATGTTTAATATGGAGACCACACTATATCATTATCCCAATCAACAAAGTTTCTTGGAATATATGTAGACAGAAAATTGAGATGGACATCAAACATTGATGTTTTATGTGAAAAATTGAGTAACTTATTTTTTGCAATATCTAGAATTAGGAGCATCGTACCTAAAAACTGTGTTATGAATGTGTATTACAGTCTTGTATATAGTCATCTGAATTATAACATTCTGCTGTGGGGCTGCTCTACAGATACAAATAGGGTGTTTATTACACAGAAGGAAATACTTCGATTAGTATTCAATATACATCAACGAACATCTTGTAAACCTATCATCTTTAATAATTACATACTCACTTTACCGTGTTTATATATTTATAGGTGTTTGTTATATGTTGAAGAAAATGAAAATAGGTTTATTAAATTGAATAGTAATCATGAGTATTCAACAAGAAACAGGGATGTGCTACTTATTCCTATGCATAAAACAGCTAAATTTGAGCACCCTCTCTATTATCAGAGTATTGAAATCTTCAACAATTTACCATCGAATTTGAAAGTACCAAAAGCTCATTTGTTTAAGAGGAGAGTTAAATATCTGCCCTTAACAAAGTCATACTCTAGAGTAGCAGGGTACGTCGAAGATTCGAATGTAGGCAATAACGTATGAACCAATTTTTTGTATCATATGTTTGTATATTTTTTTAACACAAATGTTCTTCACCATGTGAAATTGCCTCGAATGTTTAATATTTCTGATTTAATTTTTTTCTTTTCTCTTCAAATAAAGTATATTATTGTAAATATAAATTCAACCAATATTTTTGTTTGAACCAATATTTTTGCTCGAGGGCTGAATGAAACATCAGACACAAAAATTAATTCAGTCCTTTTGAGAGCATTCTTCTTAGTTGTAATAATTATTGTATCAATTGAAGTGAATGCAATTTTACAATTTAAGGAATGTTTCTCAATAAATTTCATTTTATTTTATTTATATCATTTAAGGTTCAAAGTTTCACATAACTTATGTTTTATCTATATAAAATTTCAATTGATCTCTTGGCTTAACGCTTCAAGGATGTATTGAATAATTATACAAAAAAGTCATAACGTTGAGGCAACATGTTTCGAGCTCATCATCAAGACTAACTACAAATACACAACATAGCAAATTTGCCTATGTAAGATAGAGGTGAGATTGCAATTTGAAGATAAATTCTGAATGTGAAAATTTGAGTAAATTGTTGATACAATTAATATTTTATCAACAATTAACACAATTACATTAACACTTTTCGATGATATCTAAATATGTTAATGTTTACTGAAAACAAGAATAATGTTCAAGGTATAACATGCCGTTCAATAAGAAAATATCAAAAAGTTTTCGCGTAGAAACATCAATGAGACACCAAAATAAAACACGTTCCTTTCTGATACATAATTGAAAAGTTCAATATCAAAAAGACGATAATACTCCTAAACTGTTTAACGTTTATATTGATTCATTATTCAAGATGTTATTGTTCAGTCGAACACGATTAAACGATAATATTTTCATACCGTCTTTGTTTTCGTTGAGAAACTGAAGTAATAGTAAACTCCTGTCCCCATTATCTTCGTTCTAAAGAATTGTGACATAAAATATTCAAACCGTAATTTAGGTATGGAATTGTGTTCTTTGTGTAAAAAACAAACCAATCATCGATCGATTCCCGATTATCCATTTTTGTTAAACTTTACTTATTCAAAACATCAATCAAATTCTGCCGCACGTGAAAGTTTTTGTCGCACGGAAGGACATTGTGATCTTCTATTCAGGATTATTCAGAATCGAAAGATTGATAGTTTTCGTAATGAAATTTATGTGTTCCCACGTTGAATAGACCTTCTATTGATGATCAAGTCTAGACCTTATATTGATGATCAAGTCATGGAATAGAACACGTGTAAAACGGCTATAAAGCCAAAAAACGTAAAATGGTACCGTCGGATCACACAGGATAATCCATCAAATAGTTCGCGTTCACTCAAAAGGCATAAAAATCGGAATTTCCAGAAAAAAACAGGAAGTTTTTCTGTCATAGCTTGAAACTGAATGAGAATGAATATTTTCGGTTTTCGTCTCATTGTAGCTGTGGAAATTTTCACGAAAATAATATTCGTTAAATTCTGAGGGCAGGAAATTTTCATAATGAAAAAACATTAGATAAATGGATAAGATTTCATTTCTAATCGTTTCAACATTGAATTTGTCAAAATGATAAACATTTCATCGAAAAGGCCAAAATATTACAATTGCCTACTCTCTAACAAAAAAAACTGAATAAACTCATTCAGTTTCATTAGAAAAGCCTTATTCTTCATGGAATTCAATTAATGGATTTGTCGCTTGTTTTGTTACCGAAATATCAAGACATTTTAGAACAGAATCATCCTCTCATTTCATGTTTGGACGTGATATTACTGATGATCTGCATGGTAATATAGGAAAACATTATAACTAGTGCTTTCCACAAGCATCAACGGCAGCTGACTTGTGCGGCTGCATCGAGAACATTCGCAATTGATTTTTTGTAGAACTTCAAATTGATTGAAATATTCTGTTATTACACCAATATTGCTTCCAATATTGGTGTAAACTAAAATTGAATTTGAAGAAAATATATCCCTGTCAATGTAATCAAACTTAATTTTCACCAACTAAATCTTTGTATATCAAGATGAGTTTTTTTTTTGATTATGTTGTGAATACAGTAGCATATTAAAAACTGTAGTTTCAATCGCGATAAATGAATGAAAATTTATGGAAAAGTTACAAAATATCGATTTGGTTAGCTTAAAATATGACATACATAGCGCATAATTACAGATTTTGTTTTTAACGAATCTTTTGTCTTCGGTCTCCCAATTATACTGATTAGTAGTGTTTTCCAGAGCAGACCAAGACGAGACTTAGGCAGTCTTGCTCTTGGCCTTGCTGCAAGAGTCTTGTACCCTCTGCAAGTACATGATAGATTCATTGATCGATTCGGCCGATACTTGATGAAAATCTGAATATATAATTTAAATGAAACTAAGTAGTTTTCTGATTTTCACTATAATTAATTCAAAGGCAAGACAATATTGTTTCGCCAACACAGTGGCCTCATAAGATGTTGATGGTAAACTGAGCTATTACATTGTAGACTGATTGTATTTATCCTGAAGTGTGTGAAAAAAATGACCACAGAACACTGTTCTTTTGATGCGTAAATCCGTTTTATTTTTTGCAAAACATCTTCGGTGTTCAAATATTCTTAGTCTGAAATTCCTGCCAGTTTGACTAACATATACCTACTTTGGGACAAGTAGGTCATAGATACGCGTACTTGTCCCGAAGTAAATGTTGTTCAAACTGGCAGGAATTTCAGACTTAGAATATCTGAACACCAAAGATGCTCTGCAAAAATAAAACCGATTCTACGTATGCAACACATCTATTAGAAGAGAACCATGTCTTCGACAACTTTAAAATATTCCATATGGAAATTAATGAGAGGAACAAATCAATTAGTTCATTAAATGATCAAGTTTTAATCAATAATTCTCCTTTATTGAATTGATTCCAGTGAAAGTCAATCAAAGAAAAGTATTCTGTGGTCATCCCCCACAAGTCAGAAGAAATCTGTTCAATAGTTATTTCCTTACAAAAGAATATGGTCACACTTCAGGATGAATTCAAGACGTCCACAATGTAATAGCTCAGTTAATTATCAACATGATTAAGCCACTGTGTTGGCGAAACAATATTGTCATGTTTATGAATTAATTATAGCGAAAATCAGAAAACTACTTACTTTTATTCAAATTACATGACAGATTGTACTTTTTTATTCAACATGTCAATTTTATTTTAGGTCAACGTAACAAGTTCGAAATTTATGAGCTTATGTAGACATAGATATTAAAATTCGAAATGAAATTTTAATTGGTGATAAAAATATCGAATAAAAATGTCTAAACTAGTCGTCTCTAGTGGTCAAAATTCAACCAGATTCCATCCTATGTTGAGTTTGATCTTTATGAAGTTTCTTTCAGTTTTATTTTTTTTATGATTTCCTTCAACTGTCGACCACGTTATATTGCATACATTATAATATATATTTTTACAAATAAAAATGGTTCTTTTTTTGTACATTCAAAAAAGCTAAAGAGATTATAATCGTTTCAACCTAAAGAGAGAAATTAAGCATCACCTCCATTGTATATTGATAATAAGTCTGCTCGAGTACACTGAATATTGAAATTTCAACCCAAAAAAAGATTAATTTTCCGTAATCAGATGCCTAATGAATGAATTGAGAATATAAACTCATTTATTTTTTCAGGAATTACTTATATTCCAAGAGACTCTGGAAAGTTCTGAAACTCTCGAAATTATATACGATTTTAGGTAATAATTTCAAATTAGATATTCAATGGAATTTGCGAAAGTGTCCATATCCTCAAACTTCAAGAAATTCTCGGAAAAATCAATAGCAAACTCGTGAAATCCTTTCGAGTATTCGGAAATTGCCAAATTTCATCAATCTGAATAATTTCAAATAATTTTAAAGTCATATTCAATTTGGTTCCATATTTTCAGAACCAGATACGTTTGCCACACGCCTTCCTAATTTTCCTTCAGTTGTCCGCACATTCAAAAAGTTTCCATCGTAAAGTTAGCTCGTTGTAGCATATTCATGACTCCCCCAAATGGAAGCTTCAGAATGAAGATTAATTTGAAACGGGCACTCACTCTGATGTACTATCAAAGAAAATGTTAATTGGATTTCCGTCGAAACGTCCCTCCATACAATTTCCACATTTCCACAAAAGAAATCAATTGTCCGATGCAGCGAAGGCTTACATGAAATTTTCATGAGTGTTATCAATGTACGACGAACAATGACCACTAGATATCCACCCTACGTGATGCTTTATCTCAAATCCGGACAATTTCGCTACGACTTTTCCCCTTTTACATTTTATTTACAAACAAATCGACCAAATCGGACTGTTTTCAAATGGTTATGTTTTCAAATGTACTCATTAGTGAATAGCAGATTTGAACCAACGACGTTGATGCTTGGGGGTCTGACTCTACGATTACACCAGATAAAGCTACCCCAATTCGAATTTGTTCTTGTAAATTAGATCGCTGATGAATGGGACTATGCACCCTTCGGATTAGATACCCTTAATGGGATTATTATTCGACGAATCAAGCGTGATGGTTCCTGTCTTTTCACGAGAAAGACAGGGCAGATTAAAATTTCAATTTAGTCGATTCAGTAGATATAAATTCTGGTGATTGTGATACGTAGAGGGCGAGTGAATGATATGCTTGAATTAATTATGTCATTCGGTTCACAGAATGCAAAAAAACATGAAAATGAAAAGGATGAAATGAAAGTCAGATCAAATAAATGTTCTGAATACACGAATGGGTACTTCAAAGAGAAAGTTTTTATAAAGGATTTTGTCCCATTTAAAAAATGCAATTTCAAAAATATTTCTAGTATTGATGATATTGTTTTTTCCTCTCGATGAATTTTTTTTGGGAAAGACCCCATGAATGGCTTTGACTTCAATCATAGCCAACATTTCTTCAATTGAAATTATAGCAACTTATATACATTTAAAATATATATCCATAAAAGTTAGAAATTATTTTGAACAAACACCATTCAGAGTAAAGAATGGTGTAATCCTCACTAAATGAATGTACAGTGGAGAAAACAAAAGAGGAGATTAAACACAAGGACACAAAACGCCCAGGCGCTCGTCAGGGCGATTTTACACTTCATACACGTGCATGAATAGAGCCACGGTAAGGAAACAGTTGTAAAGTAAAACACAGGACTTGAATATAACTTAAATTCAAACACTTGAACTTATGATTTACACTTTATTGACTACATAGCATGACGCGTTTCGTCGTTACAAACGACTTCTTCAGATGCTTATAGGTTCAGACTAAAAAATCTTGAGGATTGGCCTTGTGATTTTTTATGGTCATGCCGAATGCAAGTAGGATCAAAAATTGAAGTCATTTGAACTCAAACGTCTTGTCGGTTGAGATCATAGGGATCCTTGGAATGAGAACTTCCTCACCTTTTTTAATTTTCCTTCAAGTATGGTCGCATAAATCACATTATTCATCAATTTCCTTAACACCAAAGGCGTTCCGTTACACAGTTAGTTGTGTTTGGTTCATTTTTCGAAGCATGATCACTACGGAGCCAATATATAGTCGGTTGTGCAGTGGTAAGCACGGACCACCCAAGGAGTTGAAAAATTCAATTGGATGGTTGGTGGCTTCATCTTCATTTGTTACACAGTCAATTAATTTGAAAGAATGCAGTACAAAGAATTCTGAATTATTATTATTGAAGTTTAAGTCATCTACATTTTTATTCTTAGCCGACAAATAGCTCGCTCACTCAACCATTCATTATTTTTGTGGTTAGTAATGATATTTGGGAATACTTTGTTGATGAGTTCATTTTTCATGAGATAAAGTTACAGAAATTCTGAGGAAATGAAATCAATCCGCTGGATTCGTCAACAGATACTCGACCATGACTGATAAATCTTCAGCAGATGTATCGTTCAGCAATGGAACTCTTATGTTTGTTGTCAGCTGAAGTTTCTTCACATAGTGCAATAGGTTCGATGATTTGAGGCAAGCGTTTATTTCGCTGCAGCAGTTGATCTTGGAATTACTGGCAATGTTTAACGAAAATCTCCAGACTGTAGAATCATTGCGCCTCCAAAACATCTCGAGTCATTGCGTAGAGCTTTCATATTCGTTCCAGATGATGATTTTCGATGCTGATAAAACGTTGGCTATTGCGGAGTGTTTTGCAATATTACATGTTGGTTCTTCAATAGTTTGAAGATTTAACGGCAACTTGAATGCTGAATGAGCCTCCGGCATTTTTCTAACAGTGTGACTGCTATTTCAGAAGAAGCAACTGCAATAGCAATGTTGGATCTTGCACGAATATTGGCTAAAACTACTGACATGAGGAATGTCTTACCAGTTCCACCAGGAGCATCCAGGAAATATAAACTACTATTTCCTTCATCAATGTATCACAAACTTCCTTGAATAGAGGTACATTCGTTTGAACTATTAAGTCTAATTTCTGGTGATCATATTCATTTCCCCGTTCAAATTGTCGATTGAATGAGTCATTCATTTCAAGATTTGGAAATGTGATTATTTTTTGTGATTTTTTAAAGAGAGCTTTCGTATCCAAACTGAATCGAAAATTAATGCAATGTTTTAACTAAAGGATCATTCAAACACTTGATTTCGATTTATACTTTTATGGCGATGATGTGACGAATTCCGTACAACCGACACTTCTTCAGACGTTAGCAGAAAATGAGTTAACAAAGAATCTGACTGCACAAGTTTTCAAACAACAATTTGAATTAATAAGAAAAAGAGCAGCCATAGAGTTAATCCCAAAGAGTTCCCATGCTGAACTAAGGTCTTTAGCTGAAAAGGGTAATCAATGCTGAATTATTTGAATCCAATTGATCACTAAGCAAATTCTCAGAATTTTTGTGTCTGTTGATTGAAATTTCCCATAAATCTAATTGTCTATTTATATCAATTCAGTGTAAATTTATTAGAGAACTTAGTTTCATGTCTGACCGATAGAAAAGTATATTTTTTGATGGGTCAGTTACCTCAATTTATATACGTTAGATAGTGACATAAAAAATCTCTCTCTACCCGGATTTAGATAAAATGTCGAATACCAGCTTTTATCTGCCCAGTAAAACTGGATGAATACATGCAACAGACTTGATTCAACTTTTTTTTGTTTTGTTTTTTTTCCCTTAATTTTTCATTATATGAGGATATTAATTTGACAATGGTTGTCATATTCATTTTGTTGAATTATTGTTAATTAATGTTTACTTCATATTTTTTTTTATTTTTTATTATTACTGTCATTTTTATTATGATTATTATTTTTTTTTCTCTTTTTTTGTTTTAAGAGGTTGAGTAAGAATAGCTACGCTAAACTTCGCCTTTCACTGTTGTCACACAATTTGTGTATAAAAGTGAATAAAGTCTCTTTTATTAATATTATAATATACATGTCTTTCATTGATCAAAAAATACAAGAAACAATAAATAATGGATAGAATGAATGTGAAGTCGTTTAATAAGGAAATAGACAGGTCTTAAATAATTCTCTACACAAGAGAAACTTCCAGTTCCGTATTCAGTCCTTAAATCACGTACGTAGATCTTTTATGGGGGTTAGACGTTCCTCATTTAACTTTTACAAGAATGGCAAATTCTCATGTCGGTCGGTTTATCCAGGCGACAAGCGACGCCTTCCACAATTTAATATTCCCTTTTCGCGATTCGCCAACGGACTGCTCTGTTTCTAGCGCGCAACATTTCGCAGACATTATTAAACATGCCCCACGGTTACGTTTGCAATTTTTGAGTTTGAATAGAGAATGAGTTCGTGTGCGAGCAAGTTATCTGGGTGATGATGTCAGCGCTAACGTAGACTGCGTAAATATTTTTCTCTCGCGGCTTCGTTACAATCGGCGTTTTTACTCTAGAACAGTGTACTGCAAACTGTTTGTCTCTGAGGCGCACAAAAAACGCTGAAATAAGAAACTTTCTAATATACAACATGAGAAGCACAATGTTTGTTCAATTTCTATTCATAATTCATCAATCTATAAAACAAAAATTAATCGCAAAATGTGTTGGTAAGCGCATAACTCAACAACGCACGGACCAATTTTACCAATTCTTTTTTTAAAATGTTTCCTGAAGTCCAAGGATGGTTTTTACGACGGGAAAAATTCGAATAATCACCGGGGAAAACCCTAAAAGACCCATTTATTTTTCCCATACAAACGTTTTCTAACTGAAGTGTAGAGTCAACGGCTGGACCAATTTCACAATTTTTCTGTTGTGTTTGTTATTGACAAGGAAAAAAATTGAAAAATTGCGTATACAATTAGTAAATTCAAGAATACTTAATTAATAATATAAGTAATAAATAATCATACTTTCCTTAAAAGAGGATGTAAAAAACTGAATATATTATTATCGGTTAGTTCAGAGGAATCACGACTAATATTATAACTTCAATTTAATATAAAATTTTGGTAAGTTTAAATACACTTACATACACGTTACTAACATAGCACATGGTATATTTGATTGTTAAGAAAAATACATAGTTTTCTTTAATTTACAATTGAATTTCGTTTTTAAAAATGATAGCTATTAGATGAACAAACTTAAGTCGCAGAACTCGCAATGCAGCAAATCAAAGATATGCTCGTAAAAGAGCAAGTCAAACTGACGAGCAACGCAAAGCTGGGAATGAAGTCTAACGGAATCGATGAAATCGAAATTAACAATATGAAAAGGTTGCGTTTAACTCCTATCGACCTGCATTCAATATATAACGTTGAAATAGATTGCAGTTGCAAATAGAAATCGTTGCTATTGGACCAACAAACGTTGTGTGTCAATATTGCAAGGCAAAGTTTAATTGTAATCGATAATAAAATACTACCAATGCGACAAAATATTGCGCTAAGAGTCAATTCAAATTGACGCTATTGGTACACCCACCAGGGCCACTACATTCGTTGTTTTATGGGAATGGACTAAATTCTGAACATTTTTTGACTTATCTCCTGCAAGTATATCATATAATTAATGATGAGATATATGACATAAGTACTTTGTACGAAATTAGGAACATGCTGTTCAACCATAGAACGGACAGGACAATAACTTTCAATACATCAAATGTGTTAATATAGGAAGTTTTTGAAAATTCTGAAAGTTAAATATAAGTCGCTCCCTTCATTCCCTAGTTTTTGACATTTACAGAAAGCCAACTTATTCAGACATATTAATGCACAACTCAAGTTGTCAGTCGCAAAAAATAAAAATGAGTACTTACCTTTCATGCATCAGTTCATAGATTACTTTCACTTCCGTTGTCGGGTGATAAATAATTTCAGAAAAGAATAATTGTTATTAACAATGGTCATAAGCCCTTCTTCATTGATAACCTAATCAAAAATAAACAAAGAAAAATATTTCATTCAATTAATTATATGCCTAACTTGTGCAATAAAATTTGTAAAAGATTACATAAGAATAACGTGAATATGCACCAACAAAAATAATTTGGGTTCATTGTTGGTAAATAACAAGGACAAACTTGACTTACACCGAAGGAAATATTTAAGAAAATGAACACTAGAACATTCATTTGAAAATTTCAAATTAACCAAGAGAATGTTTTAGTATATGTGAACGTGTATGATGTGATGTCTCCATCATCCTTCAAGGGATAAATGTTAGAGAAATATTGAAATCGATGCCACACCTGATGGAAGTGCGAGACATATATGTTTCGTTCTGCAAGGAACTCGTCAGTCGCACCACGTCCATCGAAGTGAGGCAACGATTTCAACCCCAAGCATCTTCTTGTGACTCCAAGTGGAAGACCGTAGGGTAATTAATACTCCACAATTCCATCTATAGGAATCAGTAGAAAACACCTCTTAGACTACAGACACACCAAGCATCGAAATTTCACATATCTCCTATACCCTTAGGTATCTACTAAATTGCAATATTTATTTGACAAATATCATCATACGATGTTTTCAAATGTCAATAGCTTGCGTTAGTAATATGAACAAATTCGCGTTAGTAAACGCGAGCATAGTACTAACGCAACCTATTGACATTTGAAAACATCGTATGATGATATTTGTCAACTAGACATTGCAATTCAGTAAACACCTACGGGTATAGAAGATATGTGAAATTTCGATGCTTGGTGTGTCTATAATCTGAGAGGTGTTTTCTACTGATTCTCATAGATGGAATTATGGAGTATTCATTAATCTTCTTGGAGTCACAAGAAGATGCTTGGGGGTTGAAATCGTTGCCTCACTTCGATAGACGTGATGCGACTGACGAGTTCCTTGCAGAACGAAACATATGTCTCGCACATTCATCAGGGGTGGCATCGATTTCGATATTTCTCTAATAATATTCTCAATAATTTCTCTATCCCTTGAAGGATGATGGAGACATCACATCATATACGTTCACATATTTAGCTCTACTATAACATTCTCTTGGTTAATTTGAATTTTTCGAATGAATGTTCTAGTGTTCATTTTCTTATATATATATATATATATATATATATATATATATATATATATATATATATATATATATATATATATAGAAATGAAAACATTCCATTGAGATCAATTTTTCTATACTCAATTCTTGTCTGCGTCATTAATGTGATAATGGGACATGAAACAATTATTTCGGGACAAACAGAATTCGAGAATTATTTCCAGAGATAATACTAATAGTTATTTCCCGAGGCTAATACTTTGGTAAACGTCAGGTTTTCCAGTGAAACTGAAATTATCTGGGTGATGATGTCAGCATAAACATCGAGTGGAAAAACATTTTTCTCATACGGATCAGTACCCCAGGCTATTTGAGAGTGTTCAGATTTCCCCATCAGAATTTCCAGTCAAAATTTATGATCATTGTTTATGCTTGAAAGTAAATGAACCGGTTAAAGTGTAGGGCGCTTCTCGCGGAAGCATATTCTATATCAGTGCCGGTTCACTGAATGGGGAGAAAAAGTCATAAGCTTTTGTTGAAATCGCGTTCAGAAAATGAAAACAATACCCACATAGTGGGATATTATAATGCTTTCATTTTTCACCTTCATCAATTAGATAATGGAAAAAATACGCCATCTCAAAATATAATAGAGAATTCACACGATATTTCTCAGCTCACAAGAAAACAGAATTGGTATATAGATAAGCGTTATGCTTTCCATTGAAAAAAAAATTAATATAATTTTCTTTGACTTTTGAATTAAGGTTCCGATATATTTATATTTAAATACATATATATATATATATATATATATATATATATATATATATATATATATATATATATATATATATATATATATATATATTCACATGTCTACAGAATGAAACAGCCCAGAATACGGAAGAAACTACTCGATATAAATATGAATAGTAAATGCGGACCGGTCAGACGACCCAATCGTTAAAAAGGAGAATGGCGATTCACAGCAGTGACATCCGTCTGCAGCCGAGAAGATGCGCACTTGCCAGCCATGCGTCTTCTTTAAACCACAACTTTGACCTTAACCAGCCAAAAATTCTCTCAGTAGAGACAAATCACAGTAAAAGAATGTTCTTGGAGATGTGTTATATCAGGAACATACCCAACAACATCAACAAAAGAGCAGACATTGAGAATCTTAGTTCCATATATAGCTACTTACTCTCGTTGGATGAGAATGGTTAAATTCGAAAAAATAGCTGAGACCAACGTTCAGATGTCCTGTCAACAGTTACAGAAAACACTCGTAACCTATGCGTCAATTCAAATAATGTTCTTTGTCATAAGAAACGTCACTTTATTATATTTTTCATGTTTACATTATTATCTACATACTTATTCTTAAAATAACTTTCCTGCATTTGTAATCGATTATTGAATGATTTCTGTATTGTTTTTTGTCAGTTTAACCACTTATGTCAGATGTAGGTATTTTTTCACTATCATTTATAATTACTTAACATCTTGTAATACGATTCCAGCATTCCTGAAGAAGAACTGAACCTTAGTTCGAAATATAGAATTACTGACGATTAGTCTTGGATTAATTTAATAGCCCAAATTGCCGATAACCCAACAATTTTACACTTATATATATATATATATATATATATATATATATATATATATATATATATATATATATATATATATATATATATATATATATATATATATATATATATATATATATATATATATATATATATTTATATATATATATATATATATATATATATATATATATATGTATAAAACTTGGTTCTCGGAATGAGCCGCGTTCTAGATTTATATAATGTCGACGTTTCGGCTTCCGTTGTGAAACCATCTTCAGGAGTTGGAATAAATTAGTAAAGGTAAGGGTTACTCGGTTACGTGGACTCAATCTGCCTACTCCACGAACCTAATGAAGGAAAATGAGTAAGGGTTACCTGGTCACGTGACCTCAATCTGCCTACTCCACGAACGAAATGAGGGAAACTAGGAACGATAAGAAATAATTCGGTTGCGTGGCCTCAATCTGCCTACTCCACGAGCCAAATCGTTTCTAATAGTTAACTCCGAAGTTAACTATTAGAAACGAGAGTCAACTAGTTGACTCCGAAGAGTAGGCAGGTTGAGACTTCGGAGTTAACTATTAGAAACGATTTGGCTCGTGGATCGGGCAGATTGAGGCCATGCAACCGAATTATTTCTTATCGTTCCTAGTTTTCCTCATTTGGTTCGTGGAGTAGGCAGTTTGAGGCCACGTAACCAGGTAACCCTTCCTTATTTTTCTTCATTCAGTTTGTGGAGTAGGCAGATTGAGTCGACGTAACCGAGTAACCCTTACCTTTACTAATTTATTTCAATTCCTGAAGATGGCTTCACAACGGAAGCAGAAACCTCGAGATTATATAAATCTGGAACGCGGCTCATTCCGAGAACCAAGTTTTATACATACTTCTGACCGCGGAAACCTTTCTGAACATTTCATATATATATAGGTATATATATATATATATATATATATATATATATATATATATATATATATATATATATATATATATATATATATATATATATATATATATATAATATAGTGAAGAAATTTACGGTATTTACCTGAGATTTACGTTGTTTGTTTTTGTAACAGCCGTTTACATATGTTTCCAGCTAATTGGCTATCATCAGAACGGCGTAGTTCAAGTAATTAGATGTTTGAACTTGGATGTTGATTGAAAAGAACAAAGACACAGAACAAAACAACACAAAATATGATGATAGCCAATTAGCTTGAAACATATGTATAACGGCTGTTACAAAAACAAGCAACGTAAATCTCAGGTAAATACCGTAAATTTCTTCACTCCATTTTCATACCTGATAAACCTTGTTCTTAATATATACATATATATATATATATATATATATATATATATATATATATATATATATATATATATATATATATAAATGAACTCAAAGTGAACATTTTCGGAATATCTCGCAATTGGTAGCACCGTTGACACGTGTTTTGAGCTTATTGGCTCCCCTCATAACGCTGTAGCCAAGTTTGAGTTGTACGAAACCGGAAATGCAAAAACAAAAAAGAAACTCACACTTCACTGAAGGAAGTCGACACAGTTCAGGCTACCGCGTTTGTAGTCTCAGGATTGGGAGATTTGAAAAAACTACTTCGCCCGTGAGGGTGAATTTTTAGTTTCTTGTTTTTCTTGTGAAAGTGGGAAGTGAAAGAATATTCACTTTTTTTGAAATCTCACCACGCATGGAACGTTATTCATATATTGTATACACATGTATATAGTAAATACTGAAACTCTTAATCGAAATATCGAAATAATTCAAATAAAACTCTGAGGAAGTTGTCTGAATAAATGTTGTCAACGAGAACGAATCTATCACTTTCGAGAGCGAATATCGAGTGCACTTCGAAAAATCATCGAACTGTTGAATGATAATAAGATACAATTGTTTGATCATTATTATGAATCATAAGTCTTATTTAATCATCAATCAAAAATCGATGTCTTTCAAAACGCCCTTAGGTCCTATATCCGAATGAGGATAACATTAGTTCGAGAAATTTTGCACGTTAGCTCCCTCCATCTAGGAAAAGACGTATAAACTCTCACGAGCTTCAAGAACGCTTTCTCGTGATAAGATCAGTGAGAATGGTCCCATGCCTAATCTCTCCAGATGACGCCCAGGAGGGAAAAAAGATAGCTACTTTCAAGATTCACAAACTATTTGCTAGTATGAATGATTTGTTACTACGTATTCGGTTATCCGAACCACTGAAATGTTTGTTAGTAAAATGTTTGCTCTTCAATAGTCGAATTCCTATTTGTCTGTAATTGTGTGTTTATGCTCGTATAAGACAGACATTCTAGTATTTGCCAATTTATGGGTGAATAAGAAATATATAAACACTCAAATAGCTGCCCTACATAAACACAAAATAGCCGTGAAGCATGAATTCCACTGTAACTGTACGGAGATTTCAAAGACAAAGACAAATTTCAAAAGTGGTTCATATACGCAAAAATTTGGACGCAACTATCTCTAAGAGAAGTGTTATAAAAGATCTAAAATAAATTTATAATAATTGATTGAACTCATCAAATAAAACCACTCAAAAAATGAACAACAATCAACAAAGAATGATATTGATGAAGATACAGATGATGTAGCATCGACCAAATAAAACACTGAAGAGTAAATTACCTATATAAATTCGCTGGATTAGTGAAAACTAAAAACTGGAAATAAAAAACTGAAACATAGAAACTCATTCCTATATAAAATATCTTAGAAAATTTCATTATCTGACTCATAAAAGAAATATCGTTGAAAAAATATAAAAAATAATCAAGGAAAGTTTCCTGATGTTTCTCGAGTTATTTCTCAGGTCGGATACCTCTGAGTCTGCCCTTGTATCTCAAAAGAAAACAGATAATTCTGAATCGACTCAGCTAATGATACTCTCGTTATTCGAGACCGAAAAAGTTAAAAGCTAGAAAATTCGTCGTTCATTCTTCAATTACACTCTCGGTCGGGTAGCCGATACGAGAATTTTTCGGGCAATTCGCGAGGTCATAAAATAAAATTATCGAGGCAAGGCAGCGCCTCGGACCGCAGGTTCGCTGTCTGTCTGGAAAATTGATGGCGGAAAGGTTACCGAGAAAATTATGAAGCAATTTCGTGGTGGCCGGAGCCGTTACTCTTTCATTTTAGCAGATCGCGCCCGATCTGCCCTGGCGTCTGCTTTATTACTTCGACACCTTCGCTGGCGGTTTTTCGTTTATGATCAACCTTGCAGATATTTCTGTTATCAATTAAATTTATAGCGCCAAGCAGTGTTCTGCACGTAAAAGGAAAAATGCAAATGTTCGGCAGGATATCACATACAACGAAGGTATGCTGATAAAACTGAATCGCTGGTCAATCTTCTTTGAACATTCAAGCACATAATTTTTTCAGAATTGTTTGAAACAAAAACCAGACGTGTTCGCTTGTTTCAATTGAAAGCATTCTGATGGATGCTTGTTTTACTTTCAGAAGCAATGTGTGCTTGTGCGAAAGTCGAACTTACAATTTAACCCCCTTTCTTAACATCCCAAGAACACAGTTAATGTCGAACCCACCAGCTCTAGTAAGCTAAACAAACTGAACTTCGTGGGATATTCTTCTCGATTTCTGAGTTATGTCACCCAAGGAGACACGAACACATCATATAACAATAGCATAACAATGAGTTATGTAATAACCAATAACAACACTGAACACCGGCAAAGATATTCCTAAAGAATTGAGATTTAAAATTACTAAAACATCTGCATTTGTTTTACATCTTCATTTCTATAGCTGCTCCATAAGATGAGACAGTTGTAGCCCTCGAATCTTCAGGAGAATAAAAGGAGAAGAATTCACACATCTGCTACTCCGTTGTAGACGATGGACGAATTACTAACTACAAGATGATTCCCCACATTGACTACCTGACACATCGAATTACCTCCCTATTCGAGGACATACTTTGAATCAGAATGGCTGAACATAACACAATGATTGTTGAACAAATTTCTTCCAAAGTTAAGGACCCGTCACCAATAATACTGAACAACAATGTAATATATAATTATCTGCTTGGATCTGAAGGCACGTATATAAAGCCAAACCATCCAATGACTCAAACAAAGGATAACAGAGCGTAAAAATGATTGCCGCCTTATGAGGAACTTCTGTCCTGTCAATAATAATAATAATATTAATAATAGAACTTTATTAGTTCTCCATTACAAAATTCATACATACATGGTGTTGCTAACATTTTCTAACATACTTCATTCAAATTGCATTGTTATAACTTCACAAACTATAGAGTACTGAGAGGTGGGATACAGCATGAGCTGATTAATCCAACCGAAATAAAACAAAAAAAAAACTGTTTCTCATCAATTTTCTGCATAATAAAGAAAAGAAGAGAATAATAAAACGAATTAAAATAAATAAGACAGGTATGGTGGTTCAGTGTAGAATACATATTAACCACATGCTCAATATAAAAAAAATTGAAAACGACACACAAAAAAAAAAAAAAAAACTACCTAAAAACAAACTCAATTATTTTCCTTCAGAAGAAATTGCCCATTTTTCTTTGAAAGCTTTCGTTTTGTAACTGAAGAATTCATTCGGGATACTATTCATCAAATTAACAATTGTATAGGAGAAAGAACGTTTGAATAAGGTTTATAAAAGCGAGAATAGCCAACTTATGTTATAATAAGAACCTTACAGTGAGACAATGGATGTCTGAACGAAACCTGATTTTACGGTGTAAATAAGATGGCTTTTTAGTTACCAAGATTTCATGATTTTTTAGTTACCAAAATTTACGAACACAACATATGTAACCTTCTACGTTCCTCCATATTGAGCCAACCCAACTCTACCAATTTGTGTGAGAATTTTTTTATTCTGGTTTTATTGTACTTTGTTAAGCACGGCCGTTCAACTGTATTGTTTTCCGTCAAAAAAATTCCTACAACCACGTATTAACTCAATTCGACTATAGCATCTCCGCAGCAAAAAATTTACATGTGAGTCGAATCTCAATATAGTATCCAAAATGAGTCCCACTTCGTCCATGATTTTTCGCTTCATTAGATTATGCAATGGGTATATCATTCAGAGTTAACAAGATTGGATTCTTCACACTTGCCCTCAAAGAATTCGCTCCGAAAAGCATAGCTACCGTCTTATCAACAAACATCAATCAACATTTAAAAAACAGGACATTTGACTTTTTCAATATTAGGATTAGTGATCAGCATAAATAAAGATGAGAACTATGTGAACTATAAATCTGACACTGGTCAACTGAGCAACATATACTGCGATCTCTCAAATATGGAAAATATCATACCAGACCACCACTGATGGTATGTTGCTCTCATCAAACAGTGTTGTCTTCCCTGCTGACAGATTATGTACGTGCGTGTGTTTTAATATTTTGTTGCTTTTAGATCTATAAGTTTTGCAAATTTAATTGTTCCATAGGCTGATAATGACTGATGCACCTCATTTTATCCTCAGTATTCTCTTGATGAAGTCACGAGCTAGTGACTATTGATATTATATATAAAATTTTTTTTTCAGTATTTTTGTCACACAGAAATTTGTAAGTCTAAACTGAGGAACTCATGTAGGGGTTCAATCAGGAGAAATAATTGAATGGAATATACCTATTCAAGTGCCTGCTATTTCTACATAAGAATAAAACGCTTGCTGTTTTAATAACTGTAGCGCTATTTGTACGCTGACGACACCAATTTCCTCATAAACTCAAGGAATGTCAGCAGTGCTTTATTTCTTCATTGTCGGTCATCAATAAAGTCGGTGATTGGTGCCGTAACAACAAACTAAAAATGCATCTACAAAAAACTGAGAGCGTTTTTCTCCGATCATACAGATCAAAATTTGATTTCCTGAAGTTTGTTGGTGATTCCGAGAACCAGATACCGGTAAGAGATTCAGTGAGTTTTCTTGGTATTACTTTAGACAAGAGTCTGAGATGGGACCTACATATTCAGTCTCTTTCACTCTTTTCATGTTGAGAGATCAAATTCACTTGCATGTCCTGAAAGCTCCATATTTTGCCAATTACCAATCTTCACTCTCTTATGGTATAATTTTCGGGGGATGTTCCATCCACTCTGATAGCCTCTTCATTTGCCAGAAATGGACACTTAGATCAATACTAAGACTCGACTATAGGCAGTCTTGGCGTAATGTATTCAGTAAACATAATATTCTCACTTTCTATGAACTATACTATTTGTATATAAAGATATTAACATTTTTTCATAGAAATCAAAATTATTTTGTAGAATTTGAAAATGTTAGTGAAAAATGTTGAAAAGCAAAGTGTACCGTGCTTCTTCACTTTCATTTGTAACCACGCCCACAGGACCTTTAAGGGAATGATTCATAGGTTTATTGTGCAATGTGAACCTTACTCGGTCGAGAGGTTGATGGTTTACTGCTCTAAATGAGTCTTATCTCAATCATTTCATTTTTTGACTTGTTTCATATTTGAAATCCATGAGGACGACTGAACTTGAATTCGCAATTATTAGGACTTTGCTTCATTTTTTTGCCTCCCAAAAACGCTTCATCCTCTCTGAATGCTCTTTCTTCCGTTCATCAGTCCATTTTACTCTAGGTTGACGATTTGACTTTTGCTCAAACTTCACATGTGCGATTTCATAGCGACATTCAGTGCGATTTTCGGGATTTTTTATACTGATCTGTTGTAGATCCTTTTGGATCTCTTTTAGCCACTCTGTTTACTCGCATTTACTATTCATAATTATATCGAGTAGTTTCTTCGGTATTCTGGACTGTTTCATTCTGTAGACATGTGCATAGAACTTTGCTCGTCGTTTTCTGATTTCTTCCGTTATCGTATTCGTCTTTTCATACAGTTCACTCTTAGGTCTTTTCATCCAAATGCCGTTTCTATTGATTGGCCGGTAAATCTTTCTGAGAATTTTTCGTTCTTGTTTTTCTATTTCTCTAATTCTTGAATGACCGTCAATAAGTATTGTTTCAGATGCGTAGATTGCTTCGGGAAGAATCGTTGTGTTATAATGCCTCAATTTGGTGCCTCTCGAATTGTTCTTTTTGTTATAGTGAGCCCATGTTAGTTTGTAGGCCCATTGGAGCTTGGTAATTCTTAAAATATATATAAAAATTGCGATTTTCGTAGCAGCTGAGTTTTTCTTTGCTCAATCCGAATAACAGAGGAAAACAATATTTAAAGTGTGGCATTATTACTAACTCAAAGAGCAAATAATTCACATATATCGGCTGATTTTTTTCAATTCTTCTCAGACAGTTGATTTTCTCGGAGATTTTAGACGATAGAAAGTCGACGTGATCATTGAATCTCAATTTCTCATCTAACATTATATCTGAATATTCAACAACTTTTGCCCTTCCATTGTTCTGGTTTTCAATTTCAACAATTATATTTTTGTTAATATTCCCTTCAGATTTTCAATTGTAGCAAAACTATAAATTTAGACTTTTTTACATTCAGCAATGAAATGTTATCGCTTAGCCATTCACTTATTACTGCCAAGTCTCTATTGATACATTCTGTCAATCTCTGGACATCTTCACCAATAATATAAATCATTGTTTAATCTGCGAATAATCGTAAAGAATATTTTTTCACATAAAAAACAATATAATTAATGGAAAAACAATATAATTGAAATAAAGGAGAGTAGCACTCAAAATCAATAAGGACTTAAGACCGTAACCTGAGGTACGCCAAAACCAACTCAAGAGCTCTAAGAAAGGACACCAACTTAGTTTTTTCAGATCCTAAATGTGAATGAGAATTGAACCATATGTTTACTAAACATTTGAAACCAATTTCATTCAGTTTTTCAACAGCAATGATGTATATAAAGTTTCGAACGCTAATTTGAAGTACAAAATACTACAATCACTACCTCTCCTTCACCTAAATCATTAAGTTGTACTATAGTAAGAGTAAGTTACAATATTTGTAATATCAGGTAAGCAAATGATAATTTTACCCTGCCAGCATACAGAGCTGTATAGGTGGTCATTTTTCAAACATTTGGAGATAAATTCACACAAAATTCGAAAGGTTGGACAGAAACTACATGAAAATTGAGACACCATCAGATAAAATTAAAATAATATATCGAAAAAAAAAGTATTTAAGAATATTATGGTAGTAATAAAGCATATTTTTCCATGGATTCTCATTTTCCCGCATTCGAATAACAGTCCTACCAACAAAAATCTTCATCAAGTGCAATCATCCATTCCAAAAAATTTAAATTTATTGAAGTATATTTAGCGAAAAAAAACCTCACGATATACGAATTCCTACAGATGAAGTTCCATTTGCTTTCTTCAGGCAAATAGTTCCCATAACTGAAGAAAAAATTCCTGTCGATTGTGTGAAAATGATTAACAGCCATATAAAGAATAAACTGTTTCTTTTTATCATTCCAAATTCACTCAGTGGGCGATAATTCAGTCGTTAATGCTCCTACAGCTGACAAAATGAAAATCCCCACTCGAATGACTTCGGTGATCGAATACGAAGTGCACGTTCTCAAATTTATGGATAAATGTCGACTCACAATAGAGCTATTTGATTTAATGCACGAATTAAATTACCTTCTTTTATCGAAATGTACAGGTACGTATTCCGCGCAGTTAGGAGGAAAGAGTAGTGGATTATCAAAAATATTATCAAAATAAAACATTTTTTGAATTAAGAATTTAAACTTATAAAAAAATTCATGTGACTATTTATTGATAGTATTTAACAAGTTTTATGGTAATAGGGTATAGAAAGCACCCTGGCATTTTGCATACTCGCACAATACACAATAATTACACTTCAATCGCAAATTTTTACTCCCAGTACACAAAAATTACGACAATCAATTTGGTTTATTACTTCAAGACCTATGTGATTAAAGAACATATTTCTGTGTTTCAAACATTTGAAGTGATATAGTGTTGATTGAATATTCATTGATCTCTCGGCGAAACATGGTTCAAAATAGAATAAGTGAAAAACATTCGAATTTCACAGAGTTGTTTGAGAATTGTTTCGGAGTGTACGAGGATTGTTCAAAAGAAAAGATGACTTCTGAATTTTTTCAAAAAGTATTCATTTATTCATCAATATCCTTTAACTCCTTCTCAGATATAATCCACATATACCAGCGCTTCTTCTTCCAATCTTTCAACCACATCTGAAATGCGCTTTTCGGTATGGCCATCAGTTCGTTCTTCGATTTCGACTTCATCTCATCAATTGTGCCAAAACAGTTTCTTCAGGCTCTTCAGTTTTGGGAATCGGAAAAAGTCGCAGGGAGCCAAATCTGGCGAATACGGTGGTTAAGGCATGATTATGGTGGTTGAGGCATGATTACGGTGTTGTTTTGGCTAAAAAATCCCGAACAAGCATTGATGTGTGAGCAGGTGCATTATCGTGATGCAGAATCCATGATTTGCTTTTCCACAGTTCTCATCGTTTGTGCCGTACTGCTTCATGCAAACGTTGCATACCTTCCTTGTACCGTTACTCATTAACCCTACGACCTGTTGGCAAGAACTCCTAGTGCACCAGGCGTTTATAATCAAAGAAAACAGTGGGCAAAATTTTCACATTTGATCTAGCTTGGCGTCCTTTCTTCGCTCTTGGCTCTCCTGGTCGATTCCATTGGTATGATTGGGCGTTGGTATCGACGTCATAACCATATACCCACGTTTCACCACCAGTTATAACCTCTCTGAGCAGATCTGGATTGTCATTGACGTCATAAAATAGCTCCTGAGCGATGTTGATGCGACGTCGCTTTTGCTCAAAATTTAGCAATTTCAGAACAAACTTCGCTGCCACACGTTTCATGCCGAAAACATCCGGAAAAATTGCATGACATGCGCCGATGATTCGAAACATCCTCTGATTTTAATGATTTGACAAACCATTTTCTTCTTTCGATGTTTTCTCCGCTTGCTGGCGTGTTTGCAACTCCAGGACGCTCATCGTCATCAACCTTTTCTTGACCTTCTTCAAAGTGCTTGTATCACTTATGAACCCTTTTTTTCGAAAACTACATTTGTGACAAAGTAGAATATTCGAAAGCCACAGTCAACATTTCAAGTGTGTTGGAGCATTTCATCCCATTTTCAAAACTGTTACCTCTTCAGTTGTCAAAAACAAACTACTGATCCAAAACGGCTGATAATTTCAACATATGAGAAACGTGTGTATACCAATATAACAAAAAAAAATTCGATAATCGAATGTGCACAGCCCCCAAAAATTCAAAAATCACCTCTTCCTCTGAACTCATCTTTTACACCTATTTTGGAAAGTTAAACTGAAGACCTTCTCAGAACAAACATCTTTAGTTTTCATCTTCAATTGCTATACAAACATGATAGTGGAGAAATACTAAAAAAGAAGTTAACTCTTCTTGCAATGGATGTCTTCGATAGAAAGTAAGTTGATAAAAATTTTGCACACGATGGAAATCAATTTCAAAAATGAAGAATTTCGAAGATTCAAAAAGGAAAGTAAAAATAGCGTCAAACTCAAGGTAAGTGATGCAGGTTCACTGTTTATTATTGGTTTCTGTCATCAGTGCGAATGAGAAATATCCAATTGTTCTAGAATAACCAGAATTTTATCTTCCATCTTCAGTTGCAGCAATTTGGCAATGTGATATATGTCGCAATTAGTACAATTCATTCCATTAGTCGACCTTCTGTTTTTATCGGCTGTTTTTGTTTATTGTCACCACAAATGTTCCTAAATTTCTTCTCTTTCCACTAATGGTTTTAATCGAAGTTTCTTCAATTGAAACTTTTTTGACAGAAAAGGATAGACAATCTCTTACAGCAACTTCTACAATTTTCAAACTCTTTCTATAGCTCTATTCAGTTCACGTTGGAAATTGAATATGCCTCCCAGAATTTATGTTTTTTAGATCAAGACATAACAATGCTGAACAACAACTTGTTTCTATAGAAAATCTTCATGTTCGAAAAAATTTTCTGCTCCTCTAACGCAAAGTCTTACAAAATGAAATCAAGTGCATTCTATGCTTTCATTCACCGAACATTTTCATTTCCTCTTTGCCAGAAAAATTACAGTAGAGAAGTCTCAATGATAGAACAAATTGGCAAAAATAACTGATTAATCGGAATTGTTGATTGACAAAATGATTATGAAATAATGTCATAACGACAGATAAAATCCTTTTTCACAATCAAAAAAAAAGAAAATGATAAAAACCTTCATAGTTATCAATTATAATATATATCAAATCTTACTAATGAGATCCACAATATACTATTTTTTCATTATTATTCTATTCGTTGCAATTTCTTGATCTTCGTTGTTTCAAACTCTTTCTTTCAAAATTCATGTTCTTTTCCCAAATTCTCAACTGCTTCGTTTCTTTCGAAGACCTCGATTCTAACAACTACGTCTTCATCATTATTTCTTCCCTACCATGTTTGCATGTAAAGATGTAAAATACAAAACTGTTAGTCTTAGAATAGGTGTCCAATTTGACTTTTAAAAACTGATAACTCCTCGAAACAAATTGCAAAAATGACATTCTGTTATACTAAGTCAGGAAGTTTTTTTAAACATTTGCAAATTTACTTTTTCACAAGATTATACACAATATTCAGGGAAATCAAATATTCTATTGTGAACTAGGTGTTAACAAAACACATTCAATGCGACTTGTAGCAACAACATGCAACTCAATTTTTCTTGTATTCAAAGAAAAATATTCAGAATTGTCCAGAAAATGGTCAATGTCCTTGTTTGCTCACTTTTTCCATCTTGATTAGATGGAAAAACCAGAATAGGTTTCCTATTTCAACCACTCAACTCATAGACGTTCACAGAGTATCCTGATCTACTGTTTAACAAAGTCTTTGAGCAAATATTGAGCTTGCATTTTAATAAACTGGGATTACTATAACAGATCTTATATTATTATAATATGAGATCAAATTAAATAGCAAGGTAACGTGCAGCATATACTCACAAACATCCAGTTCTTGCACTAGATTGGAACCTACATTTACTGTATAGAAAAAATACTATCTAAGCATTACTTCCCGAGGAAAACTCAGTTCAAATGATCTGAATACATTGTAGAGAAATGATGAGGTGACGCAAACGGCATGACATCGTCTTAGGACGTCATGCCTCTTCTAGCGACAATTACTTTCAAATTAACTTTGCGTGGGGTATATTCTCTGAACCCTCTTGATATTCATTCGCCGCCGATTAATTTATAATCTCAGACAATCAAATCGAGAGCTGGTTCAAATTTTTTTTCAATGATTTTCGAGTGTTCTCGAGTTTCGACATAAACACAAGAATTTGGTCAACTTCAAATTTTGAACAGGAATTCTCACTATAACAATGAAATCTATAACAGCATGAAAGGATACCGAACTGATTTCCTCATTCCATTCTAATATCCACAATATTATTGTTTGTTTCCATTTCTTCATTTTTATTGTTGTTTTTTCTACCTTGTTATTTATATGTCATACTCCATTTTGTCAAATAAATTGTTTGAATATTCCTTTTGTTTCATTTACACAGTTTTACATATCCATATATCACTTATACATGTATAATAATTTCTTATTTTTTGTTTTTATCTTATACGACATATATTGTACATAGATAAATATTCAGTAGGTAATTCATATAACGTAAAATTGAAAATGTCGAGGTTATCGAAGTGTTAGTTTTACTCACATACCAGAAAAAAAACTCTACAGAAATCCTCAGTGGCCAGGTTTTACGTACCCTATCTGTTATTCATCTTCACATTTCTGTTATATTTAAATACCTAAAACGTCCGAGTGTTCTCTTTATCGCCGAATTTCATTTCGAAAGTGATTCTAAAGTGATGTGTATAAAATAGAAACGAAGAAATGAAAAACGTAAACCGGCCATAACAAAATGAACGACATGTGCATCCTGAATGAATGGGTACAGATGACGTTTCTATTTATCCTTATAAAGGAAATATCAGAGAGCGTGAATCCATAACGTACTGGACGGAAATAACTGACAAGTGAGGAAACATTTTCAATTTCAAATAACGATCCATCAATTCCAGAAATGGAGTTGTCATTCAGTACATATATTATAATTCATTCATGCAGTCATGTGATATTCTTCAATTCACCTGTTTTCGGTCAATATCTGAAAAAAAATATATATATATATATATAGGAAATGAAATTTTTTGTGCTTATGGCACTGAAGGAAATATTTAATAAAATGAACACTAGAACATTCATTCGAAAAATTCAAATTAATCAAGAGAATGTTATAGTAGAGCTAGATATGTGAACGTGTACGATGTGATGTCTCCACTATCCTGCAAGGGAGAAATGTTAGAGAAATATTGAAATCGATGCCACACCTGATGGAAGTGCGAGACATATATGTTTCGTTCTGCAAGGAACTCGTCGGTCGCACCACGTCCATCGAAGTGAGGCAACGATTTCAACCCCCAAGCATCTTCTTGGGTGTTGAAATCGAGTGTATTTGAAAATTCAAACTCTCCTCAAACAAGCAAGTTGACGCAATCAATTGTTTAATGAAAAGGAGTTTGATATGTATTTATTGATTTGGTGAAATCATTAGGTACTGTATGTCATAGTATCTAGAGTGTACTCAAAAATTGAATATTATTGGTGTGTAGAGTAGGAATAATCGACATTATGAACAATATTTGAAATATGGCGTACCTCAGGGTACTGTTTTAGTGTCGCTACTGGTTATAATATAACTCAATAATATGATGCTGGTTAATAACATGAGTACTTCTTTGTCGGACGATTAAACTGGACTGCTTCAAAATTTTTCATATATAGGCGCAATACTGAAAATGTTAGAAGTCTTGAGAAATGTATTAGCAATCGGAGTCGTTGCTGCACTTCTCGATAAATGTGGCACAACTAACTAATATCTTACAGAACTTAACGTCTGTGTTGAAGAAGATGACTTTATACATATCACGTGGAAATTTATTCGATTAATTTAATTTTCTCCTCGAATACCTTGTTTCTATCTCAAATAATGAAATGAATATTTTTAACTATATTCTGTTCGCTCATAATGATAATCTTCATTCTTTCTCAGAATACGGCCCTGTTTGAACTCTATACAGGTCGGACGATGTGTTGCAGACCAGGGGCAGGTCTACGTAGGCTAAAGGTCTAACCCCAAACATAAATTAATAAACGAGTTTGACATCATTTTATGGTGATTTATTATCGCTATGTTTAACCGCCAATTTTTATTGAACTGTTATAATTGATTAGTTGTCCGACAATTGGCCCAACCACGGACACAAACGACAAAGAATTAATTAAAAAATGCCAATGTAAAGCTAAACGTCAGCTGGGTGGCCAATATCACCGAATAGTAGCTCTTGAGGAATTAAATAAAATCCTATGTTACTTAATCGCAACGAAAAAATAAGAGAATATGAAATAAATTCGTTTCTGATTGCTGTTCAATCATATTCACGAAAGGAAAGAAGTGTAAATGATATTGTTTCAAAAGCATCTGAGACTCCAGGTGATTTCAAGTAAAAATATTGATAAATTATTATCTCAGTTTAATGGCTTTAGTAGTCATAAAAATATAATTTCTATAAAATTATATAGAAATAATATGACATACTAACACGGATCTTTTATCTAGTGTGAAGATAAAAATTCAACCTATTCAGAATGAATTCCGAAATTTCTTTACCTTCTTTGTTTACCTTTTCGTTTACCTCTTTACAAACAGATCCCATTTTATTCTCAGTGAAATTTTGAGTGTCCGAAAGTCTTTATTTTTTGTTCCCCAACTTCATATTTCTTTTCCTTATATTTTGTGTATTGGTTTAGTTATATTTTCCATAGAATCTATTGTCTCTCCACTTTATTGTAATTAATGAAATCTATGAAATAAAAACACTTGGCTTGGTTTTACAAAACTTTTTTTGGAACTCCCATTTTCGAAAGTTAAACTGTTTCACTTTTACTTTACTTTTACTTTACTTGACAATTGTTTCGAGGTGTTACCCCATTTTCAAGTATTCATTATAAATTTTTTGAAACAAAGCCAAGTGTTTTTATTTGAAACATTAAACAATGTTTTACCAAGAGATCAGCGAACATTCAATCAACTTAACTACTGAAATCGTTTTATTTTCGAATGAATAATAATGTTGCTTTTCCCATTGTGAATGAAATGTGATAGTCTGCAATATAATAGGTACATAGTGACCGACTAGCCAATATACGATTCAAGTGTAGGAAAAATCAAGTTTTCATTCAATCAGTTTCGAACATTTTTCGCATTCACAATGAAGATTTTCTGGTGTCATTGTGAGCATTTAGTATGTGTATCATGTTCAGTCACATCGACAAAAGTATATTTCAGATAATGAGATAGGTTTGTTAATCCAAAATATTCCACTTCTAAAAAAATGTAAGTTTTTGTGTAGCTATTGATTAATAAATACTATTAAGGTACTAATTTCTATTATTATTATTATATACTGTTCGGTGGACATTTTTCAACAATAAGCATGAAAAGAGATATTTCCCTTGTTCAACGAAATCTAACTGAAATGAAATCTAATTGTCTAAATAAAAACTGACCATATATTCAATTGAATACGAGTATATGATCATTTCCTACGAATATCAAACAGGTTTAGTGTCAGAAGTTTCAATCAACATTATTCTATTCAGTTCCAAATAGGGCCCAAATTTGTATTAGCTGAAAACGATAGTGTGTTAACAAAGTTCTAATTCAAAGTAACTAATTCAAAAACTCTTCGTAAACAAAAAAACACATCTTATTCATAAAGTGTGTTTTTTTGTATAGAACTTTAATTTGGCATTACTGTTGAATATGCCGACCGATTTAGCAGCTGAGAATGGATTTATTCTCAGTTTGGTTCGGTAATTCATCATGAATAGACTCACGCCTGAACAACGCTTGCAAATAGTGCAATTTTATTTCGAAAATAATGGTTCTGTGCGGAATACGTATCGCGCACTACGTCCATTTTATCGTCGAAAAAATCGTCCATCAGAGCAGTTAATTCGATTAACCATGGAACGTTTTCGCACCACGTTTATTTTGTTGATAACTCGCATCCCCAGAGACGCCGTACGGGTGCGTACAGAAGAAGCTATTGGTACTGTAGAGCGTAGCATTGAGGAAGACCCGAATGAGTCCATCCGCCATCGAACACAGGAATTGGATCTGTGTCCATCCACTTTATGGAAGATTTTGCGGAAGAATCTTGGTTTGCGTGCTTACAAAATCCAACTCGTGCAAGAATTGAAGCCAAACGATCATCAAGCAAGGCGTAGATTCGTCGAATGGGCCCAAAACGAGATTGCCGTTGTTCCCGATTTTCAAAAGCGAATTTTTTTTTGCGATGAAGCGCACTTCTGATTGATTGGTCAACAAAAAAAACTGCCGCATTTGGAGTGAACATAATCCTCAAGTGTATGTCAAACCACCGTTACATCCAGAAAAACTGACTGTTTGGTACGCTTCATGGGCTGGTGGAATTATTGGTCCGTACTTCTTCAAACACGATGATGGCCAGAACGTTCCAGTCAATGTTGATCGGTATAGAGCCATGATCACTAACTTTTTCATTCCTGGATTGAACAACCATGATCTCCAGGAGCTGTGGCTTCAACAAGACGGCGCAACATGTCACACACCTCGTGCCACAATCGATTTATTGAAAGACACGTTTGGTGACCGCCTAATTTCACGTTTTCGACATGTGAATTGGCCTCCAAGATCTTGTGATTTAACTTAGCTATACTACTTTCTACTACAACTACTACTACTACTACTACTACTTTCTACTACTTTCTAGATGAGCCACAAACGCTTGACTATTTGGACGACAATATTCGCCGTGTTATTGCCGATATACGGCTACAAATGTTGGAAAAAGTCATCGAAAATTGGACGTCCAGATTGGACTACATCCGAGCCAGCCGTGGCGGTCATATGCAAGAAATCATATTCAAAATGTAATGCCACAAGATTATCTTTCGAATAAAAAAAAGTCTTGTCAATCGAATGATCCATCGTTGTTTTATTGCAATTTAAATTTCTATACCTAAAAAAAACACCCGTTAGATACACAATCTTATCAAAAATGAATTCAGAATTCAAAAATTGAGCTTATTCCACCCATCTAAATCGATTATGATTGAGTATTTGAAAAATATCTATAAAATTTCAAGTCATTCAGGAACCAACAAGCTCAACAGGGTCAATAAAAAACCGAAAAAACCCTAAAGAATTAATGATTGAAAAATTCTTAAACCACTTGAAAGAAATACTTCCAATTCCACAAGTCCCCGTTTACAACAAACAAAAGACAAAGAACATTAATTCCGGTTATCATTTTCAGAAATATATCCGAACAACCCACGGAATATCTGATAAATGTCATAGGAGCGAACCGCATACGGTAGGCGAGACAGTGTGGCTACAACCTTATCTAATTTAGCGATTTCGAAGTGTCTAACTCGAGAATTCATCGCCAATTACACGCCTAATTATGCAGTTAATTATTTTATTACGTTCGCGCCAAAGGCGGTTGCTCCGAATCTGGCCGACTGCATCTGACAGTTGGAACCGGCGGAGACTACTCACAGGGAGTTTTCACCGCGTCAAGGGTTTCTCTCTATCTGTTCGTCATTCGTTATTTCGTTTTTATGCGCCTGTGGATGTCGTTTTATGGCCCGAAACTATTGCTGTTTTCGTCCGTTGACGTACCAACCAAATGTCCCAAACAATGTAATATCATGAAACGGGATATTATGAAGATATGTCCAATGTATGAGAGGAAAATCGTGTTTCCCTTCGTTTTCAGCGTTATGGACTTATATATCTGACTTTCGGATATATGTGGGATTCGCCGTATTCGGTATGGCAGTAAAATAGCAAAAAGGGTTTTGAAAAATGAACGATAATGAAAATTTTGATAAAAATAATAATAATAATAAAAAAACACAAGGTAATATTTTAATAATCAAAATATTACAGAGAGACATGACAACGTAGTAAAGGTTGAACATAGATAACTTGCATTAAAATTACTTTTTCTACAGGGGGAAAGGTGCCTTACCACAACAACATTCCGGAGTCAGTTTTGAAGAATAATCAGGTCAGACTCTACTAGGATCACACTATCCGGACTGATCAAACACTTCCCCACAATAGACCTGACTTCGTCCTGGTAGACATAGAGGTCAGGGAATCTACTTTTATTGAGGTAGCCATTCCAAATGGAAATATGTAACTGAATTGAGATGAAATTCGATAAGTCTCTAAATATCGAGAACTTGAAGTAGGAACGCAGATGCAGTGGCTCATGGACGTCGTCAAGACTGTCCAATCATTTTAAGGTTCACTGATATAGTTCCAAGAAATTACCAGTTAAACAGCAAAAAACTAGCTTAGGAACCGATGAACATCTCTATAAAGAACCACGAAAATCGGTGCTACTTGCCACGCCAAGAATCGTCAAGAAGTTTCTAGGGAAAAACGTAATCTAACGCCACTAAGACCACGGGCATTAAAATCACCGACATGAGAACCGCCGCCACAGTCATGATAATTTGAGAAAGAACATAACTTAATCCTCCTGATATGTAATATCTGGGATAAGTCAGAGTTACCTTGTGAGGCAGTGTGAAGGTCAAAGACTGGAAATCGGGGATAATAATCATAGGATAAATCTTTATTTTTTTCTCTTTGGTTTCATCTAATGTCTGATATATGCCTCCAACAATCTGCATAGCATTTGACCTCTTCCTACTCTCAACTATTGTCTTTCTACAATCTCTATAACATCATCGGTTCATCTTTGGCGTGGGCGTCCCACACTTCTCCCTGTCTTTCTGGGCCTCCAGAATATGATTATGTGATATTAACTTAATACCATATCCACATTAAAAACATTCAAATTCATTTCAAACGTGCTCTCAATACGTTTATACGAACAATTTCAATTTCTCTTATTTGTTAACTCAGTTGATTAATGTGCTATACCGACAATGGATTGAAATCATTGAATGTTTTGCAATAATAATTTCGCAATAGGAGTATACGTTCTGCAACTGAAAATATTCCACATTAGGCCCATTTTGACCCTCCAAATATGTCGCAATTTTGGAGGGACAAAAAATTAGTCAAAAACTTTTCAAATGAATCTCAAATGATGCTGAATGAATTTCAAGCCTTGTCTAAAAAATCCCCTTTGTTTTTTAAATTTCCATAGGTACTTGAGTGACATGTTTGTTGAAACTCACAGTTCCTTTTGACATTACTCCTAGGTGTTTAATTTCCTTCAAACAAATTTCTTTCAATGAGTAGTGAGTTTTTCAGGAGATTTCATGCTAACAACTATGTACTTATTTTGTAATGGTTAATGCATAAATCAACGAATTTCAGTGAGATGAAAATAAACCTCTCATGTTTTTCTCTCATGGTTTGAATTAGATGTATAGTACATACCCTTTTTTCCATGAACTTCAAAAACAGTTGAAGGGTCCTTTATATTAACATCAACCATTCTCTCACCTGGGTAATCGAAAAGAACCAAAATGAGCAGTCCGCGCCTTACTTAAAAATTAACACGATGCTAAATTTCAATTTCAGCCGTGCCAAAACCAGTTTGAAACTTCATCAAAAATTAATTGAAAGCCGACACAGAGGCGAAAGGCTTCAACTTTGGGCGGTAACTTTCGACGACAGCATGAGAGGGATAATTATTTCGATAGGACAAAGTTATATACCACACGCGAAATCGATAAAGGTAATTTGAGGAATTTTAATAAACAGGTGGAGGCTGAAGGTGCTTAATGACCCATCTAGTGAATTTTCAACATTCGAGTCGATGCCGAAGTTTCGTGGCTTCCGTGGTAAAGGAAAGATGCCGCCTCTAGTGGGGATTCTCTTTTCAATATTAAACGCAAATTACAATGAGAATTTTTGATATCAATTACGTTGCATATGGTGTGTGATATTTGAATAGAATTGCTTGACACTATTGATTTGATGAGGAAAATTCATCATTGAGAATGTCTCAAACAAAAACAATTTGAACAGACTCTTTTCATTTTTCACATTATCAACAAAAATATGGAAAACCCTCATCTCTGTGAATTCCTTTGAAATTTCAATATTTTCTCTATTCCATACTTGATTTCAATAGATTGTACAAGTCCAATTTTCATTCTTTATTCAATGAAAGTGAATATTTCTGATTTTTCATATCTATAAATTGGATTTTATGTAGAGGGCACAGAAATTCTATGAGGTTTTCATTTAGTAAGATGGTATTTTGTAGGTATACAGAATGGAAAAAGACCCGAAAATGTATTCAAATAACCGGAGAACTAGTTGACAATAACAAATAAAAAAGTCATAACCAAACTAAAATTTCGATTCCATTGTGTTATTGATGTGACTGAAAGATTTGAATGCATAACACTATTGCATCATATACAATAGTGTTATGTATAATTTACGAAATTTCTATATTACATAATATTTGTTAGTGCCAATCTCCGCAGCTTGATCGCGTGAACACCCGACTACAAGGTAGAATTTGGGTTCGAGCCGCGGTAAAGGCATGGGTGTATGAGTTTGCCTAAGAATTAAGTAGTTTAATGATGATAATTGTTGGGTAAAGTACATTGATTACAAGCCCATTGACCGTTCGAAACTAGTGTTAAACTGTAGGTCCACTGAATTTAAATATATATATATATATATATATATATATATATATATATATATATATATATATATATATATATATATATATATATATATATACTGAAAACAAAAAATGAAGTTCATCTTCATTATATCTATAACTCCCTAATACCTAATATCGAAGAAACTTTCATATTTATGGATATATATATATATATATATATATATATATATATATATATATATATATATATATATATATATATATATATATTAAATACTGAGATATTTAGATACTGAGACTCTTAATCGAAATATCCGAAATAAAATTCTCAGGGAAAATTCTATCCACAAAAATGTTGTCAACGGGAACGAAAACATCACTTTCGAGAGTGAATATTACGTGCGCTTCGAGAAATGATAATAGAATACAATAAATTGTTTCATCGATGACTTTCAAAACGCTCACAGGTCCTATACCGGAATGAGGGCAACAACTCTTAGTGAAAATTCTTGTGAGCTGCCTCTATCGCAGAAAAGACGAATGAACTCTCCCTAGCCTTCTAGATTTCTACTCATGATAACATTAGTGCGAGTGCGTAAGGCTTCGTAAACATTTCATTAGAACACTACAGAAAACGTGTAAAAATAGTCTCATGCCTAATCGCTTCAGACTGCAACTTGCAGTCTGATAAGTCTAATATTAACTATTCTCTCGAGTTCATTTATTATTAATATGCTGGACTATAATTATTTATTCCTATTCAATCAATAACTACAAAAATTATTAATTTCGAGTGAAGTTTGCTGAATTAATTAAATAAATGATTCACATAACCTCAAAAGTACTCAACACGTGTCATGAGCTCGCGCCAATAACGGCTGTTGTGAACTAAGTATAAATTATTATTATTATAAATTCATTATAAAATCCATAAATTTTCGGTGAAAGTTAGATTTTTATTACAATTGGGCGAATTTTTTTTTGTATTCACTTAAAGAGCTCTAACATTCAAAATCGAATAACAAAATACTGATGCGCGTGTGAGCATGGTGCAATTGCGTCAAGAACTGTAAGAAGATACACGAACTAGAAATTCCCTAGAAATAATTCATATGCCAAAACAACGTTTACCGCATCAGCTAGTACCTATATAGATAATATTGTATGCATTCATCTTTTTGTCATATATTACCATACTACCTCTCCAGAGCTCCTTCTCTTCCACCTGGAAAGATATCCACAGGAGAAATAGGTGATTTTTCAGTTATATTCTAGAGAAACTTGAAATCGTATGACCGAAATCCTAATAGGAATACTCTGAGAGAAGGATCTAGATATCTATGAGAAAATAGATATCTAAGGGAAATTCAAGAAAAGCTTCATACCAAATAGTACAAACGAAATTCAATAAACCTTTCTGTTCACTCTTGGAGCTTTCTTATTATTTTGCATTGTTACATGCGAAACCTCTTCAAACTTTCACATCCTCCTACAGAACTTTGTGAGAACAAAATATCATTTTTTCTAGATTGCCCGAAATTGTTCTTAACTGAATGTAAGTTCCTTTATTTGCTCACTTAAAAAAATATAACCTAGTAGTGATGAATCCCGTGCAAAATTTGATTTGATACGTTGTTTTGAATTTGAATTATTTTCAATTATAAACCAAATTCCACATTAACAATAGATTGCTTAATGACAATCCCAAACTACCCAACTTGTGGCGAATACAGCAATTTCCTGATAGCAGCTCAAATTAATTGAAATTATATCAACTGGAAAGTTCTGTAAACTGACATATCTACCTACACGTCATCGCAGTTCAGAATATTTGCTAAATCCATCAACCACATGCAGATAGGTATATCAAGGATATCGAATAATTCTGCACATTATGTAACGATAAGTATTTCAACTGGAACCCAAAAATATCTTTGAAAATTTTTGTGCTCAAGCAATTTGATTATAGGTTATGTTTCTTTGGTCTGATATCTGAACAATCTAGAGTGCAATCTAAGTGCCCTTCATTCTCTTGAAAACCTAAAATAAAATTCTACTTTCTCGTTCATTCATTGCCGAATCCTAAACAAATTATATTATTTAAACTCTCGTAACATTAGTGCGAGCTTTCTTTGGTGTGAACCTCATGTCGGTATAAATGTTAATGAAATAGGGGATAGAAATGCAAAAGAGGCAGCTATTTTGGCCCCAAAACTTAAACAGGGTTTAGTCTACTCAGATTTATTTCTGAAGGAAAGTGTCTACAGGAATGGATTAATAAATATGGTTCTCTGGAAACTCCGTTAAAAAGTCCATGGTTCAACAACTGTACAGAAGATAGAAACTTCATAAGGATTATCAGTAGACTAAGAAGTGGTCATGCTAAGTCATTAACTTATTTCCACAGAATAGGTGTGAAAGATACTCCAGTATGTGAATGTGGAGAGAATGTTACATTAGAACATCTCATTTTGCAATGTAGTTAATTCAGGCATCATTGTACACAACTACTAGGTCGAATTTCGACTATTACTAAATAATTATAAGCAGCCATAGAATCGATGTTTTCTACTATCACTTAAGAATACGGAAATTTATAGAGCTGTATACAATCGAATCAGATCAATCAAATTAGAGATTCGATATTGACGTGGCGTTTTTGAGAATCGATAGCTTTTCGCAGCTGAGATGAATTGGGTATGCAATTCATTGGGCCATGTAAAAACTTTCGTAATAAGATTAATTCAATCTCGACAAAGCTACTTCATACTGTAAAATTTTATCTACGTTTCAATTCATATTTTCACTTTGTCATTAAATTATAATGAAATTTTTAATCTAACGGGTGCTTTTTTTTAGAGGTATAGAAATTTAAGTTGGCATTACTGTTGAAGATGGCGACTGATTCAACAGCTGAGAAGTGATTTATTCTCAGTTTGGTTTGGAAATTCATCATGAGTAGACTCACGCCTGAACAACGCTTGCAAATAGTGCAATTTTATTTCGAAAATAATGGTTCTGTGCGGAATACGTATCGCGCACTACGTCCATTTTATCGTCGACAAAAACTGCCACATTTGGAGTGAAGATAATCCTCAAGTGTATGTCAAAACACCGTTACATCCAGAAAAACTGACTGTTTGGTGCGCTCTATGGGCTGGTGGAATCATTGGTCCGTACTTCTTCAAAAACGATGATGGCCAGAACGTTACAGTCAATGGTGATCGGTATAGAGCCATGATTACTAATTTTTTCATTCCTGAATTAAACAACCATGATGTCCAGGAGCTGTGGTTTCAACAAGACACCGCAACATGTCACACAGCTCGTGCCACAATCGATTTATTGAACGTTTGGTGACCGCCTCATTTCACGTTTTGGACCTGTGAATTGGCCTCCAAGATCTTGTGATTTAACACCGCTAGACTACTTTCTGTGGGTCTATGTGAACTCATTGGTCTATGCGGACAAGCGACAAACGCTTGACCATTTGAAAGACAATATTCGCCGTGTTATTGCCGATATACGGCCACAAATGTTGGAAAATGTCATCGAAAATTAGACGTCCAGATTGGACTACATCCGAGCGAGCCGTGGCGGTCATATGCCAGAAATCATATTTAAAATGTAATGCCACAAGATTATCTTTCGAATAAAAAAAATTCTTGTCAATCGAATGATCCATCGTTGTTTTATTGCATTTTAAAATTCTCTACCTCTGAAAAAAAAAACACCCTTTATTATAGCAGCAAACTATTCAAATTTGAAATCTGAAATTCTTAAATTATTGAGTGATTGAATAGTTTGTGTATATTTTTAGATATTTGTGTATAGGTATAATTAAGATAATGTATCCTATTGGCTAATGATGCTTGTCAAGGCCAAATTCTTTTAAATAAAAAAAATCTAGAGTGTTTTCAATTATTCATATGGATATCAAAAATATATTGAGAAAGGTAAGAGAGCTTTGAGTAATTATGTAAAACACGAAATTTATACCAGAACAAATGTTAATTGTGAACTTTATCGTTTCAATGCAACAAAGAACATGTAAATTAATAGCAGCAAGACTTTTAAATATGTTGGCGGAACGCCTGAAAAACAAGAAATGGTATAAAATTAAGTATAACTTAGATGAAAGGATAGGAAAGAACACAGAAAATATGGGGAAAATATTGGTGTTTAGTAAAGTGTAGTGAATAGTATAGTAGTTGTAGAATCTACAGCTTTCACATCACATACTGCTCGTTTATCGTGCACATTAGTATGTTATTATTTTGGATTAATATTTAAAATACTAGTCTCATGGAAGTATCTAGAATTTTTTTGAATATAATTACGATAAAAGTCGTTTATGCATTATGAGATATTCCAATATTTTGAGTAGTCTTAATTCATCCAAACTGTTATTTTTTCAGTGTACGCCATTGAATCTTTTCTTGATTTTCCATTTTCCATGTCTTTTAGATAAAAAACTCAAAAGATTTTAGTTCCTTTGTGAACTACATCGAATAGAATATTAGTTTCAGAATTTGAAATTGAAAATAGACACAAAGAGACAGTTTTTTTCATTATCCATGCATTTTGACTCATTGTGAAACTGATTGATAAATTTATAACTTTGTTGTTCAATAAATGAATGGAAATTCATCGATATGATATGTTTCATATATCATATTCATAATGTTCAATTGAGTTCCAACTTGATAGGATAAGAAATGATATTACATGTGGAGGTCTGTTCAAAAGAAAAGGTGAATTCTGATTTTTCACGAGCAATGCACATTCAATTATCGAATTTCTCTTTTGTCAACTTAGAACACTAACGTTTCTCATATGTTGAAATTATTATCTACCTTGTATGAGTAGTTTCTTTATGGAACAGAAATGGCTATTTTTTTTTTGTGTGTTCTTCGATTTTTTTTTCGACTTTTGAAAAAATGGATAAAGAAATCTGTATTCAATTCTGCGTTAAAAATGGAATAAAGTGCTCAAATGCACTCAAACTGTTGTGGCATTCGGGGAGTCTACTTTGTCTCAAAAAGGTGTTTATAGGTGGTACAAGCGCTTTACAGAAGGCCGAGAAGATGTTGATGACGA
This sequence comes from Henosepilachna vigintioctopunctata, assembly GCA_030704895.1. NCBI lineage: Eukaryota > Metazoa > Arthropoda > Insecta > Coleoptera > Coccinellidae > Henosepilachna > Henosepilachna vigintioctopunctata. Next base: position 8,379,031 of record JARQZJ010000033.1, on the reverse strand, counting down.
TGGTCGTCCTAGAGTTGCAAACACGTCAACAAACAGAGAAAACATCGAAACAACGAAGAAAATCGTTGAATCACTATTAGAGAAATTGCAGAGGATGTCGTCATATTAATCAGCTCGTGCCATGCAATTTTCTCGGATATTTTCAGCATGAAACTTGTGACAGCGAAGTTTGTCTCGAAATTGATAAATTTTGAGCATAGGCAACGTCGCATGAGTATCACTCAGGAGCTGTTGAATGACGTCAACGACGAACCAGATCTGCTCAAAAAGGTCATAACTGGTGACGAAACGTGGGTATATGGTAATGACGTCGAAACCAAGACCCAATGATTCCAATAGAAGCTGCCAGAAGAGCCAAGACCGAAAAAGGCACGCCAAGTTGGATCAAATGTGAAGGTTTTGCTCACTGTTTTCTTCGATTACAACGGCGTGGTGCACCATGAATTCTTGCCAACAGGTCATGTGGTTAATAAGGAATACTACAAGGAAGTTATGCAAAGTTTGCGTGAAGGCATACGGCTTAAACGATCGGAATTAAGGAAAAACAAATCATAGATTCTTCATCACGACGACATACCAGCTCAGACATAAATGTTTTTTCGTGATTTTTTGGCAAAAACAACACCGTAATCATCCCTCAACCATCGTATTCACCAGACTTGGTTCTCTGCTATTTTTCCTATTCGCAAAACTGAAGAGACCAATGAAAGAAAAACGTTTTGCCACAATTGATGAGATAAAGTCGGAATCGAATAATGAGCTGATGGTCATACCGCAAATCGCATTTCAGAAGTGCTTCGAGGATTGGAAGAAGCGCTGGCAAAGTGCATTTTATCTGAGGGGGATTGCTTTAAAGGGGACAAAATGTATATTGATGAATAAATGAAAACTTTTCGAAAAAATTCAAAATTCAATCTTTTTTCACAAACCTCGTATGCACTCTCAAAAATGTCTGCGTTAGGTAACGAATGAAATATCAAAAATTGCATAACTAAAGTATTAAATGATATCAAATACAGAAAAAACTTATAAATCAAGGTTTCAGCTCTTAACCTTTTACAGTAAAGTTCTCTTAATCTGCTTCATACTCGTATAGCACACCTTTCATAGTATCTGAACTATTTTTATAGTGAACTAGGTTTGTCCTGGTTCGGGTCTAATGGCCATTGTCGGTTAGAATTTCTTCCTAACGTTTCGCTAGCAAGAGTGGCGAGCTTCTTCAGAGATAGACTTCAGTCTACTTCCAGAATCAGAAATGGAACGACCTCTGAAAAAGCTCGCCACTCTTGCTAGCAAAACGTTAGCAAGAAATTCCAACCGGACGATGGCCCTTAGACCCGAACCAGGACAACACTAGTTCAACGACTGGCCGCGAAAGCCTCAACCAATTTATTTTTATAGTATCTTAATAAACAACAATGTTCATAATAAATCATAATCATTGATATTGAAAACATAATTCACTGAAAAAAAACTAGGCAGAAAGTCCTGGTAACATTTCATTCTTTCAGCACAGATTGACTGAAAAAATGTGTGAAAAGCACAGACTGGTTGAAATTTTTGTATTATTAAATTATAGAACATTCATCCTTCGTTCCTACTCAAATGAATAAATTATAAACCAAATGAAACTCTCATTTCTATTTAAACAAATCAAGCAACGATACAGAAGTAGATAGAATATTAGAGTCGAAGATACTTGTGGTGAAACAGATCTATATATGCTCCGAAAATGGCTATGAACGACATTAGTTCTATTAAACTAAATTAAACTCTTGGCTTAATGTTTCACGATTATATGGAACAACATAAATTTGCCAACATGTTTCGAGCGTGAGATCATTTTCAAGACTCTTGAAGACTCTTTTCAAGATAACTTAAAATCATCAGATTATCAATTATACAGTATTAGATCACCCAGAAAAAAATATTTTTCATTATTCCCTTGAATACCATCACCAGTTGAACCCGGCATCCCTAAACCTTCTTTCGTAATAATCGACTACATCATAGACCTTGGAGAGAAGAGCCAATGATTATACAACGTAATCAGAAATGAACTAATATAACAATAAATAATTCATTCCCATTCTAAAGACCGGTATATCGTTATCGCTCTCTCACTACAAGCACATTCAAGTCTCAGGTAATGACGAATGTGTTCACTTCCCATTCCCACCTTCTTTGCCTCACTGATTGGCCAGCTGAACAAAGTAGCGTAGAAAACATCTACCAATATTGTTTTATGATGGATGAGGTTGTCACTCTTCGTTACATTAAGGTGGTCTACCGCTGTTTGCCATTAAATATTGAAATGTGAGCGAGGAGATTTGAAGGAGATTCTGGACTGTGAATTTGTTAACAGTTTCTCAACGCGATATACAGGCTGATTCATCTACCTTACGATTAAAGAAGCCTAATAATAATTAATATACTATAAGTAATATTCAAATCAGAAAAAACCTTCAAACACTAAGGTGGGATATTTCACAGAAATTTTGCAGTACATTATGAACCAAACATATTCATTTTCTAAGTTGTTTGAAATTTATCACAGATAATATGCATGCCATTGATCCTAAGAAACTGACTTAGTACGAAAATTTGTATATCTGAGGGAGTTTCCAACGAAATTTCCAAAACGTTAATTCAAGCTTGTATTAGTAGTTTATATGGCTCGACGTAAAGCACAGGCGTAAAATGAGCGTATCGTGCTTAGAACACCTTTACGTGTATGGAAAGTTATGAAAACGCTTCAAAAAACTGATAAAATTTCCCATGAAGATATAATTGATCACTTAGCAAGTATCGCATTGGCCTAAGAGCTTCTGTGGATTTATCATATATGATAATTTAAATAAAACTATGTAGTTTTTCGATTTTCACTATAATTAAGTCAAAAACATGACAATATCGTTTCGCCAACACAGTGTCTTCATCAGATGTTGATGATAAACTGAGCTCTTACATTGTGGACTGCTTGTATTTATCCTGAAGTGCGTGGGAATGACAATAGAACATATTTCTCCTGAATTGTAGGGGGTGACCATAGAATACTTTTCTTCGATTGCATTTTTACTGTGATAAATTTAATAAAGGAGAATTATTGATTGAAATTTGATCATTTAATAAACTTTATATTATTACATGATAAGATTATATAGAAAGATTATATAATGAGACCATTTCTCAAGTATATCCTAAAGTAACAGATAGTCACAAAAATTTCAGAACATTAACGTATTTAGGTAATCCTGTATCAAAAATCTCGAAGTTTTCATCTGATAGAAATTTAACGATAGCTTTCAAAACCAAGAATACCGTGGGTATACATTAGAAATGCGAAAGATAAAATTTCGCCTGATGATAAATCGGGTATCTATGAGTTGAGTTATGGTACTTGTCCCAAAGTGTATGTTCGCCAAACTGGCAGGAATTTTAGCATTAGAATATCTGAACACCAAAGATGATTTGCAAAAAATGAAACCGATTCTACGTATGCAACACCTCTTTTAGAAGAGAACCATGTCTTCGTCAACAACTTTAAGATATTGCATACAGAGCGTAAAGGTTATAAACTAACCCTGTTTGAAGCTCTGGAAATCAATGAGAAGAAGTCAAACAGTTTATTAAATGATCAAGTTTCAATCAATAATTTGTCTTCATTATAGATAGTTAGATAGATAGATAGTTTATTGCATGTGTTACAACATAGTGCTTACAATTGTCATGAAAGAGAAAAAATATTTATAAAGTTGAAAACAACAATATAAAATTATAAATACAATACACATATAACACCATATAATCATTCAATACATATGTAAATATCAACATTCAATATAAATAAAATGGTCTTATATAAATACAAGATACACACAATATAAACAAACAAACCATAGCAAACAAACAACTGCGTTCGGAAACACAACAAAAAAAGGTCTCAAGGCAACCCCATCGAGTCAAAATGAAAAGAAAGATACTCCTGAAAATCGTAGAAGGGATGATCAATTAAAAAGGCTCTTATGGTCCTTCCAAATTGAGGAGACGGCAAGATCCGAACACAATTTGGTAACTTGTTGAACAATATTATTGAAAAGTAAAAAGGCCCCTTCTGAGACTTTGTGAGCCTGCAAAAACTTGGCCTCAGGCAGTATCTATCTCGGGTGGAATACCGATGGCAATCAGCACCCGAGCGACATTCTCCAACGAGACCATGAGCGAACATGAGCGCCTCAAAAATATACAAACACACAAAAGTAAGAATCTTATATTCGCTGAAAGCACTTCTACAGTCATCACGGTATCGAAGAGAGGAGACAACTCTTACTGCTCTCCTCTGGAGAGCAAATATTCTGTCTTTTGATGCACATGTGCCCCATGCCAGAATGCCATATCTCATTCTTGCTTCTATTAAGGCGTAGTAAGCCACTCTTAGGATACTGGAGGACAATCTACCTGATAAGCTTCTAAGCAAGTATATATTATTGCACAATTTTCGTGCTAGACATTCAGTATGTGCCTCCCAGCTCAAAACTGAATCCAACGTAATTCCTAAAAATCCAGCATTCCCCATGAAACCCTGTTCCTTCACACGCTTAAGCGTGAATACCATTTTGGAGGTTTTCTGTTCGTTTGCCACTAGTCTATTTGACACGAACCAGTCAAAAGCCATTGACTGTGCCAAATCACCTTCCTCTAGCAAAGTTCTCCACTCAGCAGATGTAACTGATACAGTTGTATCGTCCGCAAACAAAATTGTGGAAAACCTCTCTAAGTAAAGAGGAAGATCGTTTATAAAAACAAGAAATAATAAAGGCCCAAGGACAGATCCCTGAGGTACACCCAATGAAACATTCTGGTGGTCAGACCACTTATTGTTGAAATATACAGCCTGTGATCTGTCTGACAAGTATGATTCGATAAGAGCGCAACAGTCATTCGAACAGCCATATCCTGCAAGCTTGCGCAGAAGAATAGAGTGTGTTATGCAATCGAAAGCCTTCGTCAAATCTAAGAAGAGGGAGTAGCAGAATTCCCCCCTCTCAAAACACCGCAGGACCCTGTCAATAAATTCAAGGATTGCCATCGACGTATTCTTCCCCCTACGGAAACCAAATTGCCCTCTACTAAATAAATTATTACTCTCAAAGTAGCTCGTCAGTTGCAGAGATAAAATCTTCTCAAATACCTTCGAGAAAGTAGGTACCAGCGAAATCGGCCGATAGTTAGTCACCTCATCAGTTTTCCCCTTTTTCAGCAAGGGTATCACTTTCGAAACCTTCAGGCAGTCAGGAAAAGCGTTAGCTTGAATACACAAATTGAACAGCTTAGTCAACGGATAAACAACACTATTTATGTTTTTTTTCAGCAAGAAAGAAGACATCCCATATATATCTGCACTTCTTGAGGTTTTCAGAGACAATATTGCATCTCTCACGTTATTTATGGATATCTCAGAGAAGGAAAAAGATAGCTTTCCATCACACGAGATCATGCTGACTGGATCAAAAACTTGATTTCCCAAAGAACAAAGTGTCCTCTCAGCTATCGAAGTGAAATGATCATTGAACCGATCCGGAGATAAGCTCGTGGGGCAACTCCTGGGAGCTGAACTTTTGTTTTTTATTAAATTCCACATCGTTTTGGGGATATTTCCTGACTGGCTTATTATTTTATCATTGGCTCGAATCCTGCTGATTTTGATTTTTCGCCTATAAAGTTGTTTAAGATTCAAAAATGCACCCCTAAGAGCATCCGTCCCATAAAAGAGATACATATTCCGTACTAAGTTCAAATAACTACGTGTGTCTCGCAATTCCTGCGAAAACCAACACACGCCGCCATCCCTAGGTGCTCCCTTTATCTCCCTCACAGGGAAAGACGAGAGATACGCATCAACAATTATATCATTGAACATTTTAAAACGTTCACTTACACCAATGGAACAATCATTGCAAAACTCCCAAGAAAAGTCCGTAAGAATCGTATGGAAACTATTAAGTCCCCTCTGAGTTAACGGACGCACTTTCTTAACTAGAGTTTTGGTCATATTCAAAACCACAGGTATATCAACAGTAATATTTTGAGCTTTATGATCGGACAATTCAAAGTCAATTACAGTTGTACAGAAATTGCTATCAGAGAAATTTACAAAAACATTATCTATACAATTTTGTCCCCTCGTGGGCTGAAACACTGTTGGAATGAAACCGTTTGATAACATGAGATCACAAAAAATACGGCTAGAGTAATCCATTTGATTAAAGTGCACGTTGAAATCACCTAAAATTATTACTCTACTGTCATATTTACCAATACTATTAAAAAGTTTTTCAAATGTGTCCAGAAAAATCTGCATATTTCCACTGGGAGATCTATAAACGGCTATGATAAGCAAATCAACACTCACCAATTTTATGGAAGATAACTCACAGTGAAACTCAACAGAGTGTCTATTAACGTCCGAATGACAAACAAAGTTAACAGCAGAGCGGCACAAAGTCATTACACCCCCTCTACCCATCACACTACGACTAAAAGAATGGGCGATTTTCCACCCGTGCAATGAGAAGAACGCCACCTCCTCCTCTTTCAACCAATGTTCCGAAAAACAAGCAACCTCACTATTTTTGTGGTCCGACAAAAACATCTCAAGGGCACCCTCCTTTCCATGAGCACCCTGTACATTAAGATGAAGAACCCCAACATTGACGCAGTGGTCATCACCGATTTTTGATTCATTTCCTCTGATTTTGTTTCTCATTTGACTTTCTGAAATTCTTTCCCCAACTGAAAAAACCGTTTCACATGTACCCCATCTGGCCACGCTCCTGGACATCTGACATCTGACTCCATGGCACTGTCAACTTAAATGAAGCATAATATGCAGAGTTCCTTGATTCAAGTCTTTCGCAGTTTATTACGTCTATTTTCGGAGTCAATTCATTTACAATATCCTGCGATGTTGACGACGGATGCAACCTATACACATGTATATATCCCAACCTGGGTACTACTTTCAGTTTAGTTTCAACAGAAACATTCTTGTTTCCTACTATTATCGTTTTCTTTTGGGTTTGTTTGGGTTTCGAATAAGAGTTCATTGAACTATCGGTATCCGTTAATGTGTGGTTCATATTAGTCATTTTCTCATTTCCATTCTTGCTTTTTTGCAGTATATTAATTCCGGAGAAATCTATATCACTCATCCGCACACCAGCTGTTTTAGTTGAAGTTTTATGTTTATTTGAATCGAGATCAACGTCAGTTTGACCTTCACATTTAGATATCGATTTTTTATCGATTCCTTTGTTTGTCTCATTTATACCCTTATACGATATTGAATTATTTTTCTTTAACAATGAGATTATTTCACCTTGGTCACTTATTCGACATTCCAAATGATGGACTAATGTCCTGAGAGTTTTGTTCTCATTCTGATAATCAAACGTAGAATTTCTTCCATTTTTCATATCATTCACTTCACTTATGATATTCGAATCACTAATGGTTCTATCCCACTTTTTCGTTAAAAATGATTTTATTGTTTCGCTTGTAACGTCTTTAGGCATCTGCTCCATCACTATTATTTCGATTAAAAGTTTTTTATTCAATTTATTTAGTTCACTCATTAGGAGCTCACGAGAACACACGTCCGTATTGTTCGCCATTACAGATACCAAAGGGAGGATTCAAGACGTTATTGATAGCTACTCATGATTTCCATTTGTCGAAACGAGAAAATTTCTCTGGATTGTGGTAGAATTCATTTGGGCCCAATTTAGTACGTACTTTCATACAAATGTGAAATTTTATAATATTATAATTCGAAATATTAGGTAACATTCCGCCGAAAAGATTCTAATTATACTATACTTTTTTAGATACGTTCACAGAATCTATATATTTCATATTCTTTGTTTCAATTATATTTTCAATTACATTCAAGTTAGAAAGAGCTTCGTAATAGCTGAATAATTCAAGTGTTCTATTTCGCATTTTTTTTATTACCCTAAAAATTGCACACAACACTTGACCGAGATAGAACTAACCAAAGGACATTGATAACCTACTGCAGGAACTTCTAATTTTTACCTATAGCTGTTTAATTCAAAAAAGTTAATTCGAATGAAATTAAGGAATTCGGTTAGTTCTTCACTTTTGTGTTTTTCTCAGAACACAAAAGTGAAGGAAAGAATTCCACATAAGTACAGAATTATGTAAAGTATCAAAAAGCGATAATACATCGAAATTTCACTCAATGTAACACTGTTTCTCATGTTAAGGTAAAGAAGCATCACCTTGATCACAGCCTATAACTCAAGTATTCAAAATATCAAATCGACATTTTTTCCGGTATTCCATAAACGTTATAGTCCAGTCTATGGTAGATGGTTTGTATACTCGGTTAGACAATTCGATTCCATCTCAGTTTGTTTGATAACAAGTTGATCTCGAAAGTTCGTTGATTTCAATCGTTTTATGATTGAAATATGAAGCATGAATTTTTCAACTGAACCGACTTCGAAGTTTCGAACATTTGATAACATTAGATTCCAAATAGATACTCAGAATGAATCCAAAATGAGGATTGTCGTAAAAATTATATAAATTACAAGACAAATTTTATAATTCATGAAGGAATTTAATAACTTGCAAAGTTCAAATATAGATGTTCAACATGAGTGTTGTAGAACAAGGAAGTTCCACGAAAAAATTCTTCGCGACCCATTTTTGTCATTTGTTTCACTGCCCCTTTCAGTTACCACGTCAATATGAACCAAAAGAGCATTGCCTTGAAGTCTCTCGAGGCCTTGTACTACCTACATTAATACAATATATTTATAATTTAAGAGCAATGTTAAATCAAATAATCGAAACAAGTACATCTGTTTTTTAATCTTATATTCACAACTAGTTTTCGTCTGAATCATCTCCAACGAACACTTGTCATGTATTGACTTGGACATGTTGAACATCACTGGATTTGCTCAAATGTTTCCTCAAACTTCTTTATTTTCTTCTCAAAGGTGAGCTCAACTTCTATCCACTCCACATCACATGACACCTCTTCTGGTCTACTGAAGAGAAATGGTACCATCTGTTAGTAAGAGCTGAACGCAAAACGCCAAAATTCGAATAATATTCGAAATAGATCGCGATTTGTCTACATAACGAACACCAAAACTACTTCTTTTCTTTCGGCCGAATGTGAATTCTGATGATTCTTGCACCTTCAACTGGCACGTTTCTTTGTTGTATAATACAGCTGAATATCTGGACATCCACATGAAAAATAAATGTCACTTTGGAGCGGAAACAATTGGACTTGAATGTGACGAAATTACAGCGACTTAGTGGTAAAGAATCAAGATTGCTACTATGAGACTACTTATCTATGAACTAATATAAAGCCAATCTGGATATACTGGAACGTACACTAGGCTGCTCCAGTAAGTGAAGCATGCAGATAATTTGAAGAAGACACATCCATAATCCTTGGAATGATTACAAACGCATCGTGTTGTGTTTCAAATCAAACAACACAAAGATCTGGAAAGAACATACATCAAGGAAATCAAGGAAAAAAGCGAGAAACATCATAGAAGGTCATACCAAGATCTTACTTCACCAACTGATAGTTCAAAATTATCGATGATTCAAAATTGGACATCAAATCAGAGAGAGATTCAAAGAGAACTGCTTCTGATTATAATCTCATAATGACATTTAGAAGTTTTCAGTTCTAATACCAGCAAATGAGCTCATAGAATGTATTTTTTCTGATTACTTCAAATAATTTTTTCAATGAAAAGGTCCTCTTGATGCGAAGACATAACAATCAAACATCATAAGAATTCACACGAGAAGATAATTAAATAATTGATAATTCACAGAATCAACACCTTTAAAGCTCAAATTAATGGAAATTTAATAAAATCAATGAGTGTTTTTCATTGCATGAAGGTAAGCGTGTAAGATCGTTACTGGCCAATTTCCTATGTTGGATTGAAAGATGGAAAATAAGTCATTCCTGAAAAAATCCATACGTCAGTTTCTGTTATATCATAATTCACTGTTGACATGAGGAAAAATACTGTGATTAAATTTCTCATTAGAATCAGGACGAGACGTATTATAGATTCCAGGAAATTGGAGATTGGATGCCCCACATCAGACGACTTATTTTATATAGATTAGGAAAGTTTTACCAATACGTAACTCTCTGTTCTGACATTTCACCGCTTGCAAATGTTGATTTAAACTATAAGGAAACTAGGTAAGCTTATTCTTACTCGAGTTATCCGAAACGAATTTCACCTTCATAAAAGAACTTAGACAAACACGTTCACGGAAACAGATGTTTGAACTTCAGATTTTTTGCTTCGCAATACTAGAATGCGGAATTGAAATTCTTATTAAAAAAATGAATATGTTCATATGTGTTTTAATGTGAATATGTTTTCATAATCGTACTCATTTCGTGAACAATCCGTTGAAAAATGAAATCTATTCTATTTTCACTGCTTCATGAAATGTCCTTCGTTTTGTGAGAATTAAAATATACCAGACAAATGTATTAACACGAATCATAGTTCAAACCATCAAAATAACTCAAAATCAAGGAGTGTTTTCAAAATAATGAAATTTCAGAATTATAATCACGGAATGGAAAAGTGTGTATTCTATGTAATGTGTTTGACAGCTGATATCAACAACTGCTCAGAATTATTTTCCTTAAAATTGACATATTCGAGTAACGAAATATTAGTGACATTTGAGAGTGGCTCTTATTTTTTAAAACTCTAAAAATATCTGCAAATAGTATTTCATTATAATAATTAATACTGATAACATAATATATAAAATAGTATATAGTGTCTCATTTATTACTTAGATGTAGATGACAAAAATTTCTCCTATTGGTCTCATGAGAGCATGATAACCCTCAATTATGTAACTAGTATTAGTCCACGAAGAATAAATACCCACGTTTAATAAAATATCGAACATAAACCCCTCAAAATTATTTTTCATTTAAATGAGAGGTAATAATAAAAACTTGTCTAAAAATCACTGACTGAACAATTCTTTATTCGACTAGTTTCGCCTTTTACAGCATTATCGAAAGCATAATACAGCATTATTAAAAGAATTGTTCAGTCAGTGATTTTTAGACAAGTTTTTATTATTACCTCTCATTTAAATATGAACTATCACAGAGTAGATTCATCGTCCATTGAATTTATTTTTCATTTGATAATCTTATTCAGGTGATTGTCTTTTTTAAAAATTTTGAAACTCAATTCATTTTAGAATTCATATTATAACTAGATAGAGATGAATTTCAATGAATATTCGATAAATATCCGTCAAAAAGAGCTACACTTGTCAAAATATTCGAGATGTGATACCTATTCTTGAAAAACCGAAATCTTTTTTCTTCCCCTATTTTTTCCATTGGTAGAAACTCCTTCGTTGCTTCCGATATTTCAAGCCTTTGTCATTCCGCATTTGTCTTGAAAACAAGAAGGAAATAAAATAATGAAACGAATTAGTTTCATCTACTAATTTGTTAGCTTACGTCGATTCCGCCCTCTATTATTATAAAGGTTTTCCTTTGCTTTATGAATCATAAAAATAGGGTGAGTTCCTTTTATCAGATGCCTTGGCGTGTGGATTGTCTCGTTATTTATCATTCCCCAAAGCTGCAACTTGCGGGGTATGAATGCTTTTAGTAATGATACTCTTTCTCTGTGGGAGATAAATGAAAACGTGTATCTTAATGGGGGGTTCTTCACGGTTAAAAATTCTACAAGAGTAATTCATTTATTAGGTTTGAAGTGATAGTAAGATTTCAGAAACTTATATCAAGGTCTACGTCACTACTATTTGGATTAAATATAAACCGTGTTCCAAAATTAACTCAAGATTTGACTTGAATAGAAAACACAGTTTTTAGTGTTTTGATACTAATTTGTCATTTAATCATAATGTGCATAGAATAGGATAATCTATGACTTAAAACATCGGGCAAACAACATGCAACGAGTGCATACACATATGCACTCGTTTTTCGAAATTTTCCATAACCATTCTGCATAAATGTGGCTGAATTTCGTGAATGCATCGTTGAATCTCCTTCTTCAATGCACTCGTGGGTTTAGGCTTGTTGATATAAATATAAAAAAATAAAATATGAAATAAATTTATTGAGAAACATTCCTTTCATTGTAAATTACATTCATTTCGATTGATACAATAATTACAACTAAGAAGAATGCTCTCAAAAGGACTGAATTCAGTTTTGAGTCTGATCTTCCATTCAGTCCTCGAGCAAAAATATTGGTTCAAACAAAACTACTGGTTAAATTTATATTTACAATAATATAAAACTTTATTTGAACTTTCACATGGTGAAGAACATTTGTGTTAAAAAAATATAAAAATATACGATACAAAAAATTGATTCATACATTATTGCACACATTCGAATCATCGAAGTACTCTGCCACACTATAGTATGCGTTTGTAAAGAGCAGAGATTCAAGTCTCATCTCAAAAAAAGGAGCTTTCAGTACTTTCAAATTCGATAGTAAATGGTTAAAAATTTTAATAATCTGATAATAGAGAGAGTGCTCAAATCAAGCTGTTTTATGCATAGGAATAAGTAGCACATTCCTGTTGCTTGTAGAATACAGGCAGTCCTCGACGTACGTCGTTTCGATTTACGTCGTTTCAACTTACGTCGAACAATGTTTTGATACTTTTCCTCAAGCATACGTCAATTGTTTCGATTTCCGGCATAGAAGAATTCACTTTTTGCGAGGTCAGAAGAACTGACTGATGAAGATCTTATTGAATTGGAGGCAAAAGTACAAGAAGTAGCAATCGAGTCACAAGAAATAGCTTGCTCTATTAGTAACTCTGAAAAATAACTTAAACTAAAGAAACTTTCCGTAGCATTTGCAAATTTGGAGAATGCCATGAAAATCTTTGAAGAAAAGGTCCTAATTTTGAGAGAAGTTTTAATGTCAATAACAAAATTTGTGCAGCCTATCAGTATTACCAAGACCTATTTGATAGTAAGAAGAAAGAAGCGAATCAATCTAGAATTGATAGTTTCCTTAACCCAAAAGTTCAAGTTATTAATTCTCATTACATATTTTGATTACATATCAAAATTTCATCATTAATGCTATTAATAACACACATATACCAAAAATAACTAGCAATTTCATAAGTACATATATAATTTTTTCAAGAACTTACTTTTGATAATAAACTATGTATACCCTTTGTTATAAATGCAGTTTTTCAAAATTTTGAGTCTGTGTGGATCCTAACCCTTGAGTTTTACATGTAAACATATGAAAAACTTGGTCTCGACTTACGTCGTTTCGATTTACGTCGCGTATTTCGAGAACCTAACATGCCGTAAGTACGAGGACCGCCTGTACTCATGATTATTATTAAATTCAATAAACCTATCTTCATTTTCTTCAACATATAACAAACATCTATAAATATATAAACACGGTAAGGTGAATATGTAATTATTATTGAAGAAAGGTCTGTGTAATAAACACCTTATTTATTTCTGTAGAGCAGCCCAACAGCAGAATATCATAATTTAGATGACTATATACAAGACTAATACACATTTATAACACAGTTTCTAGGTACGATGTTCTTAATTCTAGAGATTGCAAAAAATGAGTTACTCAACTTTTTACATAAGACCTCAATGTGTGATGTTCATCTCAAATTTCTGTCTACATATATTTCAAGGAACTTTGTTGATTGGGATGATGATATAGTGTTGTCCCCATATTTAACATCCAAGGTAACAATTCCATTGCCCTTTAGACAAAAATGAACACATACAATTTCGTCAACGTTCACCATCAGATTGTTTATTCGACACCAACTTACAAACTCCCTCACAATGCATTCACATGCCTCCAGAAGTTCAACAGGAGTAATGCCAGAAACAACCACCGATGAATCATCGACATATAGTGTCACCAAAAACCGGGACAACTTCGCAGGCAGATCGTTTATCGTGTCATGTCTCTGAGAACAACTCTCGCCCATTTTCGCTACCATTGTTCTTTCTTCAAGATAACTACGTAATCAATCCAGAAAAACACCTCTAAAACCTAAATTGTAGCATTTATCAAGTATAAATTCAAAGGATAGTGGATCAAATGCCGAAGATAAATCAAAAAATAACACCACCATAAAGAAATGTTCATCCAAACACTCGTAGACGTTTTCAAAAAATAGACAAAGAAAAAAAATTCACATAGACTTGTGAATTCAAATAACCTCATAAAAAATCTAATGGTGTTAAATCACACAATCTGATGAGCCACTCCTGATCACCGAAACGAGAGAGTACACGACTTGGAAAGTCTCATTCAAGTGTCTCGCGGGCTGTGTGGCATGTGACAAGGTCTTGTTGAATCCACATATTGACCACATCAATATCATTGAATTTCGGCGAAAAGAACTGTGCAATCGTGTCGAGATATCGAACATCAGTAACAGTTACTGCATAACCAGCCTCATTTTCAAAAAGAATGATACACTCATACCTCAAGCCGAAAATCCACAACAAACAGTGACCCGTTATGGATGCATTTGTTTTTCAACCATTTGCTGATGCTCAGTGATCCATTCTGCAAAGTCTCCTCTCTGTGCATGGTCATAAGGCGTCAGTTGCTGTGTTGAATGTTATAGGCAGGGAAACACAGATCTTCACTGAGTATACCCTGCAGAGAGCTTCTTGAAGTTTGCAATTCTTTTCCACGACGACGAATTGAGGTTCCTGGATTGTCACTGACACTCCGACGTACTACTTTATAACACTCTTCCTTATTTTCCGAACGTCGTAATCTAACATATTGTATCTTCAAGGGTTCATAAATACAAACATAAACAACACGATACATTTTCATCCTCCTTTCTCAGAATTTGGTTCGAAATAACATACAGCTTTTGACTATGTTATTACTATGTATGTTACTGCCTTCATGCTGTCTTTTCAGAACTATTTAACAGGATGGTTATTTAGAGGTAACTATACTGGTTCAATTTTTTTTTATAATGCCTGTCGCTTTTTCTCTCTCTTCCTTGAATTTTCTAGTATTTCATTTCTTTTTAACCCCAAATATGACTGCAGATGTTACTTAAATTCAGTATGCCATGCTTTATATACTTAGTCATTTGACATGTTTTCATTTCAATAATATAATGAACCAATCGTTTCCTGTAGTTATATCAAAGTTTTCAAATATTCACATTCTCAAGATTTACTTTCTGATTCAATATTCTCACATACTACAATGAAATATTGAGTTATATGTACTGAAGACGAAACAAAACAGGAAACAATAACAATTTATCGATTAGTCTGCACGTGGCATTTGAAAAAGGTGTTTCGTATTTTTCAATAATACACATCGCCTACGAATTCGTATCCTTTTTTCTTGTTATTGAGTCAACGAAGAATAATTTAATAACCATGATGGCATTTTAATACCAGCATACATCTTCAATCTCTAGAATATGTAATAAGAAATCAATTTACATATCCTCATTATTAGGGGAGTTACCTATGAGAAAATGATATTGCGATCTAATAAATGCAGCTACCATAATGAACAAGTATACGTGTATATTAAATTTGCAGAGGCGAGGAAGCTCCAAGAATATTATTAACTTGACGGAAACAACTGCTCTTCCTCCCACAACATATTGCGAATATGAAATTACATTGAGTTACTTCCTTTTTCAGGTGGCAATATTGCCCCAGACAACCATTGAAGTGAAGGGTCTGAAACTCTTTAACTCCGATTGAAAATATACGGAGAATTGAAGTTCCGATAATTATTGGTAATTACAGCGTTACCCAAGCAAAGCCTGAATATAATTTAGCCCACCAGTTGTTGATAAGTAGGTATGAACAAATTATAATAGAAAATGTGAGTGTTGTACTAAACTGTACACTTTGTTTATTCGATAGGTTACCTCGAAATTTTCAGATCATCACGAATTCTGATATTTACATATAAAGTCATAACATTTTTCCCATTTTATATATGAAACAGAGAGTTAACCGATTCTTTAGCACAAATATTGTCTATTAAAACATAAACTATCAACTTATCCTCAGTGAATATTCAATGCATTTCAATGAAATTCGAACTTGTTGGAATCACCATACACTGCTTCGTCCTATTTTGGGAATCATCAGTGGTATCTATACAAACCTACATGAGTTTCAATATTATTTTCAAGCGCACCAAAGTCCTATTCGTACAAACGGCGCAATAAAGCTAGTGACATACTCACGTGATTCGTCTCAATCGAAGAAAAAATTTCACCTTCTCGAGTGCTGCAAAGTTTTTTCGGGACTAAATTCACTGCGTACTTTTTTCAATAATTTGAAAGAATTTTTACAAATTATTCGAATATTCATTCGAATTGATTCGAAAGTAAATGTCTGAATGAACTGATTATGAATAATGCATAATATAAACTTCTGAAATAGTCACATTGTCCGCTAGAATGAGTAACGGATCAATAAGATACAGGGACTTACAGGCAACAGACTCACAATGAAAATGTCTACACGCCTGCCATCTTTGTATGGAATCACAACCGCATCTAAAATTCTGTAGTAGTTCAAAATCTTAAGGTAAATAACTTAATTTATATTATGATAGTCTTAAAAGATACGAGGCGAAACGAGACACAACTAAGATGGAGCTAAACAAAATATTTTAAACCATTATTATTAATGCATTAACTAACAATGGTTTCGGTTCATTTTTCATACAAAAACAATACGTACCCTTTCATAAAAAAAAATTTTAAATTTTAAATTTAAAACTTAAAAAAAAAATTTTTTCTGAAGAAACGGTCTGATGTTCTCAATTTATCGCTCAATTTCATTAAGAATTGCGTAAATCAATCAATATGAACCACAATCACTAAAATAAATATTGTTTTGAATACATTCTCGCTTTTGTTTCGTAAATTTCTCATTTGTTTCTACTTCTTATAAAATGAGACTAACCTCTATTTCAAAAACGTTAATATTCGAGAAAACTTATGTTATTGAGTAAAAATATTTTTCCAAATATTCTTCTAACGCTAAGAATTAGTGAAAAGATTCATAACAATGTAGCATTTTTATTCTCTGTATCAAAACCAAGACTTAATAAGAGAAAGAATGAAATACGGGGTATTGAGATAAATTTCAGTAATGAGACAACAAGAAGGAGAAGAATATACAAATACAAGCTTGTAGTAGAAGGAAAAACTGAGGGTCTGGCAAATTTATTTCTGGAGGTAATATAAATTGAGATTTCTTAAAGCGCGGTACAACGATATTTCCTTAGAATTATGAACTTTTCGCTTGAAATACTGTTGGATATTGCGGCGAATATATTTAAGGGAAATTCTTTACGTTATTACGGCTGAAGAAGATTCGGAATATGGCCCGTTGTTTGAAGTATAGAGATTCAACGGATGATTTCTTTATTTGTCTTGCGGTCTGTTTGAGTGGATTTATGTAACTGGAAGAAAATGAGATGGAATTGGATGGAAACGTTCGTACTTTGAATCCCAGTGTTCGAGGATTCGAAGTTATTCTTGAGAATATATTGAAAGGGCATAAAGAATATCGTTAAATCAATGATAGCATCGGGAGTTTTAAGTGTATTCAAACATGAGATAAGTAAAAAGATGGATATATGGTTTAAGTTTTCGGTCTTCGCTAAGTATGTTTAAAAATCCGAATAAAATCTGAAAAGCAGAAAGTGGTGAGTTAATCTATAATAGGGAGACGTCCATTGATCATGTGATTGATGTTTTTAGCAGATATTTGATTACCATTTCCCCCTAGTAATGTTCGGTGAGTTTTGTGGCAAAGCCCCCTCACCTAAAATCAAACGTATTTTCCAATCAAAATATTTTAAAATATCGGAATATTATCTGATTTATAATTGAAACACACGTATAAAGTGTATGTCATTATATATATATTTTTGTTCATATTTTATATTTTTTGCCAAAACGAGTAACACGAAAAGTGAATGCACTCGATTATTATCCCTTCACTCCCTACCATAGTAGTGTTTCGAGATTTTTTTCCGAACACCCTCCCCCTAAACCTCACGTGAACAATGGACTTTTAGAAACATAAAAACATATTGGGCTTTAAGAACTCTACTCAGTTCCAGCTGTCGTCAATCCTGTCGTGGCTTATCAGTATAGAAACATTAATGCCACCAGGTAAGTTCAAACCTACCTCTTTCCCATAGAGCACATATCGGGAGAGGAGTGTTGAGTATATTCAGTCTTTCTAAATGCAAACTGCTAGTATTCAGTTCGGATACTAAAAAATCGATGGTGAATGAGCAGCACATCTCAATTAAAATTGATGATGTGGGCCTAACTCCATAGACTACAGCTAAAAATCTTGGAATTATTATAGATAGCAAATCCATGATCATTTGCAACTTTTAGTGAAAAAAAATGCTACATGGCTCTCAAGACGTTGTATAGGAATGTAAGTATCCTAAATTTCAAAGTACGTAAAAAACTTGTAGAAATGTTGGTTTTGCCAATATTTCATTATGGTTTGATTCTTATTTATCCTTGTTTGGATCAATGCTCTAAGAATAGAATTCAACGCATTCAAAATTCATGTTGTAGGTTCGTTTTCAGAATACGTAAATACGAAGAGTGAGTATCTGCTAGAATCGTTCAGCTAGGGTGGTTTAAAATTGACCAACTATTCCGCTTTCATATAAGTTCATTCGTACATCGCATTCTAATGTCCGGAATGCTTATTTACCTCCATCGTAGACGTTTTAGAAGACATGCACATTCGGTTAACATTAGACATGTTGATACCCTTCATTTACCTCGGTTTCGCCTAAATATTTTTAAAAGATCTTTCACATATAATGCGACCTCAATTTATAATACATTAGATAGTGACATAAAAAATCTTTCGCTGTCCGGATTTAGAAAAAAGATCAAATGCCAGCTCTTATCTGCCCAGTAAAACTGGATGAATACATTTAATAGACTTCATTTAACAAACTTTGCAACTTTTTTTTTGTTTTGGTTTTTTCCCTCTGTTTTTAATTATATAACGTTCAATTTGACGATGGTTGTCATATTCATTTTGTTGAATTATTGTTAAATAATGTTTACTTTATATTTTTTTTCTATATTCTATTATTACTGTTATTTTTATTATGGTTATTATCATTTTTTTTTCCTTTATTTTTGTTTCAAGAGGTTGAGTAAGAATAGCTATGCTAAACGTCGCCTCTCACTGTTGTAACACAATTTGTGTATAAAAGTGAATCAAGTCCTCATTATTATTATTATTATTATTATTATTATTATTATTATTATTATTATTATTATTATTATTATTATTATTATTATTATTATTATTATTATTATTATTATTATTATTATTATTATTATTATTATTATTATTATTATTATTATTATTATTATTATTATTATTATTATTATTATTATTATTATTATTATTATTATTATTATTATTATTATTATTATTATTATTGGTATTATTATTTTCATTATTATTATTATTATTATATGGCTATGAGGCTATTGATTACTTTACCAAAAAAAAAGTCAGGTCATTCAACTTTAAAACCTTCAGGGGAAGAATTTATAAATACATTTTAGAGTGTGAACCGTACACCATCGAGGAGTACAGAGTCTTATATACAGAGTAAATATACGTTTGAAACAAATAAATATTATCATTATTTATTTAACATTATTATTATCACTATAATACTAATGTTAAATTATTTTTTAAATAATCATTATTTTTATTATTAACATTATTATTATCACTATAATAATATTATTATCCCAGGTGAACAAAACCAGAGAGTGAACCCTCTCCGATGATTGTAAAAAGTATTTTTGAATCTGTGGGTTAGATAGAGAATAAATAAAATATATAGAACAATAGAAGGCAAATTTCAAATAACACTTCACAGTTTACTCAGAATCCCAAGCAATTTAGCTCCCCGAGTGAATGATTGAGGACTAAGAGAAAATGATAAATTTACTAGAAGATAATTTGCAAAAAAATGAAAGTGAATTAGAAAAAGAAGTGAATAAGGAAGAGACCTAATTTGTTTCTTCAAGTACTATCAAAAACGAAATTAAACGAAAACTAGTCAATTATACATTTAGCATTAGCATAGTGGAAATGATGAAGAGTAATAATGTGATGACACAAGATTGGCGATAGAAAATATAATTGAAAGAGCAAAAATTCTATCGTAATCAATAGAATAAGAAATTCGCAAAACAGATCATTAGTGATGAAATGCGACACAGAACAATCTGAAGATAAAATTAAAATGAAATTGAAATAAAAATGAGCAATATTTCCCATGTTTTTATGAGAAGTTGTCAATTGGAGGTTCTATGCAGAAATTTGAAATAGGGTGACTTTCTTTACAAGAGTCTTCTTCTTGTGGACAACTCGTTCCAATTGTGGGCTATAGCTACCGATAACTGTTACTTTAGGTATAGTTTATCCCACATTGAAAGTTTTTATATATTATTCAAGTCCTACGTTTGGAGGTTCCGTGAAAGATCGTTCATCAAATCTCCCAATCCGAAAAGTTTCAAAGCAGAAGCCTGAAATGTAATGAAATAATTTGCAACAGAAACCTTTCGGTTTTTTTTGTTTCCAACTCCAGGTTCGTACCCCTCAAATTTAGCTGCGCCGTTTCGATGAGAGTCAACGAGGCCCTCTGAACATGTGTTCACGGCTACCTTCCAATTGCGGGTTAAAACGATAACTTATTTGGTTTTTTTGGTTTTCGAAATCGTTTATTAAAAATTTTCAGCACATTACGTTTCGGTCCATTTTTTGGGTCGAATTTCGGTCCATTTTTCAAATTAAGTTAATCAATATATTGTCATCACTAAAAAGAAAAAAGAAAATGACAGGCATGTATACAACATTACACGATCAAACCTTACCAAATAAACAGAAACAATAGTTATTACAACAATACGAAACAATATTCAAATGGAGAAAGGTTTCCAATATTACAATATTATTAAAAAATTATGTTACTTTTCAATCGATACGATTTCGTTGCCGTTTCGTGGTGAAACGAAAATTAGTCTCTATCCGAATGTGAACGAAATCGTATCGATTGAAAAGTAACATAATTTTGTAATAAAAGTGTAATTATTGGAAACCTTTTTTCATTTGAATATTGTTTCGTATTGCAGTAATGAGTATTGTTAAGTTAATTTTGTTTACGTGGTAAGTTTTGATCCTGTCATGTTGTATACATGCCTGACAATTCCTTTTTTCTTTTTAGTGATGACAATATATTGATAAACTTAATTCGAAAAAGGCCCAAAAATGGACCGAAACGTAATGTGCCGAAGATTTTAAATAAACGATTTTGAGAACCAAAACTCAATAATTTCTTTCCGAATATATATATATATATATATATATATATATATATATATATATATATATATATATATATATATATATATATATATATATATATATATATATATATATATATATATATATATATATATATATATATATATATATATATTTATATATATATATATATATATATATATATATATTCATATTTATATATATATATATATATATATATATATATATATATATAAGCTATTTTTTGAATCTAAATCTGCGGTTATCACCACGTTATTCTTGATTGTTACGTCTTCAAAAATCAAGAAACAGAAGAATTCAAACTTTCATTGATGTACATCCATTTCAACTCTTGTTTTTATATCACTCAACTCATCTTCATATAGTATCAAATTCACAAAATCATTAATTATTCATCTTTGCAGTATTTTCACGTTGTCCAGATAATAAAGGTGAACATGCAAATTTACCCTTCAGATTACAGAGCGTGCATTCTATTCATTATTCAACGTACCTATTTATATTCCAGACAGTAGATGTGTCTACATTTTCGGCATTAACGAAAAACTAAGGATAATATTTATTATGTCTATTCATAGAACTTGAACAAAACGATTTAGTTCAATATTTGTTCGATATTCGGAAAATAATTTGGCATGAAATAATGGAAATACGAGTGCTTATGAATACACTTTATTATTCAAGATATGTGAGTTTTGAAAACGACTTCCAAATATTATATAAATTATATTTCTAATATTCACCAGATTTTGTTGAAACAACAAACATTACTTTCTTCCATTTTATGTTTTCATTCATTTTCATCATAGAATACCAACTGTATACTCAATTTTACTTTATCATACATTCAGATTTACAAATAACAAAATTTACAAGGATAAAAATACGACTAGATAAAGCCAGTAGTCGTAAAATTTTACTCGACCGAAACAAGTAATTTCTTGTATCAATTTTATATAGGTATATATCAATGAAACAGAAATTTTAATTCAGTTGAAACGAACAAGTCGAATCTGTTTATCTACTTGTCGTAGCTTTTTTATTTTCACTATATATGCACCACAGTCTGCGCCAGTTTAGCGGACAAAATATTTTATGGCATGTACAAGTTATCTTCTTATTACTCGAACTATTTTGTGGATTGAGTTCATTTTCTGAATCTCTTTGTATACCTATTTTCCTACAGATTTTAGAGTTACGAGCATTAACTTGAAATATCGATTAAAAAGATAAAAACTTGATTTTATGACAGTTCATTTAAATCAAGTATCAGGTATTTCGACTAGTTGATAAATTGAGTTTTTTGTCACTCTTTATCAATTCAAGATTGTTAATTTTCTTTTTCTTGGTGAATTTTCTTATTCTTCTGAATTTTCTTGTTCACCTCAAGATTCTCAATTTTATTAAGATTTTTAATTTTATAATTCGAGATTCAGTGAAGAATTTACTTCATCTGAGTTTCCAAAAAGTATAAACTATAGTTTTCAATATTATTCGTTTCTTTTTTTAATTTCTAATTATTTTGTGTAAACTTTCTAGGGAGATTCTAGGGGATTCTAGGGAGCCCGTATTTGGCAGTTTATATTTCACACGTTTCAAAAGTATATCATATGATAAAGTTTTCATCACGTTAACATCCTCATTCCAGTCAGGCTAAGTATAATCAATCTTTCAAAGATTATTTCCAATCAAGTAGACAATAGTTCGAAAAGTTGAAAATTTGAACTAAATAAAGAATAATGAAATATATTTCTCTGGAAATGCTCTATATATTTTTGTATGAGATCTACTACCCATTACTTGCGCTAAAAATGCTAACAAAATCATGAAACGATATGTGTTGATAATACCTCCTGTACATAGGCGGTTTTTGACGAAAATTTCGCAGCGGCTATTTTAGTATGAGATTACCTTCGTGTCTTGAAGATATATAATTCAATTTTCATAAACATACACCTAGAAATAATTTTAGTCAGCCTATTAACTTCCTTATCATATTATATTTATCAAAAGTTTGACTAATCAAGGCTTGTTTTTCGCTTCAGAAATCTCCGATTTTTCTAGTTGAATCTTTCAAAATTGTCCACTAAATTATACACCTTTCCGAAAATTAAACATAATAGATGAATCCATTTAGTACACTCGTACAGTAGTAAATATTCATGAGAAGAGAACTAGTCATGTTCACAATGTGTAATAAGTAGGTAACTATTCGATAAACTAGGAACATACGAGGTTTGTTCAAATAAAAGGTGAATTTTGAAGTTTTTCGAAAAGTATTTATTTATTTATCAATAGTCATTACCCCTTCGAAGTAATCTCCATCTGATATAATGCACTTATGCCAGCGCTTCTTCCACTCCTCGAAGCGCTTCTGAAATGCGCTTTTCGGTAAGGCTATCAGCTCGTTCTTCGATTCCGACTTTATCTCATCGATTGTGTGAAATTTCCTTTCATTGGTCTATTCAATTCTGGGAATGGGAAAAATAGCAGAGAACCAAATCTGGTGAATACGGTGCTTGAGGCATGATTACGGTGTTGTTTTTGGCTGAAAACTCTCCAACAAGCATTGATGTGTGAACTGGTGCATTATCTTGATGCAGAATCCATGATTTGTTACTCCACAATTCCGATCGTTTGATCGTTTGCTTCACGCAAACGTTGCATATTTTCCTTAAAGTCTTTCTTTATAACCGTACTACATGTTTGCACGAACTCATGTTGCACCACGCCGTTGTAATCGAAGAAGACAGTGAGCAAAACCTTCACGTTTGATAATTTTGGCGTGCTTTTTCCGGTCTTGGCTCTTCTGGCCGCTTCCATTGGGATGATTGGCCCTTGTTTCGACGTCATAACCATATGCCCACGTTTCGTCACCAGTCATGACTTTTTTGAGAAAATCTGAATCGCCGTTTACGTCATTTAACAACTCTTGAGTGATACTAATGCGACGATGCTTCTGCTCAAAATTTAGCAATTTCGGAACAAACTTCGCTGCCACGCGTTTCATGTCCAGAACATCCGAGAAAATTGCATTGCATTTTGATATACCAACAACTCTCTCCTATAGTGATTGGATGATTTTCCATAACCATTTTCTTCATTGTTTCGATGTTTTTTTCGCTTGTTGACGTGGTAACAACTCCAAGGCGCTTGTACCACTTATTTGGGGAGAAAGTAGACTCATCGAATGCCACTTTTTTAAAATTAATGAATCGATGATCAAACAAAAACGTGACTAACCTTTTCAGTTGTCAAAAACAAACTACTAATCCAAAAGGGCTCATAATGTCAAATTATGAGAGACGTATGTGTACCAACATAACAAAAAAAATCCGATAATCGAATATGCCAACCGAGAATTTTCAAATTTAACCTTTTCTTTTGAACAGATCTCGTACATAACGACGTTCCGCTTAAGACGGGACAGTCCCGGAGTTCGAGTAAAAGCTGTGTTTTGTGATTCTACCACGACAAAGTATCACAAACTGCTGAGCTACAACAGTAAAACAAAGTGTTTTGAGTTGGACTCACTGCTTGAGAGTTATGAAAATGTTTGAGTTATCTTAAACTAAGATCCGATATTCTAAAATAAATTTGTTCAGCAGAAAAATAGAAAACTGGAACTTAGAAGTCACGCCACTATTTGGACTTTAAATCGTGCCTACTGAACTAATTTGTATGTGTTGCTTTTTGGTTCATTTTATGTTCTAAGATGAAAAACTTTTGAAAAACTAGCAATGATTTTTTTATTATATAATTCTGCGAATTTTCAATTTCACTTCGGTCAAAAAAGTAATGTTTTTTTTAACCATACATCAATTAGAATTTATCATTATTGATTTGCCTAAAGAGTTAATTTTTGACCAAATAAAGAAGAATTTTCATTTGTGGAGAGGCAATGTTACCCTTAGCCACCGCTGCTGCTCATATAGCACCCTCATACTGATAAGGAGTTTCGGTTTTCAGTCTTCAAAATTGTCAATTTTTTCGTACTCCAAATTTGCTTTCTTTGACCCTAGTAGAACATTCTGCATTGAAAATTGTATCTTATAATTTAAAGCAGTGTTCTAAGCTGCTTCGTACTCTTTCATCGACTCGATACATGTTGTGACCTGCTAACCCATTATAATCAAGAGTTAAAGCTGAGTTCTACTAATTAAGGCCAGCTTACTCCAAACAATTTTGAAGAAATCGAATTTTTTTTCATAAATTGCTACTATATACTCGTAGAAGTTGTATAGAATTAGTCCCGAAGGTCAGCAAGACTGAGAAGCAGGTATAAAAGATTAGGAAGCGCTGCAGTAAATCCGGCCGCTCGAACGCCTTCGATAACGGCAGCTGTTGCTTCGTTAGCTGACAGCTGAAGCACTGAAGCTAACAGCCTTCGGGTCGTCTTATTGTTTTGTTCTTTGTTTTATTGTTATTGTCTTGTTATTTTTTTGAACTGCTTTGAGAAATGCAAGAATTCTTCAGAATGATGCTTACGAAGACCAGGAAGGAGTTATGTATGAAGCTGGAATGGATATGTGAGTAAAATTCACTTTCTTTACGATTTTTCACGAATAAAACTTTGAACTGATTTTTCTCCGATTCACGTTTTTTCGCATGAATTACACTCTCATTTCAAAACTATTGCACGTATCAATATGAAACAAACGGCATTTTACTCTTTAGATGTCTGGCTATGGGCTCAGAACAATACATATTCATTATTACTTATCAAAGTTATAAACAATTAAAAGTGAAAAAAAGGGTAAAAAAAGTCCGCCATTTTGTTTTTTTTTTTTTTTCATTGAAAATGTTTCATTCTGCTTGAGGTCATAGCCAATTTGATACAGAACATGAAACCGTTCTGTTTTTTTTTTCAGAAAATTCTTTTCCATGAAATGATGTCATTCATCTCCGATTCAGATGAGTTTCAGCAGCCATTTTCAGGTCCGCCATTTCAAAAAAAAATAATTTTGTGTCAAATAATTCAATATATATATGCTTTCATATGTAAGTAAATTGATTACTCAACATGTTTTGTACTATAAATAAAATATATTGAGAAAAATTACGTTTTTTGGAGTAAGCTGGCCTTAAACTAAAATCGTATTCGATATTGAACTATTTTGTAAAATTCAATGAAGTGTTTTCATTATAGTATGAATGCATTAAACAGTGTTCTAAAAATTCTACGGCATTTGCAAGAAATCGATAAATGATAAATATATTTTAAGTGTTCATTTCCATAAGGAAGAACAGGTATACACTTGTCTAAACACTAGGTAACCTGTAGAGTAGAAGAGTAATCATGGAAGCAATGTAGGCATATCCTAATTGGATAATGTCGATTTTGCTTGATTAGTATAGAAGGCCAATGTTATTTATTAGGTTAGAGAAAATAGGTATACAGGTTCGCTTACCGTTTATGTTTGATTATCCCAAACAAGCACTGTTGTGCCACAAAATGGAAATTTCATGTGTCAATATACATTCTTGGAATTATAAACTATGAATATCCAAATATTCGTCGGGGTATTCAATACTTGCATGTAATTTACACGTTACACACAAAATCAAAACCTTTAAACCTTTCATTATAATCATAAACGTAAACTCTTACCTTCTACTACTTGAAGAGCTGGCGATGAGAAGACAAGACAAAGTTGAACGACATATAACATATTTTCCATCCAAAGCTGAAATTGCCGCATTGTGAAGTTGTTCAGGATCTCAGCTTGCTCCAAGGAAAAAGAAACAATCGATGTAAAAGTTTCGAATAGAAGTCTCGTTTGTTATATTCAGAGATTTCAGTTCAGTTCACAGAAATCGATTCGTTTTGTCTTACTTGCAATTTAACAATGATAACGGACATTCGATTCGTTATATTCGGCCATATGAAATCTTCACACTGTGTATCCCAGAAAAGAAAAAATACGTAAGTACAGGTGCACTATACCCCATCATCACAATCTATATACATATAAACTAATGTTTGCATGAATTTTTTCAGCAATAACACGCTTTATTATATGAAAAACTTTTATTTTGGTTTACATTTCGTTGATGATTACATCATTGTCAAAGGAAAACAAGGAGTTTTGGGATATATTGTTTTATGACTGTGGTGTTTTGATTCTATAGTAATTCGAAAGATTCATTAAATCAATATAGATTGAATTGAAATGTTCGAATTTTGATTTTTGATGTTTGAAATTTTTTTTTCAATTTTGGATTGTAATGTTTTATTTTTGAATTGCGAAACTTCAAAGAGAATACGTTTTTTATATAATAAAGCCTGTTATTGCTAAAACAAATTGAGAAAGAACTATAGATAATCAACAGACAATAACATCATATAGAATATATATAAGTCAAAATTATATTAAAAAACACTCAAGAAATAAATGTTACCACAAATAAGTACCTCAAAGCCTGCATGAAAAACGGACAAATTCTCTAATTATTGTGAAATCACCATAATTGTTCAGGAATTAGTTGTAGATCTGAATTAAATTTTTTTGAAAACAAAAAAAATTTAATCTAAGAAATATTACATTAGTGTAATATCACATTTTACATTATATAATCATATAGCCAGCTCAACTTTAGCTCTCATTATAATAAGATTCGTTCGTTACTTTGTGATGACACAATGTATTATACCTCTTGTTTTTTATTACTATAATAGTATTACTACTTTTTCAAGCACATTGGCATTTTATATTCTGCTTGAAATCGTAGTAATATTACTAACTACTAAACTGCTGTTGCAAAATAATGAATTATGTGATGAAAATTGAAGTGTATTTTATCTTCATTAGTAATTTCAAATAATAATCTTTTTTTTCCATTATGTACACAGATGTATATAACGCAGATTTCGATCGTTTTGCTCACAGTGGGAATAGTACCCACGAGCAGAAAGCGTTTTTAGGTCATTATACCGTTTGGCTACAAAAGCTTTCAATTCCGCAGAGGAATATGACATCTGCAGATTGTTTTTCTTGCTGATTTTATGCAGATTACCATCAACCCTATCACAATTCAGCAAAAATCACTACTGAAAATGGAACATCCGCTCCCGGTATATTATTGATCATAAAGCACAAACCTTTGTCCGATGATAAGTACTCGATATCATATTCAAAAGCTTTGTTTTGCTCTACGATATGTACAAATTGCACAATTGTATTGTATACTAATTCCTATTTTCATGTAGAATATGTACTTCGCGTAATATAAATACCACTTTTTGTTGTGCTCTCCGATATGTGCAAATTGTACAAATGTAATTCATACTAATCCCCATTTTCATGTAGAATGTGTATTCCGCGTAATATTAATAACACACCACTTCCATAAATTGAAATATTAACTGTATTGACCTCATGAAATGAACCACTGTTTCACGAAATTCAACCACAAGGTAAGGCCAATGAAGGGGACATCTTATTCTCTTCAGATTTATGTCTAGGTACTTTGAATGGGATTGAAGTATTGTGATAAGTGGTACGCATTCCTAATATATAATTGATTCAAATTTTCATTTGTGATCGAAGTTTAACGTCTGACAATTATATCTTGAAAATAAAGTCTGATAAATGAACACCTTCACAGTAGGTGATTCTTTCATCAAAATTATGAATAAGATCTTCACACAACTGTCCCACCAAAAAATCGAATTATTTAAGCTTTCAATTGATCAATTTCGTGAATGGTTCCTGTAAACTGGACTTTCAACGAAGTCC
This sequence comes from Henosepilachna vigintioctopunctata, assembly GCA_030704895.1. Lineage (NCBI taxonomy): Eukaryota > Metazoa > Arthropoda > Insecta > Coleoptera > Coccinellidae > Henosepilachna > Henosepilachna vigintioctopunctata. The sequence goes on along the minus strand of JARQZJ010000033.1, from coordinate 8,349,745 downwards.
CAAAGGAAAAAGTGCCAATGTTGTTAAATCGAAAGATCTTGCTGATCAATTAACATCACCATTAGATGCTGATGTATGTATTATACGATGAATTCATTATTTCTGCAGATGAATGGCATGTTTTACCATCTTATTGGAACCATTTGTCTGTGATATTAATATTTTCGAGCTCTGGCAATAAAAAATTGTTTATCATGTATGGATATCGAACATAACTTACAGTTAGAGCAGCACTTCAAAATATAGGACTTCATCACACCACCACATCATTACACTTACCAAACGGAAAATTTTTTGTGGGTGCATTTGAAGTTAATGAATCCCTCTTGGATTTTCCTCTTCTCAATCACGACAATTTTGCTTATAAACAAAGTCATTCTCACTTAAAGTTATTGTTGATATTTTTTGAAAATTCAACATCTTTTTCTTTTTGCAGAACTGCTGGTGTTATCTGTCCTTAAATGTTCCCCAAATACATCTTTTTCTTCGATGAAATCAATAAATTGACTACGTTTCAAATGGCCTGTTGGTTTAAATTCATCGGTTAACTTCAACAAATGCAAAAATTCGCAACAATGTTGTTTGTGTATTGTTTAATTGTTGTGAACGTCGTGTAATTGACATTGTTTAATAATATAATCTTGTAAACGACCTAGACGATGACGTATTGGGGCTCCTACGTTCAAAACTGAACCATTTTGCTCAAACTTCTGCGCTTTTCTCAATATCGTTGATTAATTTGGTCTATTATGTAAACCATAGAAATGGCGCCCTTCACGAAAAACACTCTTTTTCAAACACCGATATTCATAATGACGCTGAATTTTTTTCTCAATTCAGTGGACCTACAATTTAACGCCAGTTTCGGACGGCCAATGGGCTTCAAAAATCAGAGTATTCGAGCAATTCGTCAAAGTATATTACCCAAAAATTAACATCATATAACTACTTTAATCATAGATAAACACAAATATTCATGACTTCACCGAGACTTGAACCCGAATCCTATCGCACCCGGGTGTTTTCCCGAATAAGCCACGTAGGCGACAGTATATATATATATATATATATATATATATATATATATATATATATATATATATATATATATATATATATATATGTATCTGTATATATATTTGGACGCATTGTTCAATACTATCTATGCATTTTATATATTGTCAACCACAGTAGGTTAAAAACATAAGCTGTCATTGATATTCCAAATGACAAATATAAAGAATTAATAAAAAATAATTCTGGAACTAATAGAAATAGACATATTTTACCCCTATAACTTTTCAAAAAGAATGTAATTTGGTTTCATTCAAAATAAGCATGATATTGTAGTTTGAATATGTTAGCAGAAGAACATCAAATTTTGGACACACTGTAGAACTTTAATTAAAAAAGAATTCATTAAAACTTTCCGAAATCGCTCTTTTATTCACGCAAAAAATTTCATTTCGCTAAAATCAATTTCTTCGCAGATGTTATCTCTCCACTCTCCAATTTCCGAAAATCGGAAATATCTCACAAACTATAACTGTTAGGTATATGACATATTGAAAAAAGTTCCATAAGAAAAAACATAACTTTGGTATGTCACGCATTTCTGGAACTGCCTGTATGTATCAAATTATTTTTAGAATAGACTATATATATATATATATATATATATATATATATATATATATATATATATATATATATATATATATATATATATATATATATATATATATATGTATATATATATATATATATATATATATATATAAGCAATGATTGCTATCATCACAGACAACAGAACTGACAGTCACTCTCGCCATTGAAAAACTACATGACATTGCGTACAGAACCGGGTTACAAATTTCCTATGATAAAACCAAATACATGGAAAGAAAACCAATAAATAAATCTTCTCTTATCACAAAACATGGTGAAATTGAAGTCGGCAATTTTGAATACCTCGGAGAAGTTATACAGTCCTCAGGTTTAAACCGATTCGCTAATCAACAAAGAATTACCAAGCTCCAAAAGGCCTACAAGCTAACATGGGCTCACTATAACAAACAGTGCATTTCGAGAGGTGCTAAATTGAGGCATTGTAACACGATTCTTCAGAAAGCAATTTACGCATCTGAAACAATGGTTATTGACGGTCATTCAAGAATTAGAGAAATAGAAACACAAGAACGAAAAATTCTCAGAAAAATTTACGGGCCAATCAATAGAAACGGCAATGGATGAAAAAACCTCAGAATGAACTTTATCAAAAAACCTACACGGAAGAAATCAGAAAACGACAAGCAAAGTTCTATGCACATGTCTACAGAATGAAACTGTCCAGAATACCGAAGAAACTACTCGATATAATTATGAAGAATAAATGCGGAACAGAGTGGCTGAAAGAGGTCCAAAAAGATCTACAACAGATCAATATAAAAGATCATACCGAACGTCTCTATAAAATCGCAAAGTGAAGTTTGAGCAAAAATAAAATCGTCAACCTGATATAAAATGGACAGATGAACGGAAGATAGAGCATTCAGAGAGGATGAAGAGTTTTTGGGAGGCAAAAAAGATAAAGCAAAAGTCCTTATTGCGAATTAAAGTTCAATTGCTCTCCTCATGGGGAACAATCGTAATACTCGTAATAATATAATATCAGCAATCCCAAAGACACATCACAACACTTCAATATCATTATTTAAAAGTACCTATGCATAAATCTTATTTAAAAAAAATTATTTCTATTTACTTCGATCAATTCTAATTTAAGACTGCAATTCACTTAACCACCCTTTCAATATCGCCTAAAATCATAGTGTTTCATTAATCTCATGCGGTCACTACCGTCAATATTTCAATTTATGGAAGTGCTGTGTTATTAATATTACGCGAAGTACACACTACATGAAACTGGGGATTAGTTCACAATACATTTGTATAATTTGCACACATCGGAGAGCACAACAAAGCTTTCGAATCTGATTTCGAGTGCTTATCATCTGACAAGGGTTTGTGCTCTATGAACAGTAATATTCCGAGAGGGGATGTTACATTTTCAGTGGTGATTCCACTTCGCTCAATTTTACTATGGTCCATAATCTGCATGAAATCAGCAGGAGAAACAAGCAGCAGGTGTCATATTCGGTATGTATTTGAAGAATTTTCTACATATTTTTTTGTTCGTTTTTGATATAGGTACCTACTTATGGGATTGTTTTCAACCTACGGAGTAGTTTCGTCTACTATTCTTCGTGTATAGTTAGTACATTATCTATTCATTCCTTTGTAGGTTTCTCAAAGTATCAGAATGTTATCTAATGGGAGATTTTTTAAGAGTTAAGTTTTTCAGGTTGGCAGCACTGGTTGGTAATGGCATCCAAACCTCATCTGTCAAAGTGACAAGTTTTCAGTATTACTCTGTCATTTTATCATGAAAAGACTCACAAACGAGCAACAATTGCAAATTTTTGAAATTCACTATCAAAATTCGTGTTCTGTGAAAAATCTGTATCGTTTGTTACGACCATATTATGGTCGTCATAATCGACCTGGTGAATCAACAATTCGAGCTGTTATCACCAAATTTCGCAAAGTGCACTTTGTTGGTCATTAAGCCATTGTCTGGCATGCGTACAGTGCGTACTGAAGAGAATTTTACAGTAGCGTACAGTGTTGAAGAGGATCGTGAAATGTCAATCCGTCGCCGTTCTCAGCAATCAGACATGTGTTACTCAACCACATCGAATATTTTACGGGTTGATTTGGGTTTGAAATCTTATAAAATTCAACTTCTGCAAGAACTGAAGCCGAATGATCTACCACAACATCTAATTTTTGGTGAATGGGCCTTAGAACAGCTTAATGAAAATCCGCTGTATCATCGAAAAATTGTGTTCAGCGATGAGGCTCATTTCTAGCTTAACGGATATGTAAATAAACGAAGCAGTGATGAACAGCCACATGACATATAAGAATTACCGATCAATTCCGAAAAAACGACAGTTTGGTGTGGTTTATGGTCTGGTGGCATCATCGGTCCATTTTTCTTCAAACACGACCGTGGAAGAAACGTTACCGTCAACGGGAACGATATCGAGCCATGATACGCAACATTTTTTTGCCCCAGATGGCCGAGTTGAACTTGGTTGACATGTGCTTTCATCAAGACAGTGCCACATGCCACACAGCTCGTAAAACAATGGACAATCGAAATGGACCTTAGAATTGGCCGCCAAGATCATGCGATTTGACGGCTCTAGATTATTTCTTGTAGGGTTATGTGAAGTCGTTCGTGGACAATACGAACACGATTGAAGCTTTACAGGATAACATAACACGCGTAATTCGTGGGATACAGGCCGAATGCTCGAAAAAGTGACGCAAAATTGGATCTTCCGAATGGACCATTCGATACGGAGCCGCGGACAACATTTACATGAAGTTATCTTCAATATATAAATGGCAAAGGACAAGTATTCAATTTCAATGAAAATTGTAAATATATGATGCAAATTGAGTGTTTTATTCGTTTAAAAAAAAACTACGCTTAAAAAATCAACCAACCACCCCTCTACATCTGGCACCTGAGCGTTGCTATTCTATTCCGAATATCTGTTACTCAGGTTATTTTATGTGTTCAGATCTTGTCAATGGCATAATTTCGAATTGGAGCTACGAGTGATAATATACAATCATATTTTGACTTTTGAAAATGTATTCAATAATTAAATTGAAGCTTGAGAGATCTGAAAATTGAAGTATGTACTCGAATAATTCAAATAAACCGGCTAAATTTTGCCGAAATTGTTGAGTATTTTTCAGGCTACCAATGCTTTCATAAAAAAGTCGATTGATCATCCAGAAGCAATTCAGTTTTAAGAACGACAGAATAGTCATAATACAATCAAGAATTATAAATGAGACAATTAAGAAACTGATAAATGACATAAATTCAATGGACGATGAATCTACTCTGTGATAGTTCATATTTAAATGAGAGGTAATAATAAAAACTTGTCTAAAAATCACTGACTGAACAATTCTTTATTCGACTAGTTTCGCCTTTTACAGCATTATCAAGAATGCTATATGAAAGAAGTTCAAGAATACATATGAAAGAAGTTCAAGTATAAATCTTGACGAAATATATTCGAAGTAAAAAGGAAAAAACCAAGATTTTCAGAATTTGACAACCACATCTTCATTTATGAGGAAAAGAATAGTATATTGTATTGTATTTATTATAGATACAGATATATATATATATATATATATATATATATATATATATATATATATATATATATATATATATATATATATATATATATAATATGATTTTTTGATCGTAGTTTTTTTTATTCGAATAAAATACTCAAATTGCATCATATATTCAAAATTTTTATTGAAATTGATAATTTGGCTTGTGCCATCTACATTTTAAAGATAACTTCATGTAAATGTTGTACGCGGTTCCATCAAATGGCCCATTCGGAAGGTCCAATTTTGCGTCAGTTTTTCGAGTATTTCGATCTGTATACCACGAATTACGCGTGTAATGTTATCCTGTAAGGCTTCAATCGTGTTCGGCTTGTACATACACTAACGACTTCACATAACCCCACAAAAAATAATCCAGAGGCGTCAAATCGCATGATCTTGGCGGCCAATTCACAGGGCCATTTCAAGAGATAACCTGCTCATCAAATTCATCCTTCAACGTGTCCATTGTTTCACGAGCTGTGTGGCATGTGGCACCGCCTTGATGAAATCACATGTCAACCAAGTTCAACTCGGCCAACTGAGGCAAAAAAATGTTGCGTATCATGGCTCGATATCGTTCGCCGTTGACGGTAACGTTTCTTCCACGGTCGTGTTTGAAGAAAAATGGACCGATGATGCCACCAGCCCATAAACCACACCAAACTGTCGTTTTTTCGGGATGCATCGGTAATTCTTGTATGGCATGTGGCATTTCATCACTCCAGATGTGACAGTTTCGTTTATTCACATATCCGTTAAGCCAGAAATGAGCCTCATCGCTGAACAAAATAATATGGTCGTAACAAACGATACACATTTTTCAGAGAGAACGAATTTTGATAGTAAATTTCAACAATTTGCAATCGTTTCTCGTCTGTGTGTCTTTTCACGATGAAATGGCAAAGTATACTGAAAACTTTTCACTTTGACAGATCACGTTTAGATACCATTACCAACCAGTGCCGCCAACCTGAAAAACTTAACTTTTAAAAAAATCACCCGATATATATATATATATATATATATATATATATATATATATATATATATATTGCATTTTTAAATATTTTTCAATTCCAAAATTGTCTTTTTGGTTCTCTCTTTCTGAGATTCTTTTTTTTTCCTTCATGGTGGTATGTGAGAATATTACATTGATGATTTCTTATCAGTTTTGTTTCATATTGTAATGAAAGTGTCGTATCAAAGATCACTTTTCAACTGAATGCGTTCTTATATATTCTGGTAAAAAATTTGTTTTTTCGAATACGATTATAGTATGTTAGATATCCTACTATTGATTCATTTTCAATTTCGAATTCAAGCATTACGACTTTCACACTCCTTCACAAGGAAATTTTCTTCGAGAGAAAAACCCTTTTCAGAGTTATTTTCAGATTAACAGGAACGTGGTGGTGGTCTCCATGGCGGTGTCTTCGTATTGTTCCGTTGATTTTCATTATGTCTCATAAACTTCCTGACAGTACCTACTTGCTGTGACAGGTAGCACCGATTTCTGTACAACACTATGGGCATGTTCCACAGGTTCTACTTCTTTGATGTTTACAGGATATTGAAACAGTCTTGACCGATGTTCATGTGCCACTGTCTTTGAATTCGCACTTCCACAAAATCCAACATGAACTTCACTTCAATGTTGAAAGCTTGTTATGTGACAATTAAAATTATAAAAAAACTAGGTACGTTGAAACATGGGATCGCAATAACTTCATGTGATCTGCACATCAATAGATTACATGAAATTTCAAGTGTAAGTAGGTCTTGTCATATGTAAATTCGAATTGAGGAATTTTTTTCCACAGAGGTAAATGTTGGTGTTTTTTGCAAACTAATGAATCATATATTAAGATGTGAATTTTTAAGAAGAAAGTTTCTTCAGAACATCAAAATTTGTCATCCAAATATAAATCGCGTTTATCTTTAATTTCTAGTGATCAGTTCCAACGCAGATGCATATGTTAAGTAAAGAACACTCAATTTTTGTCTTCGCTTACATAAAAGAGGGCTATTGAAAAAATAATTGAAAACAAATTATTGAAAACTGCCCGTTAAATTGACGTGAAGTCATTCATAGAACGCAAAATTATTTATAATTTTCACATATTCAATGAAAGCTTCCAGAATCTTCTTCAAGTAACTACTTTTTTCATTTCAATTAATTTGATAAGCTTGTGTTGATCACTTGATGAGCTTATCAAGTATATATATATATATATATATATATATATATATATATATATATATATATATATATATATATATATAATATATATATATATATAAGGTCCCAAATTTGTATGAGATTCACAATGCAATACAAATACCATATATAAGAAATGTGTAAGATATACAATATATAAGATTATTTAGATACGATAAATTTAAAGAGCTTTTTCCTATAGACAGTTTGTTTGCCTATTAGTTTACCTTACTACAAAATATCATTAAACTAACTCCACTAACTCTACTCTGCTTGTTGCCAAATTGACATTACAAAATGTTAGTCGTCGGGTGTTTACACACTTGTTACAATCTAATAATAAAACCGTCCTACTGCTACAGTAAACATTTCAATCGTCAATAAATGAAGTTATTCCTTCCACTCATCTTTATTACTCCACCTCGGTTGACGAAATGTGCTAATTGAATTTACGGACGATTTCGCAAAAATTTCCAACGAAATAACTTTTTATTATGTTCGTCAGAGAGGCATTTGGGAAGTGTTGAATTGTTTTCTTTCTAAACTCGTCACATTCTGAGTAGAACAGTTCATTTTTGACGGCTAACAACGGCGTTGTAATATAGAAATTATTATTTTAATTAATACAATTTTTTAGTGCTCGTTATGAACACTTTTCACTTTCTATTTCGAATTTTCCTGAAACTTTCCACTTGAGCGAATTCAGGAGCGTGAATAAAATGAATTAGTTATATTTTCATAGTGATAAAGTTGGAAGAGAATTAGTCACTCCCATGTTTATCATAATTACATCACCTCCTTTAATTCATTGATTCATTCTCGAGCACAATCATCACAATGAGATAACATTTATATATATATATATATATATATATATATATATATATATATATATATATAATAAATATATATATATATATATATATATATATATATATATATATATATATTTGAAAGTTTTTAGCATTAACAGGCTTTTTAATATGAAAAAATAAAAAAATAAAAAAAGAAATAAACTTTTTCATATTAAAAAAGCCTGTTAATGCTAAAAACTTTCAAAATAAATACCTCAAACAGGCAATAAATCAATTTCAAGATATATATATATATATATATATATATATATATATATATATATATATATATATATATATATATATATATATATATATATATATATATATATATATATATATATATATATATATATATATATATATATATATATATATATATATATATATATATATATATATATATATATATATATATATATATATATATATATATATATATATATATATATATATATATATATATATATATATATATATATATATTCAATAGTGTTGGCGTTTACTTGATGAAAATCCATTATAATTGAATATAACTTAAATTCAAACACTTGAACTTATGATTTACACTTTATTGACTACATAGCATGACGCGTTTCGTCGTTACAAACGACTTCTTCAGGTGCTTACAGAATAATAACAACATTTTGAAAAATACAGGTATATATATCAGGGAATTTTGGTGTTTTATGGTTTTGGTTTTACCTAAGATATTCCATTCTGAGAATAATTTCTATTACCTGAAAAGGTTTAACAAGGGTGAATTGTTCAATTCTATCTGTTCATTAAGCAAGTTTCCAGAATTTTTAAGCCGATTTATTTCCACAACTTCCCAATAATCTAATTGACTACTTCTCTCTATATTGTGTAGAATTTTGAAATTCGTATCAAAAGTATGGTTTTCTGTTAATAAATGGTTAGCATAATTCGAATTACTTTTATTATGGACGAAGCTATATTTATGTTCCTGTATTCTAGTACCGAAATTTCTACTAGTTTTACCTATATATATACCGGGACATGTTCCACAATTCAATTGGTAAACACCTGATTTGTCTTCTCTTTTAATTTTGTTTTTATTGTTCTTAATGTGTCTCGATAAATTGTTGTTCGTTTTAAATGAAATATTAAAATTATATTTACTCAAAAAGGTTTTGACTTTTTGACTGACGTTTCCAAAGTATGTTAAACTGTTATATTTACGATTTCTATCCGGCTGATAAGGAAATACTAATCGTAGAGCTTTCCGATAGAGTTTTTTGTCCAGAATTTTTGACACGACTTCGCTTTCATAATTATTATTAACCACAATTGGTTAAACCTTTTCAGGTAATAGACATTATTCTCAGAATGGAATATCTTAGGTAAAACCAAAACCATAAAACACCAAAATTCCCTGATATATATACCTGTATTTTTCAAAATGTTGTTATTATTCTGTAAGCATCTGAAGAAGTCGTTTGTAACGACGAAACGCGTCATGCTATGTAGTCAATAAAGTGTAAATCATAAGTTCAAGTGTTTGAATTTAAGTTATATTCAATTATATTATATATATATATATATATATATATATATATATATATATATATATATATATATATATATATATATACTAGCGGACCCGACAGACGTTGTCTTGCCATGACATTCCAAGCTATTAGGATAAACGAATTAATGCATATACAAAAATTCACTCAAGTCGATCCAGCCGTTGAGTTGCAGTATATTAATAATAAATTGAAATTGAGACACTATCAACTTTACATATGATTCGGGTGATTAGTCCCTTATGATGAATGATATCTCAATTTCTGATTCAATTTTTGAATTGACGTAAAATTAATATGCATTATTTCTAATTGTAAATTCCTGATTTCAATTTATTTCAAAATTAAATTAGAACTTCCTGAATTTCTGAAATAATTTTGAAATTTCAGAAAGCATAATTTCTACTTGAAATCAAAAATTTCCAAACAGAAATGATGCATTTTGATATTTCGTCAATTTCAAAATTGATTCGAAAATTAAGTTAGGTATTACTCTTAATAATGGGATAACCTCCTGGAACATACTCGTAAGTAGAGTTGTTAAGTTTCACTCAGTAAAACTCAATCCAAATGTTTTAATTCGTTATTTTATTAATTTGTCATTTGATTGACTGCCACGACCTAAGTCAGGTCGTCTTCTCCTCGGCATCGTAAATTGTAATTAATCAAAGTGGGAAAAGTTCTCGCGCACTTAGAAGTAAATTGTCACTATCACAAAAGGTCAACAAAAAAAGAGAACACAACTTGAAATGTCACCATCACAAAGGATTACCAAAGTAAAGAAAGTTCTCGCGCACGTAGCGGTAATCGCCACTCACTAAAAAAGAAGGATGCACTCTTTGTATGAGGTATCGATCGACATAGACTCTATGTCATAGAGGATAGATCGATATATTAGTTGGTTGTCAAATGTCAAATATTATGGTAGCATTCAGAAATTCAATTTGTGACAAACCTTAGGATTTATCAATCTACATGAAAATATTCTGATAGATAGTTAACAACTGTAGGTAGCTGAAATTTAGTTCATTTTTTACCCCCTAAGAATGAATATGTAGTAAGAAAGATATAAAAATAATATAAAAGATATAAACTATTCTTCCAATTTGATTTCTGAACGACGGGGGACACATATTTAATTCCGAGCATTTTCATATTTATTTACCTTCTAAATCTTCTCTGGCCTTCAACAAATAGTCAAGACCAAAATTAGCGAAATCGTTCCAGCCGCTCTAGAGTTTAGCGAGACTTACGAATAGCAATTCATTTTTATATTATAGATTTATTTGAAATATAAATGTCAATTGATTTCTGCACGACGGAGGACACTTCAAAGGAAAAACAAAAGTGTTGTTTTTATTTAATTCCGAGCATGCTCATATTTATTCACCTTTTAAACCTTCTCTGGACCTCAACAAATAATTCAAGACCAAAATTAGCCAAATCGGTCCAGCCGTTCTCGAGTTTTAGCGAGACTAACGAACAGCAATTCATTTATATATATATAGAGATATATATATATATATATATATATATATATATATATATATATATATATATATATATATATATATATATATATATATAAATGTTGAAATAAATTAAACTCTTGGCTTAACGTTTCACGATTTATTTAACAATATGAATAGTCAACATGTTTCGAGCGTTAGCTCATTTTCAAAACTTTTCACGTCACACAAGACGTTTTCAAGACATTTGCGTCTTGAAAATGAGCTTGAAACATGTTGACTTTTCATATTGTTAAATACATCGTGAAACATTAAGCCAAGAGTTTAATTTATTTCAATATTCAATTATGTTTCACCAAGAGTTAAGCGAGAATTCAATCTCAGTCATTATATATAAATGTTATCTCATTGTGATAATTGTGCTCGAGAATGAATCAATGAATAAAAGTAGGTGATGTAATTGAATATATATATATATATATATATATATATATATATATATATATAAAGCATTCAGAATATATTTGAAAAATTTAAATCAATTGAGAGAATATTATAGTGAAGCTGGCTATATGAGCATATGTGATGTGACCATCCTACTTTGATAATGTTAGACTCTGAAACTTTATTACTAAATATGGAAAAGGATACAGAGCCAAACTTTCAATGATATAATTATTGTGAAATAATTCAATAAATAAAAAAAACAGTGAGTAATTGTCATCATTGCCTTGAACTGAACTGAACATTCATTGAACTGAAAAATAAAAACTTCTTCATAACCTGAATAACTGCATCGCCATTTATATATATATATATATATATATATATATATATATATATATATATATATATATATATATATATATATATATATATATATATATAATATATATTTTTATTAACATATGAATAGGTTCGCATATTTTGAGCATTGAGAATCAGTTTTCCTCTCCATTAAATGCTTATTAATATAAAATTGTTAATGTTAAGTAGTAACTGTAAATTAACTTTCGAAATTAATTTCATTTAATTTAGTGAACTCAATAATCATGTTAATCCGCTAACTATATCATTTCAGAGTATAAAACTTCAATACAATATTCCAATGAAATTATTCAATTAATCATATTAATAAAATTCAAAATTTCCTTCATATTAAAATGCTCTTTCGTTCTTAGAATCCTACATAATAAGACCAATTTGAATCCTTTAAACCGTTTGAAAAAGTTATTTATATGTTGCACCAAATAGTAACCCTTCACTCAATATATTTTTCAAAAATTCAAATTATTATTCACCTAAAATATTCCTCTATTATTTTCCTAACATGGGACACACAGTATGAGAAACAAACTGTAACATTATTCAAATTTCTCAATCACCGTTTCGGTAATTCATCGTAATCAATCAAGTAGGCCGGGACTGTTCTCTCGCGACGACAATTGACGTTCGGGCGGGTCTGTCAAACGGCGCCCGCAACCACCGGCTACTTTGATCTTCGCGGCTCAGCGTTATATACGGCCTGACCGATCATACAACGATCGCGTGTCACCGAACACTGAACGGACGCACATAGACAAGCTGCACGGTCTTTGGAGCGGTGCACTAAAGTTGGTCTCGTGCGCGAATTCTGCGCGTCTTGATATCGCACCCCCTGTCAGTTTGGGGTGGTTCGGAGTTTGAAGTTTTGACAGCTACGCGTAATTCGGAGGACGTGAATTAGATTTTGGGCGTGTGTGATAGCTCGATTGAAATATGACGTTCATAAGCTCGTGGTTTATTTATGGATCTCACTATGAAGTTTTTATTTTGACAAGAGGAAAAGGAATTATTCAATACGCAATAAAAAAGAATTCTCTTTCATTAACTGTATGATGGTTTGAAAGGGGACGTGGCTGTCATATTGAAATGAATGATTTGTTTGAACAGATTAATTATGCGGAGTTTTTGTTTGATTAGATAAAACATTGATTGTCCATTTTGATAGCAGGAGTTGGTTTTTACAACGTTTTGTTGAGATATTCTATGATTATGATTTTCATTGTATAATTAATTATTTGTCACCCAGTGGATCCATTTAATTCTTATCAAACTCATTATATGCCTTAAATATGATCGAATACTCACCCTTAAATTAAAAAGAAATTCTTTTTCTCATACTATACATAACATATATTGGTGCATGTATTTTTATATATATATATATATATATATATATATATATATATATATATATATATATATATATATATATATATATATATATATATAATAATATATAATAATAATATACATTTATTTCAAAGATTATCACAGATCAGGTACAAATGATAAATATTAAAATAAATTAAACTCTTGGCTTAATGTTTCACGATTTATTTAACAATATGTATAGTCAACATGTTTCGAGCGTTAGCTCATTTTCAAGACTGAAAATGAGTCTGAAAATTCAGTCTTGAAAATGAGCTAACGCTCGAAACATGTTGACTATACATATTGTTAAATAAATCGTGAAACATTAAGCCAAGAGTTTAATTTATTTTAATATTCAATTATGTTTCACCAAGAGTTAAGCGAGAATTCAATCTCATTAAACAAATGATAAAGTTGAAATATGTCAGACGAAACCACATCTCAATGCTGGCCAGAACAGTAATTATAATAATCATTTAGATGATAAGGCTCCGCATCCAGGATAAACTTACGAACTCCTGCCACATAGAGACTCACACCATCAATAGCCCAGAAATGTTTTGGGAGAGCGTTATATAGTTTCATACAAGTGTACATTGTGCTTTTTTGAGCAAGTGTGAGTGATAGCTTTGGTAGATGATAAGGAATCATTTTTCGTGTATTATTTAGATTTTTGAAGCCAGAAAACAGTTCTTTGTGTTTATAAATGAATAGCAACGATCTAAAAACAAACAAGCCAGGTACAGTTAAAATATTATGCTTTCTGAATAAACCTCTACACGATTCCCGAAAAGGTAGTCCTAACATCGACCTCAACGTCATTTTCTGAGTAACAAATAGGGTATTAGTATGTGGGCTGTTGCCCCAGAATATTATTCCATATGACAACAACGACTCAAAATTTGCAGAGTAAATTGTCTTCAATACATTTATGCTAACTTGATGCTTCAAAACGTTAATCGAATATAAGACAGACAGCAGTCTCCCATTCAAGTAATCAACATGCTGAGGCCACTTCAAGGTAGCATCAACATGGATACCCAAAAACTTGATAGACTCACTAGATGTTATATCATTATCAATAATATTTACTGACAATGGAAATGAACGACGAGAGCGATCAGTATGGAAAAAGACAAAGTCAGTCTTGGCAATGTTTAACCTTAAACTGTTGACGCCACACCAGGAAGTTATAGACTCAAACGCATCTTCGGCCCTATTGATAACGGTGGCCAAATTATCGTCGGAAATTATGATATTAGTATCGTCAGCGTACATAGAGAACCCACAAGCCAGATCACCAATCACCTCCGGCAAATCGTTAATGTAAATCAGGAACAAAAGTGGCCCAAGGACACTCCCCTGAGGGACACCTCTGACAACAGTAACATCATCGGATATACAAGTCGCTCCGTCTCGAACCAATTCAACTCTTTGTTTGCGATTACTGAGATAACTTCTAATTAATATAAGTTGATTATCTCTAATGCCATATGTCCACAATTTTTCCAACAGTTTTTCATGATTTACACTGTCAAACGCCTTAGACAAGTCTAGAAACATACCAAGTGCAATGCTTCCATCCTCCAAGGCCCCCAAAATCTTACTCAAGAGTTGAAATATAGCGGTTTCGGTGGATTTTTGTGCTATAAAACCATGTTGATATTTGCTGAAAACATTAAACTTTCTGAAGAAAGAAATTAAACGGATAGAGAGAACCCTTTCAAAAATTTTAGAAAAAGATGACAAGAGACTAATTGGGCGATAATTTTCCATTTCCTCATAGGAACCCTCTTTAAAAAGGGGCTTAACAACTGCTATTTTTAGAGATTCCGGAAATATTCCTTCAATAAATGACCTATTAATGATGAAACTCAAGGGTTTTGCAATTACATGAATACATTTCTTCAGCACCTTCATAGGAATTCCATCATGACCGTATGATGTTGAATTTTTCATTTTAGCAACAATTGATATTAATTCAGATGGTAAAAGTTTAAACATAAAAAAAGATTTATGGACTTTTGATTCTTTGGTAAAATTGCAGAGTGATGAAGGCGTACCTTCACCCGTATTAATGAAAAACTCATTAAACCTGTTCGCCACCGCAACAAGGTCCCCAGTGGGTATCCCAGACCGTCTATCTTGTTTGCCTCTCAGTTCTCTTATCAATGTCCATGTTGCTTTAGATTTATTGGTAGAATTGGCTATATATATATATATATATATATATATATATATATATATATATATATATATATATATATATATATATATATATATATATATATATATATATATATATATATAAATCTTATGGGTTCTTTTGATTAATGGCTCATATTCTGATATCCTATTTACCGAAAAATCCAATCCAAATACACAAAATAAATTCTTTTTTTTGTTAGTCATAATCATAAAACTTCAGCCAACGTCATGCAGTTTATGAAACGCCCTTGGGAACATCTGGGAACATTCCACTTGAAAAGCGGAATTGAGAAATACAGTTAGTGTCGTTGCTTCCTTCAGCTACATAACACGTAGAATGCAGTAATATTCGAACCCAATGCATTTGGGAACACTTGAACTTATTTTCAAAATTCAAAAAACAAGTGTACTTTTGGACTTACTCCATAGTAATTGTAAGAAAAATTTTCGATGGTGCCTTGTTATATAAACTGTTAATATTGTACTATTTTATCACTGAAGAAGGAAATAAACATTTTCGAAGGCTTGGAAAATACTAAAAAGGTAGCTGATTTTCCTGTCCTGGACTGCAATCCCAATTAAGCACTGAAAAAAAAAATATATATATATCCCCTCATTTTTTTTCGAATAGTGTTAAAACGCCTATAAATAAAATTTCATATACCTAGTACAACAACCCGACTTGTATACTTCGAAGTGTCGCAAATTTCGTATCGAAGTTTGGTCATTGCACCTTTGTTTTCTCAGTTGGTACACGAATTATTTTCGTTAAGTCAATATGTCAGTCGGATAACCCACTTCTAACAAAGGCATATTTTTTGTAAATTGAATGAAAAGCAACAAAGAACACTTCCGAAACCCTCTAATGGACAAGGTTGTTTTGTTTCAAAACACCCGTCAAGTGTATTCAAGTGTTGATGAAAACCGAAATCAAACTATTCGAGAGTGTATTTATTGGGAAAAAAAATCGACTAAAGATTTATACTTATTGTGTTAAAAGACTGGTGGCCTCATATCAAGTCTGGAAAGATTTACAAGAAATGCGTTCAAAACAAAATACATATTTGAACAGTCGTCAAGGGTTTGTTAAAAGCTTGAACAAGTCATTTGATATCGCACATTGCGGTGCCTCTCAATAAATGAGCATGACAATGAGAATAGGATATTCTTGGAGCGCCAGAGAGAGCCTGGCAAACCTGGTCACTGAGCTGTATTGAATGAATAGAGAAAAAATCGCGCTTCAGAAATATCGAGGAACAAAAACGTTTTCATCCTCTATTGTTTAGAATTCACCCTATAAGGAAAAATCATTCTTGATTCAGAAAAAATTGATATAATATATGTGCATCCTCGAAGGTACTATAGAGTCACTATGATTCAATACTGACCATCATCCCATAATTAAATCCTCCGTTCGTAAACTCATACGAAAAAAATTCCTCATTAAAATTTCAATTATTGTTCAAACTATCCATTGCTGATTTTGTAAATGATGAAAAGTAACCTTCTGATCGTATTTTTTAACAAATCGAACGAACGAACATTTTTTTTTAGTAGCTCAATAATTGTTAACTTGATATAAATATTACTGTCATTATTATAATCGTCAAATTTTCCTGATATGTTACATAGTTTATATGTGATGTTTTCCAAAACGTTTTTTCCATATTTGTATTGAGCTAATAATTTTTAAACGAATTAAAAAATCAATCTCCAACACAACTTTGTTTTGTGGTAACTTCATTTCTTCCTTCATTCTGTAAAAGCAGTGCAAATGAAATAACTACCACACTTTATGCGATCAACCATAGAAATATAACAGATTTCTATGTGAAAATTCTCAAGGGAAGAAAACTGTTGATTTATAACGCACTAATAAACTACGGAGACGACAGCCGAGTAACTGGAAACCTCCTGGTAATTCCATCTCTATCGACTTTGAAGCGAGTAAAACGACACCCATTTGGGGAAAAATTATAGCAATGCGCATTCAAAGAAAATCAATTTGTTCCTTATTCCGATTGCCGAGCAAATAAACATGATTTTGCAGAAGAGAATATACAAAAAATATCAGTTAAAGTAACTTGTCAATTTCCATAATTCTCAATGGAAAGGAAAAGGCGAAATCTAGTACAAAAATCTAAAGGCTGGAGTAAGTTGTTTATATAATAATAATAAGTTCTTTGTTCTCAACAGATATAACACCCAATTACAGAAAATAATAACAATATTGAATACATAACTAAATAATTAAAATGAGAAAGATATAAAAAGGAGCTCAATTCAATCTAAAAAAATAGTAACTTATATCTTCATTATAGCATTCAATGAAATATTACAAAGAACTCAATCTAAATCAATTCATTTTAGTCAATTCTCTTTGTTCACATAACTCCTGATAATAAATTCTATAGAGTCAAAGTGAATGTCACAGTTATTGGCAACTCTATTGAATGTAGACTCCATAAACCAAATGTGGGATTGTATTAGGGAGTAGGTCCTCGGAGTCTCTAGGTGGAATAATTCTGTATTAAGAGAATTTTGCCTAGGAACACGAAATTTCAAAGCGGACAGAAGAGGAGGGCAATTAGTACTATTGTGCAGTAATTTGTACAAAAATTTTAGTGATAAAGTTTCTGTCCTACTCTGCAATGCGAATAAACTAAATCGACTCAATAATTCGTTATGATTGACTCCTCTCTGTGGATAATCTTTTCCTCCCTCCAATTTAAGAATTTCAAGAACATTCCTGAATAGGCTCAAGATGGCGTTGATGGCAAGTGTAAATGGGATGCCAGATCATACTCCAACTTGCTACGGATTAGGGTATTAAATAGTCCTATGGATGTTGAGGAATAATTAAAATATTTGCCATTACGTATAACGAATCCATATATTTTCGCAGCAGATGAAATGAGTTGGTGATGTGTGGGACAAAGGAAAGCTTCTGGACGAAGACTACAACACGACCTTATCAGAACGAGAAAGAACCTGATCACCGACGCTGTAATCATACTCAATTCGGTCTCTTTCCTTTGTGAAAGAAACAACATTGAACTTCGACACATTCAAACTCAAATAATTGTCGTCACACCAACTAGCAACATGGTCGAAGGCGAGCTGAAGTTGACCACAGTTGTCCTGTGATCTACTTCGTAATATAGTTTCAAACCGCCTGCGAACATCAAATGTGGATAGTGAATATTATCCATCAGATTATTTACGAACAGAATAAATAACAGTTGTCCAAGATTAGACCATTGAGGTATTCCAGAGGTAGGTATAAACTCAGACGACTGTATACCCTCCATCAGTACTAATTGACGTCGTTTAATCAGGTAAGAATGAAAATTGTTGGTAAGGCTATCAGAGAATCCAAATTTGTTGCGTAATTTCTGTACCGGGAGCGCATGAGCAACTTTATCAAATTATTGGTCCAGAACTCATTCCGGAAATTTCAACACGGTGTTAACACGAGTGTAAAAACTCATTCAAGTCCCCACTTTCCAGATAGTGACCGGATCGTAGCGGATTTTTTTTTCAAGCCTCGATTCTCCTTCATTTGAATTCACGTTAAATCAATATTTTGTTTTCGGAGAAAAAATTCATTCAATAATCATCAGCATGCGTAAAAATTATTAGACAAATTTTATAGTCAAAATCCAACCAGAGAGAACAAAATAAGCAAAACTGTCCTATGCAGGACAGTTTTGTCATGTATTGTATCACAATACGGGAACCAATTATACAATTTATTCTTTGTGTAATTTGAGGCGATAAATTATATTGGCAGAAGATTTATAGATGATTTGGTCCTTTGATTTTATTTCTAATTTCATAATGAGAAAAAACGTTATCGAATTCGCTGTAAATTCAACTACTTTATAAAAAAAGATTTGAAAAGAGCAAATTTCCTCGAATACTTATGAAAAATATCTATGAGAAATTTCGATAAAATTTGCTTTTATTATTATGGTATAGCTTGATAGATAGGTAGGTAGGTACCAACTGACTACAAAAATCCTCAAACGTGGGAACTACACGAAAATAATTTAGATGTACATTTCTTTCGAAAATTCATTTCGATAAATGAATAGAGGATTCTTAAAGATCAAAGGTGAGAACGAACCAGAAATACACAGGTATCTTCGATGAAGTATCAAAATATTTCAAAGCAACCGCTCAGAGACATCATAAATGCTGGTCCAATAATGAATTCAGTCAAAAATCACAATTCTCTAGAATAATTGAAGCCCCAAACTAAACTCTATTAGTCTGAGGCATTCTAAAAATTATTTCAATAATAACATTGCTATCTCAAAATTGTTTAGCTTATCTAGGTATAATTGACAAACTGTACGATTTCAGAAATGGCAATTTTTCATAAATTGTCTCAAAACGAAGAAGTGTAAGTCTACTGAATCGGAAAAGGTAACTCCAAAATAAAATAATCATTTTTTAAAGTGAAAATAGAAGTTATCATATTATAACCATGAATAAAAAACTGAATATTATCAAATTTTTCTAGATTTTTCTCCTGATGTCAGCAAGATAGAACAATTGATGTCAAACATCCTCAGTAGGATGTATTTGACAAATCCAATTTTAATGAGGTTTTCATTAGAAATATTGAGAAGTTTTCAGCTTTCTTCCGGTTGAAAGATCGATTGGTTTTCAAACATCTACCATAGCACTGAATAACTCGAAACATTGGAATTGAATTCGCAGGATATACGGAAACTCATTTAACTTAGTCGTTGATGACTTCTCGTCGAAACCGAAAATCATATTTATTTTTATGTTTTTCAGTATTCAGCAGTTGTACTGTTTTTGTCTACTACGTGATTAATGATATCAGAGGTATAAACATAAGAGACAATCTAGCACATAACAGGGAGTTGTCAAATATTTGCACCTATGGAATAAAAAAAGAGACCTGACTCGAAGGTGATGGATAGGGAACTTGCATTAAAATTACATCTATAGAAGGAAAGGTTTCTTACTAAAGGGAGTTTTTTTAGAGGTATAGAACTTTAAATTGCAATGAAACAACGATGGATCATTCGATTGACCAGAATTTTTTTTTATTCGAAAAATAATCTTGTGGCTTTACATTTTGAGTATGACTACTGGCATATGACCGCCACGTCTGACTCGGGTGTAGTCCAATCTGGACGTCCAATTTTCGATGATTTTTTCCAACATTTGTGGCCGTATATCGGCAATAACACGGCGAATATTGTCTTCCAAATGGTCAAGCGTTTGTGGCTTATCCGCATGGTCCAATGACTTTACATAGCCCCACAGAAAGTAGTCTAGCGGTGTTAAATCACAAGATCTTGGAGGCCAATTCACAGGTCCAAAACGTGAAATTAGGCGGTCACCAAACGTGTTTTTCAATAAATCGATTGTGGCACGAGATGTGTGACATGTTGCGCCGTCTTTTTGAAACCACAGCTACTGGACATCATAGTTGTTCAATTCAGGAATGAAAAAGTGATCATGGCTCTATACCGATCATCATTGACTGTAACGGTCTGGCCATCATCGTTTTTGAAGAAGTACGGACCAATGATTCCACCAGCCCATAAAGCGCACCAAACAGTCAGTTTTTCCGGATGTAATGGTGTTTTGACATACACTTGAGGATTATCTTCACTCCAAATGCGGTTGTTTTGTTTGTTGACGTAACCATTCAACCCGAAGTGCGCTTCATCGCTAAACAAAATTCGCTTATGAAAATCGGGAACAACGGCAATCCCGTTTTGGGCCCATTCGACGAATCTACGCCCTGCTTGATGATCGTTTGGCTTCAATTCTTGCACGAGTTGGATTTTGTAAGCACGCAAACCAAGATCCTTCCGCAAAATCTTCCATGAAGTGGATGGACACAAATTCAATTTCTGTGCTCGATGGCGGATGGACTCATTCGGGTCTTCCTCAATGCTACGCTCCACAGTTTCTCCTGTACGGCGTCGCTGGAGATGCGAGTTATCAATAAGAATAAACGTGGTGCGAAAACGTTCCATGGTTAATCGAATTAACTGCTCTGATGGACGATTTTGTTGACGATAAAATGGGCGTAGTGCGCGATAAGTATTCCGCACAGAACCATTATTTTCGAAATAAAATTGCACTAATTGCAAGCGTTGTTCAGGCGTGAGTCTATTCATGATGAATTTCCAAACCAAACTGAAAATAAATAACTTCTCACCTGTTACATCGGTTGCCATCTTCAACAGTTATGCCATCTTAAAGTTCTATATCTCTAAAAAAACACCCTTCAACACAACTATATTTAGAGGGTCTATTTTGAAGAATAACCAGTCAAACCGTTCCCTACAATGAGCCTGAATTCGTCCTGGTTGAAAAAAGACCAGGAAATCTATTTTATCGAAGTAGCCATTCTAAATGCGAAAAACCGAGTCAAGAATAATACCGAGAAAAATCGATAAATATCGAAAAATTTCAGTTCGAGTTCAGGACAGTGGCAGAAAAATGTTCTTCAAAAATGTTCGAATCATCTTCAGGTCCACTGATATAATCCCAAAAATCTCCTTTCAAACATCAGAGAACGAAGACTAGGCGAACATCTCTATAAGGAATTACAAAAATTGGTAAGGACGGTTCTGGCACATAGCGGCAATCAAAGACTCGAAAACCGCCGCAACAAAGATCGCCGCCTGAGTGGCCGCCATTACGGCCCTGGAAAAGGCTCAACTTGAGCTTAGTCCCTCTGATAGGATACGTGAAAGTTGTCTGTGAGGAAGTGTGAAAGACACAAGATTATTCATCGAAAAGTACAACTCAATCAAAAATTTCAAGACAATGAAAACTTGTTACAATATGAGTACAATACGCAGATATCTGATATAGTCCTAATCGATTGAAGTTAGAAAAACACTTCATTGATTGATGTCAAATGGCAACAAACTAATTCATATGAACAAAAAAAAGTACTGAAATTTTTAAAAATATTTTCAAAACATGAATAGACTCACAACAATGCGCATTAATTATTGCCTCGAGAAACGCCCAAAAACTCAATACGAAACTGATACGAAAAAGTCAAATTTTTCGATTGAAAAAGTGTTGAATTAATTAACTATATATACAAAATCCGATATAACTGAATAACTTTTCTCGATGGCTAAGAAAACTAATCTGATCAGAAAACACGGCTAATCCAAGTGTTGTGGGCAATTATCGGATTTCCGTCAATATCGAATTTAACTAACTCCTTCTCCTGGACGAAAAAAGGTCGAACAATTAACGTTAATTCAAGCGGAACGTACAATAGAAGAGACAGATTACGAAACAAATACAGCAATAAGTACGACGTCGCTGCGGTGACAGTGATAAAATGTTCTTCCTCAGGAACATCGTCTTTCTGTTTCACATAGACGTTTCCCACTGCGCTATGAAATATAATAATGCTAACTTGAGTTGAAATTATTAAACGACGTAATTTTTCTTCCGGTCTCACTCATTCAAGCCCTTGTTCGAGGAAAGGAGAAATATAGCCGAACTCAAAAAACAAGAGGGTTTCGTGTAGTGTTCTCGAGATAGCTCATGCTTTATTATTTAAATGGCTACGAGAAAAATCCCACGACATATTTTTTATTCAACGGGGGTGGTTTGAATAAACCATTCTTGAATTAAAGAAATATGAATAATTGAAGAAAGATAAAATGATTGACGGTTCCTTGTCAAACTGTGTGTTCAAGACTTCTATTACATCAAGGGTTGAAAAAAGCAGCGTGGGACGTTAGTCCAACCCAAATTTGTCTACCACTCCAACAAATTCATTGAATTAAGCAATATTCATATTTTAAGAAATGACAGACGAATGGAATCGAAATACTAACAGTTTCAAACAAAGATGAAATGAATTAATTAGTAATTGATAAAAATTAATCTACTGAATGTCTTAGAGTTAATAATTTTATGAGATTATTAACTCAGATTACTATCTGTTATTTTATCATCAAGTAAATATATATATATATATATTAAGATTTATATTATAAATGTAGTATGAATATATATTTACATACATATTCCACATATATAAATATAGTACCTATTTAGGTAGTTCATTCTCCCTCTTCTATGATATATAATAATATATCTTCGCTCTTCGTTAATTTTGCTAGAACTCGAAAACGGCTAGACCGAGCTGGTTACTTTTGGTCTTGAATTTTTTGTGGAAGTCCAGAGGAGGTTTAAAAGGTGCTTAAATATGAAAATGCTCGGAATTAAATGATTTTATTTTTTCTTTGATGTGTTCCTCGTCGTTCAGAAATCATGTTGAAAGAATAGTTCAAAATGAATAAGAATTACAATTTTTATATCTTTCTAACTACAAATTTATTCTCAGGAGGTAAAAAATAAATTAATTCGATCTAACTGCAGTTGGTAGATTAACAATAGTTGTTAACTATCAATCAGATTATTTTTATGTAGATTGATAAATCTTATGTTTTTCCTTAAATTAAATTTCTGAACGCCACCACAATATTTAACATTTGACAACCCACTAATATGTCGGTCCATCGTCTCTGTCGATCGATACCTCAGATAAAGAGTGCATCTTTCTATCTTTGTGAGTGGCAATTACCGCTACTTGCGCGAGAACTTTCTTCACTTCGGTGATCCTTTGTGATACATTTCAAGTTATGTGACCTTTTTCTTGTTGATCTTTTGTGATAATGACACTTTACAGCTAAACGGACGAGAACTTTTCTCACGTTGATTAAATACAATTTACGATGCCTAGGAGAAGACGACCTCACTCATGTCGTCGCATCTAATCAAATGTGCGAAAAGCTACCCCACGTGATAACCGCTCTGATGACTAGGGGGAGACAGATTGAGAAAATAGTCGTATTGCACATCAAACACAACAACAGGGAGCACAGAATAATGAAACTGAGCAATTCCGCACACGTAGTGCTCTGTGATTCTGGTACGAACTACATTCCAATATGATCCGGCGATAGATAATAGATATTGATATCATAGATTTCGATTATTATATTTGATAATGTTTTTTATTATTATTTTCAAATATTGATATCATAGATTTCGATTATTATATTTGATAATGTTTTTTATTATTATTATTTTCAAATATTGGTAGTAATTGGTTAGGTAATTTAGATGTTGGAAATATATGCGTATTATTATTATTCATTATACATTGACCATTGACTGTTGATTGTTAGGCGTTACGAAGCTCGCCAGGTCAGCTAGTATATATATTTGTTATATTTCAATTTTAACAATTGCAGAACGAAACATATACGTCTCGCATGTAATGGAGACATCACATCGTACACGTTCATCTAGCTCTACTACTATATTCGCTTAGTTAATTTGAATTTTTCAAATTAATATTTTCTATATATTTCATATATATATATATATATATATATATATATATATATATATATATATATATATATTATAAAAATTTTATTTCCTTATATATATATATACGTTGAAAACAAATCTCAATGCTCAATGAAAACAAAATTAATATGAAAAATTATATTGACTCTATAACCTATATTGAGCTATAACCCTGATGAAAATGTTTCGCTATAGGAATTCCAATCAGAACTACTATATAAGCAGAGTGAAACAGAATACGCCTTTGGATTATTTGTGTGAGTGAAAGTGAAAAAATAAAACTTTAACAAGATGGCAATAACGTTGAATAATAGCATCACAGAAAAAACGAAACATATCAACAAAGAGATAATTGAAAGTCTTGAAGCAGAAAAATACCTATTCAGTAACATTCAAATCGACTAAATGCGAAAAGCCATCAATTTATTTTATCTTCAAATAAAGTATAAACTTACCAAATCCTAAATACTTCGTCAAAAAATTTTACATTCGATACAACTACACACTTGAATCTAAATTCTTTCAATCTTTTCGATAATCGCATCAGGTGGACATCTGAACGAATAGTTCTAACGCTGTCTTGCGCATAACCAACAATTATGAGTACGTATTAAAGTACGAAAGAGAGGAGGTAGAGAGTTACTTCGCAACTAAGATATCTGTTGTTCAATGCACGTTTTCATTAATATTCCATAAAAGTGTAATTTATAACAGTTTTTAGACATAAGAGGCTATTTTAAACGTTAAAATACTAGCAGTGAATTTTTTTGTGAATAGGATATTAGAATATGAGCTATTAATCAGAACAACCAATCATATTTATATATGTTGCTTAGATTATCTGTGTCAGATTTTTTATTAAAACAGTTTTCTGTGTTTTTGAGCCATTTCTTGGAAAAGGTGTTTGTTGTAATTATTTTCGTAATCTAAAATGTTTATTGTGGTCAGTGGTTTGTACGTGTTGAGTTCTTCTGCATTAACTTATTAATCATTAATAATGATCAATTCTAGTGTATAGTTGGATATGCAGCAATAGTTATTATTAATGAGGGCTAGATGTTGGTATCTCATTTATTCTTCACTAGATGAGACTGTCTATTTTATGCTCCATTTTAGCTTCGCAATAACTTTATTATCATTGTTAAATAGTTAATGAAACTTTGAGGAAAAAGTGAACACCTTCGAAAACTTGGTGGAGAATAAAATAGATACCAAGATACTTATTAATAACAACTGCTGCAGATCCCACTGTTCGATTAATGAAATATCTACAATGCCTCTACGTTTCCTCACCGATCTTGTCGGGAGAAAGCTATCTAGAATGCTCGAGACAGTTTATTCATTTCTTCGATAGAGGAATCTCACGTGATTAGTTTACGAATGAATATATATATATATATATATATATATATATATATATATATATATATATATATATATATATATATATATATATATATATATATATATATATATATATATATATATATATATATATATATATATATATATATATATATATATATATATATATATATATATATATATATATATATATATATATATATATATATAGGAATCTAGATAGATATAGGACCTGGGCACATTTTGAAAGTCATCTACTCTTGATTGATTAAATATGTATTGATGGTTCATAGTAATGATGAAACAATTGTATTCTATCATCATTCAACAAGTTCGATGATTCTTCGAAGCGCAATTAATATTCGCTCTCAAAAGTGAGTCTCGTTCTCGTTGACAACATTTGTGAGTACACTCACCTAAGAGTTTTATTTGAAATATTTCGATTAAGAGGCTCAATATTCACTACTACTATATAATCTACAATATAAAAATGAATCGCAAAACGTGTTGGTAAGCGCATAACTCAACAACGCCTGGAACAATTTCGAGAATTCTTTTTTTTAAATGTTCGTTCATGTCCAAGGATGGTTTTTACGGCAAGAAAAATTCGAATAATTGACGTCAAACCTCTAAAAACAGCTGTTTTCTTCTTCCCATTAAAACGTTTTCTAACTAATATGTAGAGTCAATTTGGGATGCTATTCAATAAAATTCATATAACTATTGTCTAACTAATCACTATTAGTTTTTGTTGGTTTTATTATTGAATATAAACTTAAATTCAAACACTTGAACTTATGATTTACACTTTATTGACTACATAGCATGACGCGTTTCGTCGTTACAAACGACTTTTTCAGATGCTTGTTTTATTCTTCAGATGCGGTTTTATTATTGTCAGGAGAAGGTTCCTATGAAAGTAAAAATTTAAAAAATTGTGCGGAAAATAAGAAAATTGAAGAATACTTATTTGAGAATACTTAACAACCATATAATATAATATTATTTCTAATTTGCCTTTATAATATAAAAATGAATCCTTATTTCCCTTGGTCACGCCATCACGAGTGAACGGCTGGACCGATTTCACTATTTTTGTTTGTTGTGTTTGTTATTGTCAGGGAAAAAATTTAAAACATTGCGTGTAAGATTGAGAATTTGAGACTAGTTGATAATAGAAGTAAG
The DNA here is from genome assembly GCA_030704895.1 of Henosepilachna vigintioctopunctata. Taxonomy (NCBI): domain Eukaryota; kingdom Metazoa; phylum Arthropoda; class Insecta; order Coleoptera; family Coccinellidae; genus Henosepilachna; species Henosepilachna vigintioctopunctata. The sequence continues at coordinate 8,322,009 of JARQZJ010000033.1, read as the reverse complement.
AAATAATTATTAGTTCAAAAAGATGATGTAAAAAAACTGATTATCTTATCACACGGTTAGTTCAGAGCTATCACGACTATTAAAACTTCAATTCAATATAAAATTTTGGTAAGTTTGAATAGAAATACATACACGTTTCTAACATAGCAAGTGGTATTTTTGATTATAAAGAAGAATACATAGTTTTTTTTAATTTATAGTTGAAATGTCGTTTTTAAAAATTCTAGCTCCAAACTTAAGTCGCAGAACTCGCAATGCAGCAAGTCAAAGATATGAAAGAGCAAGTCAAACGAGCAACGTGAAGCTCGGAGTGAAGTTGAATGGAATCGATGGAATCGAAATTAACAATATGAAAAGGTTGCGATTAACTCCTATCGACCTGCATTCAATTAAAACGTTAAAATAGATTACAATTCACAGAAAATCGTTGCTGTTGGACCAATGAACGTTGTGTGTCAATATTACAAGGCAAAGTTTAATTGTTATTGATAAGAAAATACTACCAAGGATGATACAAAATATTGTGCGAAGAGTTAATTCAAATAGACGCTATTGGTACAGTCACCAGAGCAACTATATTCATTGTTTTCGGGAAATGGACTGAATTCTGAAAATTTTTTAATTTATATCCAGCAAATATCTCTTTCAATCATTATGAGATATAATCGGGCAAGTACTTGCTACGAAATTAGGAACATTCCGTTCAACTATAGAATGTAGAGGTTAATCAGTTTCAGTACATCAAACGTGTTAAAATAGGAATTTTTTGTTAACTCGACTATTTTTAAATAACATAAAGTATTGCAGTACCTTCGTAACTGGGTAAGTCACTGGCTCTATACGGGATAAACATTAGAAACAAGATAGCGTAGCACAAATACTGTAACATGTCTTTCAGGCTTTTTGAAAAATATTCAGAGAAATAAAACTGGGCGGACAAAGTTCGCCGAATCAGCCAGTATTGAATATATATATATATATATATATATATATATATATATATATATATATATATATATATATATATATATATAGTAAATACTGAGACTCTTAATCGAAATATCGAAATATTTCAAATAAAACTCTCAGGGAGCTGTCTACACAAATGAGTAGGAATCTTGAACGCTAGGGAGTGTTTATACGTCCTTTCGCCGATAGAGGGAGCCTACGTGAGTATTTCACTCTCTAGAACTTCTCTTAATTTGGTATGGGACCTATGTTCGTTTTGAAAGTCATCGATTCTTGATTGATAGATTAAATATGGACTGATGATTCATAATAATGATGAAACAATTGTATCCTATCATCATTCAACAAGATCGATGAATTTTTCGAAACGCTCTTAATATTCACTCTCGAAAGTGATGGGTTCGTTCTCGTTGACAACATTTGTGTAGACAGCTCCCTGAGAGTTTTATTTGAAATATTTCGATATTTCGATTAAGAGTCTCAGTATTTACTAGTATTGAATTACCTGTGAATCTTTGAACTATATATATATATATATATATATATATATATATATATATATATATATATATATATATATATATATATATATATATATGAATACATATATTGTATTTAATTTAACGATCCAGTTGAAAAGAAACTTAAGCAAAACCTAATTTTTATTCACAGCAAACAAGATTTTTCCCAATATCCAGACCTGATACCGTTTTTCGCCATTTCAATGGAATTATTAATAATGTCATCGCATCGAAACATTAACGAACTTTCCGGGTGGCGCGGATTTAATCAGCAAGGCAGCTGCTATTTATATGCAGCCAAGGCCCGGAGGCTCCATTAATTTCGCGTGATTAGATTTACTTGAGAAAATGTTGACTCGTCGTATACTATTAACGACCCCCCTTTCTTAGAGGGACCTGATTGCGAGATGGAACGATCAAATCGAGTTGCTGACTCGGACAAGGACGAAAAATGATTCGATTGTTGTTCCGCTATGCTGTCAACGCTGTAAATCATTTATTTCTTGGTGTTCCAAGATGCTTTTAATTACTACAGGATTTGTCTTAACGTTGAAAATATGACGTTCTGTTAAAACCTGTAACTGTATAAATTATTCGAATAATATTAGTCAAGAGTTAGCTACCAAGTGAATTAGCAAGAAGTCTCACAAAATACGGAAGAAGCTGGAGAAAGGAAAATGTAATCGTCAAGAAAGCTGAGAAAAACAGTTCCTTCTTTCTAATTCGACTATCTTCTTATTAAATGAATATGTTTCATGTGAAGCAGGATGGTAACTAGTATTCATTCAATGGAAAAAAGATATTTACAGTGGGTTCCCATCTTGGCGATCTCCACGACGGAAGCCTTCGTGGCATTGATTTCCGTTATATCCCAGAAACTTCCTGGCAGTCATTGCTGTCACAAGAAGCACTGATTTCTGTAATTCCTCATACATATATTTGCCGAGTCCTATTTCTCTGATGTTTGACAGAAGATTTTTTGGGATTCCACCAATGGAACCGATTATTGGAATTGTCTTAACATGTGCCAAGGTACTTCTTGCACTTCAAATTCTAGATATTTACAGATTTTATAGTCATTCTTCTCAACTATATTGTTTGCATTTGGTATGTCCACATCGATAAAAATTGTTTTTTAGTCTGTTCATTCTCTAAAATTGATTCCAGAATTTTGTTGTAGTAAATCCCTTTTCCTTATGTAGTCTATGCAATTCTTAACGCATGCTCTTGATCTACAATCTTTGCTACGGGGTCATTTCTTTCTTGGTATTATGTGCAAATATTTGACATAACCTGTTATGTGCTGAATCGTCTACGATGTTTGTCATCCACATCGGCAAATGTCGTCTCTCAGTGTTATCTTTAAAGTTACTGTTGTGTCTTTAACGATACATTTCAGGTAAATCCAGGAGAACCAGTTTTTTCGTGGTGGTCATTCCGTGGGAGTGCAGAGCCGGTAGCAAAGAAACATTATCAAGACTGTTCCAATTATCTTAGGATCCACTGATTAATCCCTAAAATCTCCTCTAAAACATCAGAGTACAGGTTTTCGGCGAACATCTTTATAATATGTTACAGAAATCGACGCTACTCGCCACAGCAAGTATTGTCAGGAAATCAACGCCAAGAAGGCTACCGATGTGAAGATCGTCATCATCAGAGCTGCAGCAAAGAGTGTGATAATTTGCGGGCTAAAGGCCCTTACAGAGCTGAGTCCCTCTGATATATTATATCTGGTATAATAATAAGCATATATTTCCAACAGGTAACTACCCAATTACAGGAAAATGCATAATGAATAACATTATCAAATATAATTATCTAAATCTATAGTGTCAATATCTAAAGAGTCCTACCGCAAATCACAGCAGCTTGATACCTGGGTTGCAGTAAAACATGCAAAGCTAAGCTACGAAGGCGAGAGATGATTAGTTCTGTGGGTTTTTGAGTATAATGTGTAGCTTATTCTAGTACACCTCGGAGGAACGAAGAAACTAAGTTTACCCAGAAGCTCAGGACAGTCGAGATTATCATTGAGCAAATTGAATAAAGATTTCAATGCAGTCAAACTTCTCTTGGTGTGGAGGCTCCTAGTGTCAAACCTCGACAGCAGAACAAGCGTGATCACAACCCCTAGGTGGATATACACCATCCTCTCGAAATGAGAGCCATTTCAAGAACTTCCTCTGCAGTGCCTCCAGGCATTTTAGGTGACAATTTTATATAGGTCGCCAAACAGGACAGCCATACTCAAGTTTGGTTCTCACGAGATAAGTGAAAGTTTCCCTATGAAATATTGTGAAAGCCGTGAGAATAAAAATCGGGAATGAACTACTCAGTATTTCTGAATTGTGTCGAACGAACCATATGTAAAGTTTAATAGAGAATTATGTTGAATTCATCCGAGTGCTCAATTCAGATGAAGAAAATTTCGTTCGGCATATTTCCCAATCGCTACCTTAATAATAATAAGATGTATGTGATATTCAGCAATTTCATTGAAACCTATTTCTTGAATATTTATCACCGATTCTGTGAGGGCTTTATAGAGCATCTTCATTTCGATAGTAATGTCGATCACTAAGAATATGAAGATCCTGTTCAATCGAATTTAATGAAGCAAATAGATATAAGGTAAATGGAATCGATAATATAAGTAACTGCCATAGAAATTTGTTCATTTCATATTCTTTATATGTAAGTATAAACAGTTTTCCTTCGATGACAGCACCAACTGTCTACATTATAGTAATAAAAAGCATGTAGACCAAATATAGAAGATATATTTTAGGAATGAATTCTTCTATTTTATGCTTCAACTGCCATATCTCTCCTTTGTAATGATTTGTTATATTGACATTACTATCCTATAACAATTGTTTGAAAATATTCCTTTTTCATTATAGCCATTCACATTTTCACTCCTGTCTAAACAGAAATGTTTCGTGCCAAATCGATGTGAATTATGATTGATATCTAAATTTTATCTAAAATGCTAGGAAAGTTGGTATACCAGGTGACCATATAACTTTCGTAATTGAGTTACTAGTTCTCTAGGATTTAAACGACAAATCAGTGCTTTATTCAAATAAGAAAAGAACATCCTGATAATTTAAATTTTTAGAGAAATTCCACAAACTTTATCGAAGCTCACATAGTTGAAAAAAATTTATATATTTATATATATATATATATATATATATATATATATATATATATATATATATATATATATATATATATATATATATATATATATATATATATATATATATATATATATATATATATATATATATATATATATATATATATAAATATATATATATATATATATATATATATATATATAAGAATAAAAATTTGAATCAAACTCTTGGCATAATAAAATAACATTACAACGTTGAGTCGACATGTTTCGAGCGTCAACTCATTATCAAGATTCGTGATAATGAGCTGACCGGTTAATGTCATGAGCTAAGCGTAATAATTAGTGCTCATTGCAAATATTTGAAATGAAGAAGAAGAAAAAATATTGTAGGAAGATGCATTCCGTGAAATCTGTAATCACAATTCCAAAAACAACCTATATAGTAAATTACTATATAATTGAAAGATTCTATCACTATTTTATTCTGCGTAGTTTTCTTGAGAATATAAGTCAGATAAATTCCATGTACTTCGATAGCCTTATTTCACATTATCTTTCAATGTGTTGAAAAACATAACAAACCTTATACAATTTGCTAAACCCTGAAACAAAAATAGTCATCATTTCATTCGTACAAAAAATTTGCCTATGCAACTTGTAAGAAAGTGAATTTGCACAACAAAATACTTGGTGCTGCTCCAATATATGAAGTGAAACTTAAAATAATAGAAAGCACACGTGCGTTCGTTCCAAATTATAGACAAAAAACAAATAATTACATGAAACCTTGGCAAAACGAGGTTAGGAGCAGGACGGAAAATTATCATGTGTACTTTTTGTACAGTGTTGTAGACACAACACTGCAGAAAATCCTGCCACTCCAATCAATGTCAAAAACTCAGACCAGGAGACCGCAGACCAGTTCATAGTTGCGTGTTTTACGTAATTCAATTTATGTGACAAATAACAAAGTGGAAGGATGTGATTTAGGAAGTTTTGTCACTCTTCATACCGAAATCCAAAATATGATATTAACATCAGATGATATACAAAAATAACTAATTTTATGTAAAAAAACGTCAAATTTGGGCTCAACGGCCGATGAATAATTTTATACTATCTCATCTTTGCCAGAAATTATGTACCAATATGTTCCTAACTTATTTTCTGAATCAAGATGGTTTCCAATTTTGAACTAGAATCAAATCGCCAGAGAAAGAAGAAGAATCACGTAAGCAGAACGATGAATACGTAATTTCTGAAAGAACAGAATTTCTCTTATATAAATATAATATAAAGTCCCCTTGAGAACGTTATATCAAGAAAGTACATTATAGTATCCCTTGCAAACTACTGTGAGTACTTATACTCTGGATAGACGTGCTACATTTAATGAGTTCTTTGTGAAATGTAACGGTTTGTTTTGTGCTTCCGTTCAATTTGGTATAAAAATTTGATATAGAAATCTCGATGTTCTATAACACTATACTTTGAAAAAAGATGACTCCACATTATACATGAGCCAGTCCCATTATGATATTCTTTAATCTGAACCTACTAGAGTTTCTTTTGGGATCTGTCTACACAAGTACTATCAACGAAAATATAATCTATAACTTTCGAGAGTGAATATTATGATAACTATTGTGTTCCGAAAATTTGGAGCGATAAGGCAGGGGAACAGCCCTACACATCTACAGACAAAGTTCTGAGGTATTTGATTGAAATATTCACACAGCCTACTTGTCGCGTGAAATCGGCCTGTAATGCTCGAGATAATTTATGACGTTTCTCCGATAGAGGGAGATCACGTGATTAGTTCACGAATGAATGTTCTCATTCTAATGTGGGACCTGGGTGCGATTGAGAAACTTGATTGTTAAGATGTATATTACTGAAGATTCCTCATGGGAACAATTGTATGGTCTTTCAACAAGTCCATATTTTTTCGGAACGCAATTAATATTCACTCACGATTGTATATGGAAAAGGATAGGTTGTGTTTTAGTTGATAACATTTGTATCGACAACTCCCCGAATATATATATATATATATATATATATATATATATATATATATATATATATATATATATATGATATATATATATATATATATATATATATATATATATATATATATATATATAATTGATCCTTACCGGATCAATTCAACTGAAACATAAAGATGTTGGGAGATTTTAGAAATGCTTTATGAATGTGAAAATTGAAAACTACTGTGGTATAAACAATATAGAACCAATGCAATTTCATTACATTCTGATAAATCGAATGAAAATACATCGAATGAAAATTGAAGTACGTAATATTATTTTTCCGAATTACTTTAACATCAATCTACATAAATGTCGTTGCCACTTACACTATTGAGGGTCATCAAATTCAAAGCGAAGAATCCTCCTAAAGTGAAAGATGAACTTTTCTGTGACCTTTGTATCATCATAATACTGATTATCCCATTTTTTTCATAAACCAAATCTTCTGTCATTTCATGAAAAACAATATCAGATAACTGTTCGCACTGAAATCAGAGGAAATTTGTAAAAGGAAAGGGCGATTTGAAATCTCCAATACAATCTCAAACTGACGAGCAATAGTTTTCACGTTTTGCTCTTAGCATTCTCTTTGATACTGAATCAATTTTCTAAGTTTCGACATAGCATGAATATGTTTATAAACTAGGGAAAATGAGGAGTCTCTCTATTTCATTTCCAAATCAAAAAGATGAATTATTTACCTGGTCCGTTAGAACATCACCTGCATAGGAGAAAAATGTAAGTATAAAAAGAAGATATAACACCACTACCCCATATTCAGCAATATGTTTCATGTCAGGTGGAAAACTGAAATTCGAAATATGAAGTTTCACGTGAAAATTACATTGCCGACGTTATTTACCCGTCTGAAGTCAGCAAAACAAGATTGAAACATACAGTGCCCATGTTCATCAAGTACTCCGTGAATAACATGAAGGAAAAAGCATCTATGACGTCTTTCACTAATCTGAAAGATCAAAGCAGTCAGAAATATATACTTATACTACTATATAAACTCACACAATTCTCGAAAATTCGTTATAGCGGAAATACTGGATTAAAATTGAATATAAGCGAAAAAGGTCATAACCTGATGAATTGAAGAAAACAAGACTCTTAATATCCATTGAGAATGCTATTTCGAAATCAAACTCAAAGATAGTACCCAAGAATCATAGGCCAATTTTCATTTAAATAAGAAGTAATAATAAAAACTTGTCTAAAAATCACTGACTGAACAATTCTTTATTCGACTAGTTTCGCCTATTACGGTGATAATGTATTTTTTTATCAAGAAATAATTTTTATTTAAAATGTCCAATTGTCTCTGTAGCTCCATTCCGTTGTAAACATTCTAAATGTTCGATTTCCGATGACTCTGCGACAGACCTAGGATAAGTGAGGTGTTATCTGCCATACAATCCATATCACCTCTATATTTTTTCTCTATCGCAAGGAGAGAACTGAATAAGTCATCTCAGACCAAACATCGTTATTAATGATATGCAACTACCACTTATAATAATCATGATAAATTATAGCTCTTTTCGTCGTGAGCTGAAGGAGAATAATTGTGAAATGCCACTACAGAATATTGTGCAGAATTTTCCTTACTTCTGCATCCCAGCTGTTATGAAGGTTGTAACGTTTCAAAATACTTTACACTGGTTGAAGAGATAAATGTTAAGACCGCATTGCATGAAATAATCGTAGCTCGAAATGCAACGATTTAACTACGCATGATATTCCGGTTATAGATTCATTCCCATATTGAATTTCTGGTATCGAGTGTTGCTACCGATTAGGTTTGTGGTTGTTGAATATATCCTTTATCTTCATATATTTTGAGTGCGCTTCTAAGCGGCAAGTGTTTCGAATTATTGATTATTTCATCGATTATATTTCTCTTCAACAGAATTTGATTCATAGATTACATTCTCAATTTTGTATGAAATTTCAAAATGGTCTCCAATATAAGAAATAAATCTTTTCCTACTTCTCAATCCTTTCTTCTTTGCTTAATTGTTACTTATTAAATTCTTTTTTTCTATTAATTCAATTTCAATGAGCGAGTCAAGTGTTTTATTTTTTTCATTTTCTGGATTTGTTGCGTATACATAAGTTTGTGTTTTTTTTTCTTTCAAAAAGTAGCTTCCTTATCTTTCGATTTTTTTTATTCAAAGAGTTAACTGTTGTGAACGAAATGGTAGATAAAAACTAAGCAATATTTATGGAAAATATTTTAGCTATAACCCCTGGAGTTGAAACGGGAGTTTCAAATTATAGTTTTACTATATTAACTATAGTTTTACTGGAGTTTAAGCTTCAGCATATCTTCTGGAGTTGAAATACAGATTCAAGTTCCACCCAATTTCGAGTGACTTTGTGGATTTGGATTACATCTTATAGGCATTCTAAGCAAAAAGAGAAGGACAAGATTCAAGATAAGAGAGATCTTTCATCCAAATTTATTTGTGATCTTGAATCAAAATATTTTGTATAGACATTTTAAATATGTATAATCATCTAGTTCCGCTGTCTATATTATGTCATAAATCACGTGAATTTATATAAGTCCCACAAAATTTAAGAGCTAGGCGGTGCTATCAACAACATTTCGAAGGGGAGTACGTTATAAGATATTCCCAAAATCAAAATACTAAACGCCTTGATCATAGATTAACAAACAAGATGCGTTTACTTCCGAAGGGCGTCTTTGCTGAAAATACATCCTACATATAAAAACATAACGTCACGTTATTATTATGACAGTAATATGAATCCCAAAATGTCTCTGGAAAGAATTATGTGATGTCTATAATAACAGTATTGGACGAAGGAAATGACTCGAAGCAAGTCATTTCCTTCAAGAAAGCAAGTGGATAGATTGGCGATAACTTGATACAATGTGTAATTGCTAAAACCTATGTTTACGAAATATAGATCGGCATTCCCAGTGAAAAATACTCAATTATCCATTGCATCATTGAAATAATAAGGCAGAGATTAGTAGGTAGAATATTTCCGAAAAATATCGAAAATTTTCATGAGATATACTCAAAAATAAGGAAAATCTGATAACATATATTATTGTGGATGAAAATACGCAAAGGCAAAATATAGAATAAACCGGCTGAAAGAATTACAATACATAGCAATAACAATAGCCATAAGACCTATGATATAACTAAGCAGAATAAATAACACCATCACCATCATCGCCTTGTTTTTATTTTTCCACTGCAGAACACAGATGACCCGAAATATAACCAATTCCCTCCTTTCTCAGGTCATTTTTTCAGTTATTTTTTCAATCCTTCTAATCATTCGACTGTCTGATAAGTGAGCTTCCCCTATTCCCTTATCTCTTAAAACTTCGAATCTATACCATCTTACAGAGTTTAGTGCATCCATTATTCTGCCTTTAATTGCGTGTCTCATTTAAAACCATTCGAAAACAAATATATTTTACACTCAGTTGCTTCTGGTCTCCTCGTACTGGTGTTTATAACCTACTTTTGTTTTTTAGTTATATATTTGTGTACATCTACACACACACACACAAGGTACCTACAATTCACCTCTGGTTCAAAACCTGAGTGACTTCTAAGTGAGAACAGAAAATTTGTGAATTGTACCACACCACAGTTAACAGCGACAGTGAAGATGGGGTGGGTTGATACAGTAAGAAAAATGAAATGCCAGGTGCCAGAGGTTCGAAATTTCTCGGTAAAATTCAATTGGTTTTCTGGTGGATCAATCAACAACTCCATCAGATATAACAGTTCTTACTCTTAGTTCTACTTAACAGTAATATCCACTTGGTTCAATAAATGATGATATGCTTTTATATATATATGAATATATATTAAATATAAAATAAAATTGATAATGTGAAAAGCAGAAAAAATTAAACAAATAAAAGATAAATTAATTCTCTTTTAGCTAGGACTTAATCGTCACAAAAAAATATATAATGAATGTTTGAATAAAAAGGAATCTTCAGCATGAAAATTGAACAGTTGAAAAAATTATAGTAAATTCAAGGTTAACGAAATTTGAAAAACCAAATATCAATTGTCTCTTCAAATAATGTACTGGAATACCCTCACCCCACCAAGCGTACTCAATCTTCCAGCTTTAGGCTCAAAGATTTTTCTGTCAAACCTTCTCAAAATGGTGATTCTCAATAACTCCAGTACTCAAAAAAAATGGCGAAATCCAAAAGAAGGAAGTACTAAAAGTGAAAATTGAAATAAAATCCGCAAGGATGTAGTCTACGGTTTACTGTGTATCAAGAACACGTGCTTTGATCCCCTGATGGTCACTCCTTCTGTTCACTATCTCAAAATAACAAAGAAATGCCAGAAGAATTCAACGACCTTCAAATGATTCCAATACTGGATACTTATTCTTTTCAACAAAGCAAAATTCCATAAAAGAAAAAGTATATAATTTGATGAAGGTCTCAACATGTCTCCTATCTTAAAGATACTCTGGAAAAAAACCAGACAACTTTTTTTTCCAGTCAGGTTAACTTTTCATCATCTTACAAACAACACAACATGACAATCAGATCTACTTAACAGTAGGACGAAACACTACCAGTGAGTAAAATGTATTACCAGTGAGTAAATGTAAATGTAAATCGTGAGTAAAATTCAAGCTATCAACTTAGGAATCGACAACCTTCTTGTGAGTTTCGAAGTGGTCTCACTCTTCACTAAGGTACCCCTGAGGGAGTGTCTGGACCTGGTTACTAAGATCTTTTCGACCGACATCTGCAAGCTCTTTGAAATTTGTCTCACTGGAAGCTACTTCGTATGGGGTGGGAACTTCTAAGAGCAGATCGATGGAGTTACAATGGGAAATCCACTTAGCCCAGTTATAGCCAACCTTTTCATGGAACAGTTCGAAGAGAGAGACATTGAAACGTCGAAGTACAAACCAACTACATGGTTCAGATATGTGGATGACACCTTCGTGGTTTGGAGTGCCGGTATGGACAAGCTAAATGACTTTCTTCAGCACCTCAACAGCCAACATCTCAGTATCCAGTTTACCATGGAAACAGAAAAGGATCAACAGCTACCTGTCCTGGACGTCCTAGTGAGGAAACGATTAAACAAGTTAGGCCTTACGGTGTACAGAAAACATACACATACGGACAGATACTTGCACGCCACATGTAACCATCACCAGAGTCAGAAGTATGGAGTCATCAGAACCTTGACAGAACGAGCTCGAAGAATTTGTAAACCAAAGAACCTTCAGTCAGAGCTGGAACACTTAAGAATTGCGTTCGAAGCAAATGGCTACAGTAGGAGGGACATCGAGAGATCAATGTGATCAATTTCACAAGCATACCTTCCTTACATTCCAAGAGTCACAGACAGGATCGGCAGGATTTTGAGAAGACACAATGTCAGGACTATCTTCAAACCTACACAGTCTGTCGCATACCGTGTTCTTGCGGAAAAGTCTACATTGGGACTACCAAAAGATCAATGGGAACGAGACTCAAGAACAACAAGGCAAGTTGTCGGCTAGGACAAACTGAGAAGTCTGCAGTAGCCGAACACGCAGTCAGCGAAGGGGACCACAAGATAAATTTTGAGGATTGTACGCTCTTGGCATCAGTCAACGGCTATCAAAACAGGCTGGTCAGGGAAGCCATTGAAATCTGAAAGCATGCAAACAATTTCAACAGAAAGGAGGAAACCCTCAGTCTCAATCCAATCCAGAATCATATCATAAGGCATAAACGAGTGATGCCATTGTATATCAATGCGCCAACCGGAGCAGAACGAGCCCCCCTCCCCACCTCAACCGAAGCGGAACAAACCACACCCCCTATGCCGAGATATAAATACAACCTGCGTACGAGAATTCGCCAGTCTACTTCCAGAATCAGAAATGGAACGACCTCTGAAGAAGCTCGCCACTCGTGCTAGCGAAACGTTAGGAAAAAATTCCAACCGACGACGGCCCTTAGACCTGAACCAGGACTACACTAGTTCAACGACTGGCGTCGAAAGCCTCAACCAATTTGTGAAACACTACCAACCTAACCTATCAAAAATAAAATAACTCCTCTCACCCTTTCTGACGAAACAATATGAAAATTAAACAAAATTATAACGGTATATGTTAGAAGTTTGCTCTTCTGGATTATCATAAACATAAAGCTGAATTAGATGCTTCCCACAGGCGCTAAACACCGCAAGGTTATACTGAAGAAATTCACCTTAACGGACAAGAAAAGTATTCTTATTTAGTGAAAAAAAGTCGAGTTAATGGTTCAAAATGTAAGTATGATGTCAAGATGCAAAATTTAATCATTAGAGATGGTCTTTCCTCATATTGTGACTAAAGTGAAATAATATTCGTGGCACGCTTTCAATTCATACTTTCGAAGCGGTTCATTAAAATTTGTAACAAATACATGGATTCAATATTTCACTCTTGCTCAAGCAAATAAGAGGTTTGAAAAATAAATAATCATTTCATGTTTGGCGTTTAATATTGATAACATATACCTATCAGAAAATCATCACGTCACTAACATTTCTTCAAGATTTCATGATTTATCACAGTAATTGTTTAGAGCCTAAAATATTGTTTAAAACATTATTCATTTAAGGTCAGCTTACTCCAAACAATTTTGAAAAAATAGAAATTTTTTTTTCATAAATTGCTACTATATAGTCGTAGAAATAGTATAGAATTAGTCTCGAAGGTCAGCAAGACCGAAAAGCAGGTATAAAAGATTAGGGAGCGCTGCAGTAAATCCGGCCGCTCGAACGCCTTCGGTAGCTGCAGCTGCTGCATGCCTTCGGGTCGTCTTATTGTTTTGTTCTTTGTTTTATTGTTATTGTGTTAATATTATGTTGAACTGCTTTGAAAAATGTAAGAATTCTTCAGAATGATGCATACTAAGATAAGGAAGGAGTTGTGTATGAAGCTGGAATGGATATGTGAGTAAAATTCACTTTTTTTACGATTTTTCACGAATAAAAACTTTGAACTGATTTTTCTCCGAACCGCGTTTTTTCGCATGAAATACAATCTCATTTTAAAACTATTGCACTTATCGATATGAATCAAACGGCATTTTACTCTTTAGATGATTGGCTATGACCTCAAGCAGAACCAGAAATATACATCATTACTTAAAAAAAGTTATAAACAATTGAAAGTGAAAAAAAGGGTAAAATTTATTCAAAAGTTCGCCATTTTGTTTTTTTTTTCATTGAAAATTTTTCATTCTGCTTGAGGTCATAGCCAATTCGATATAGAACATGAAACCGTTTTGTTTTTTGCTTTCAGATAATTCATTACTTAGAAATTATGTCATTCATCTCCGATTCAGATGAGTTTCAGCAGCCATTTTCAGGACCGCCATTTTAAAAAAAATTTTTTTTCAAGTAATTTCATATATGTGCTTTCATATGTAAATAAATTGATTACTCATCATATTTTGTACTATAAATAAAATATATTGAAAAAAATTACGTTTTTTGGGGTAAGCTGGCCTTAAACATTGAACTTTGGAGCGAGTAGTAGAAAGATACACATGGATATATTCACCTCAAAATGTGTACATGATATTCAATCAAAACTCTCCAACCAATCGAAGTTGAACCAAAGGTAGACTTGGTAATTGCCATTTTCAGCATCTTGATCTCACGGATAATATGGGAGACCATAAAACCGAAGAGTCCATCTATACCACAAACAGTCAAACTCTGAGATATCAAGTAATTGCTCTCAACAAATAAAACAAAATTCCAGTAGGTATTGCTCATATTGGTTTCGTTGTAAGTCAGAGCGAAAGGATACCTTGTAAAGACGGCTGTCAAGAACATTGCAAGTATGAGTATAACTGTGTTGATCACCTGTATTTTGAAAATTTTATGAACCAACTGATTGTTTTTTTGACCAACTTCATTTATTTCTTCGTCGTAGATGTGACTGAGAGAAAAATTCATTCTTTCCAAAATATCTTTAAGGGCATTCTTCTTCAAGGCAGGAAGTAGCATTTTTGCTACGAGCTGAAATAGAAATTTAATACATAGTTCTTCATATATCACTATATCATGAAAGTTTTAAGCAAATTCAGAGCTCACGATTCTTCTTTTCGATAAGCCCGTGCATCGAAGTGTTCGGTTGACGCAATTTTGAACATGTTTCATTTGGAATTGTTTTAGGTATGCATTGCACATTATCCACTTATATTTAAACATGTCATTCCAGTCTAACAAGAAACGAAAATCCACTGTTTTTGAAGTGTAAACCAAATAATATCAAATTTTCTGTTTCACGCAAATTATCAATCAGTTTGTCTTTATCGTGCGCATTCGTTTTTAATTTTTTATTTTTACTAATTTTTGAATTATTACTGAGTGTTAATGAAATTATATTATGATCACCTATCTTTGGTGCGGGAAGAAACTGACAATTGATCGATTTTTCGTTTGTTATGACATAATTAATAAGAGTTCTACTGCTGTTTGTTAGTCGTGTAAAGTCGCTGACAATTTAATATAAACCACTGTTTGTTATTAATTTTTTACATTTGTTTGGATAAAAAGTTTTCAAGTTATAATCAGAGTTGAAATCAATATATGTATAAATATATCTAAATTTTATTTAAGTTTTTTTATATATGTATATATATATATATATATATATATATATATATATATATATATATATATATATATAAAGATGAAAGTACTTTAAGAGATATATAAAAAATTAATATATAAAACACGAAACACAGTTTCGTACGAAAAACTGTGTTTCGTGTTTTATATATTAATTTTTTATATATCTCTTCAAGTACTTTCATCTTTAACTTGAACTACGCCGTTCTGACGATAGGCAATAACCTTGAAACATATGTAAACGGCTGTTATATAAAAAATGTGTAGGTTTTCAACGTAAGTTTCTTCTTTTACTTAATTTTAGTTTGCCTGCATTGAATAGAATTCTTAGAATAATTATTTTATTATATATATATATATATATATATATATATATATATATATATATATATATATATATATATATATATATATATATATATATATATATATATATATATATATATATATATATATATATATATATATATATATATATATATATATATATATATATATATATATATATATATATATATATATATATATATATATATATATATATATATATATATATATATATATATATATATATATATATATATATATATATATATATATATATATATATATATATCTATATAGAGTTAATAGTATAGTTCAATCTGCACCAATTTCAATTGAACGAATTGAGGCTCATGAGAGAGCGAATATGCAAATAGCAGTTCTAAAGGGACACAAAGAGATGAAGAACACGAATTCAATTATTATAAGCAACAAACTCTTCATTTAGCTTTTACTCATTAACAATAATCATAACTGGAAAGACGATATTGTTTTGTAAATCTATCCAATTGTAGCTATAATAAATTGTAAAATATGATATCTAAACAATTTTTGCTGGTTACTCTCTATAGTGAAAGCAAAAGATGAATGAAAGAAATAACCATTGAAAACAATACATCAAAATCAACAAACAATACTACCTATATATCACGATACCAATGAATAATAGGGATAAATACTGAATTTTTCTAATTTTCATTAGGCATTGAAACTCAATCACAATCATTTTCACATATTTATCCTATCATAAAATATAAAATTCAAATTGATATAAATTTTCCATTATGTCCATAGTCGTCTACGAATAATTCTATTTATTTCTTTGTTTTCATTCCGAAATTTTATATCAATAACACAACTACGATTTCTAGCGAGACGTCAACTATCTAATTAAGAAAAACTATTACTTGCATCTTTACAGAGTTGAAAAATCAGAGATATTTTTACCGTTACTTGTACTGGCAAAATCTTGCTTGCTCTTATGACTGTTCCAAACCCTTGGTAATTCAACAGCAATTCCAGAAGGATACCAACTGTTACCAATAAATGACTCGATATCGACCAAAAGCGCTTGAGGGTACATGAATAACCATAATCTAGTGGACTAAATCCAGAAAGATGCAGGATCCTAAGTACATGATCACGAAAAGTATTTACCTCGAAGACTTTTTCTGAAAGGAATAATAATTGTTAAACTGAAATATCCACACACTTACAATACAGAATCGACTATTTTGCAGTTATAATTCCTTTTTTTTTCAATTCAATAGTTTTGGCGTTTACTTGATTTAAATCCATTATAATTGAATATAAACTTATTATGAAATATTTTCAAATATTTTTAAAAGATCTTTCACATATAATGCGACCTCAATTTATAATATTAGATAGTGACATAAGAAATCTTTCGCTGTCCGGATTTAGAAAAAAAGATCAAATACCAGCTCTTATCTGCCAAGGAAAACTGGATGAATACATTTAATAGACTTCATTTAACACACTTTGCAATTTTATTTTTTTGTTTTTCCCTCATTTTATTTCTCATTATATAAGGTTTAATTTGACAATTGTTGTCATATTCATTCTGTTGAATTATTGTTAAATAATGTTTACTTTATATATATATATATATATATATATATATATATATATATATATATATATATATATATATATATATATATATATATATATATATATATATATATATTTTCTATATTCTATTATTCATGTTATTTTTATTATTATTATTATTTTTTTTTCCTTTATTTTTTTTTTTTTTTTTAAGAGGTTGAGTAAGAATAGCTATGCTAAACTTCGCCTCTCACTGTTGTACACAATTTCTGTATAAAAGTGAATAAAGTTCTTATTATTATTAATATTAAACTTAAATTCAAACACTTGAACTTATGATTTACACTTTATTCACTACATAGCAAGACGCGTTTCGTTGTTACAAACAACTTCTTCAGATGCTTACAGAATAATTCTGAAATTCTATTTACATAATTCTGTTCGCATCATTCTGTACGCATCTGAAGAAGTCGTTTGTAACGACGAAACGCGTGATGCTATGTAGTGAATAAAGTGTAAATCATACGTTGAAGAGTTTGAATTTAAGTTTATATTCAATTATAATTCCATTGTGAATTCTTAATAATAGCATTAATAATATTACTATTAGTGTTTTTCTAGTGTTTAGTATTAATAGTGTTTTGCTGGCACTGTTGAGGATTTGCACAAAGAGCTTCTTCAGCAAGAATTTGTATAAGTCTCTTGACAAAGTTATCGTGTTGTTAAAACGTGTTTGAAATATTGAATGTAAAACTACCGGTGGAAACTAGGCAATTGTCTCTTATTGTAACAATGAATTTCCATTAAATAGGTACCTCATGCCTACGTTATATTCATATGTACTTGTATAAAGGTGTTATATAGGTATATAACACCTTTTGGCATTGATTAATTCATAACAAAATTCGTTTCATCTGAATTGATACGTACTTGTGAATCTTCCACTGTTCAATGTGTTGATATTTTTTCATTTATTCCTAAGATTGTTGATATATAGTCATCTTCGCTTTATTTATACATACGACTCATCAATGTATTTCCGTCTTCTGATTCATGAGAGGATTTTTGAGAATTGGAAGCCTTACGTTTGTTGGACGAGGAAGCAACTGATGCGTACCTTGTAGTACGAAACAGTAACAAAGCCAGCTCTGCTATAATATTCTTTTGAATTATAAGAAAAGGCGTATAAACTCTCCCTAGCATAGTCTCACCTTATGTTGTCAGGAGGAGGAGTCTAGAATGCTAGAAAAAGTTTTTACGTATTTTCTTCAAAAGAGAGGTCTTACGTGATTAGTTCAAAAACTAATGTCCTCCTAATTCGGAAATAGAATCTGGGCACGTTTTGATTGTCGTCGATTATCGAAGTTATCGATTTATTGATTAAATATGACTGATGATTCCTACTAAGTATGAAAAAATTATATCGCTTCATTATATTATCATATTATCATTCAACAGTTTCGATGATTTTTCAAGGCGTACTTAATATTCTCTCCCGAAAGTGATAGATACGTTCTCGTTGACAACATTTGTGTAGACAGCTCCCTGAGAGTTTATTTGAAATATTTTGATATTTCGATTAAGAGTCTCAGTATTAACTAAGTATGAAATATTCGTGAATCTCGAAATTATTTATATAAAGGATGTATAACGGTTCGTTACAAGTTGGTACGAAAACAAAAATTGGATGAATGTCAAGTTTCTCGCTTTTGCATACGATATTGCTATTATTACAGACAACAGAACTGAAGCGATTCACCTTATGAATACTGTGAATATTAAATTTGACAAGAAAACTGGATTGCAAAGAAGAAACTCATGGTTAAACCGCATTGCCAACAAACAAAAAATTGCCAATCGGAAAAGAGCCTATAAACTTGTTTGAGCGTATTATGATAAAAACTTCATTTCGACAGTCACAAAACTAAGGCATTGTAACACAAAACCAATGGTGATTGACGGTCAATAAAGAATAGTAAAAATAGAAAAACAATAACGAAAAATTTTTCAGAAGGTTCACAGAGAAATCAATAGAAACAGCATTCTGATGAAAAGTCCTCAAAAAATTATTTTACAAGAGACAAATTAGTTAACAAAAGAATTCAGAAAAAGACAAACATAGTCGATTGTAGAGTATGTGATCTACTATATAGAATACATTTGCAAGAATGCATCTACATATTCAATAGTGTATTTACTTGATGTAAATCCATTACAATTGAATATGAACTTAAATTCAAACACTTGAACTTATGATTTACACGTTATCGACTACATATCAATTGTAACGACGAAACGCGTCATGCTATGTAGTCAATAAAGTGTGAAGTTTAACTGTTTAAATTTAAGTTTATAATCAATTGCATCTACATGTTGAAATACTCTAAATTAGGAAACAGACTGTTGTATATCAGGAACAAAGCGGAACAAAATGGCTAACAGATGGCCAAAAAGATCTAATACACATCAATATACACTCCTATTCTATTGCGACATTTTTTCTATTCTATTCTATTGCGACAATCTTTATGATCTTCGAAATCAAACAAAATCGAACATGTGAAGCATAAAATATCGCGCCAACCTAGAATGAAACAGAGAGATGAACGAGAAAAAAGCTTTCTGAGAGGATAGAGCGTTTTTAGTGGAAGAAATTACCAAAAGTTATGATCTCAACTTCAATCGCTCTCCTAATGGAGAAAAATTTCCTTGTGAACGGGTTTTCCATATGAATAATGCACTCCGGAAAATCTTCGATATGTTTGACATTACAAAAATTTTTCAAGATCAATATTTGAATGAAACATTCTATAGATTCCCTGAATTATTTTTGAAGTTATTCTCGACAAAATGTAGATGAGAAAATTTTTCACTTTATTGTAGCATATCTATTTCATACTATCTATTAATATAATCAATGTTGAACGATTGCCAAAGTAACACAGGAACAAATGAATAATAAAAAAAGAAACAGTACAGCGAATAGTTTTCCAAAATTTCACTCTGAAATTCTTCCATATAATAGCATGACTTTTTCAAAGTTTTGATAGAATTTTGAAACTTTTTATACACAATTAATCTTATAGATATTCTTCAAATAGTTCTACAAAAAAAAATCTGAAGGAATTAAATAGATGATCAATAAATTAGACTTTATGACCAACCCTTGGCATTCACTTGTACTTATTGCCTGAACATTGCCAACTTGAAACATTTAATGTGATAATATACTTTATAAACGAGTATATACACTTCATTTTTAATCTCTTTATTCAGTTTCAATGTCCAAAAATAATTTGACATCAAAACTTGAAAGCTTATTGGGAATCCATAAAAACAATCAAATTAATTCGTTAAAAATGTTAGCAAATTAAACGTAAAATTTCAAGACTATTAAATGGACTCTTACCCATAGTAAGTAATCTTTCGAACTGTAGATAAAGTACCATTAAATTTCCAATTCATTCTATCTGCCAAAATGTGTAGTAGACATGGATTTTTCCATACAGGTTAAAAGGGTGTATGAATATAACGAAGTGAACATCCCTGATTATATACATTAGTATTCGAAAAGTTCCTATGGTTATCGAAGTAAAATTGAGGGGCTTAATACATTTTGATCATTTTTTATTCATACTAGTTAATATACCGAATGTCAACTGCTATTGTATCAAAAAAATGATCTATCGGTTTTTTTTTCATCATCTCACTTATTACTGAATTATTACTTTGGTAAACATTATTTATGTACACAGAAAGATAATTTCACAAATCTTTGTATTATAAAATCTCTAGCAGAGATTTTACAGAGACCTACAGTTTAACGCGTGTTTCGAACGACCAATGGGCTTGTAATCAATATACAGTACCTAACAATTTTTAAAAAAAATAAATTAAAATTAACACACTCGACTTAACTTTCACTAAATATATTAAAAGCTCTACATATGTTTCGGGTGATTAAGCCATTACCAGAAATATACAATATTACTGATATTGTCTGACCTGTAATATTGTATACTCTTGATAATGGTTAACTAACCGAAACATATGTAGAATTTTTAATATATTTAGTAAAACTTAATCCAAGTGTGTTAATTTCTAATTTATTGTCTAACATAATGTTTCACCAAGACGGTGAAACATTATGTTAGACAATATAATGTTTTACCGTCTATCAACAATTATTATCATTAAACAACTTAAATCATAGAGAAACACATACACCCAAGCCTTTCCCAGGGCACGCAGCCTCTAAAACATTTGAAAAAATATTAAATCATGAAAAAGTTGTAGCTCATCAAGATAAGTATTCGTAGTAAGTATTACGTGTACTCATAGATTGTGACATTCAGTCATGTCTTCGCCTTTCCTTTTCCGTGACTATTTATCATTTACAGAATTTCTAACCGATAATGTGAATAATGAATGAAAAAAGTTTAATGTGGAAAAAAGTACAAACAAAAGTTGAAACTGTCGATATAGCCCGCAATTGGAAACAGCTGAAACTCTCTAACCCGGAGAGTTCACGTGGAAGCCTAGCAGTTGAAACTTCCTTTACAGAAGTGTTCTTGTTTGCTATTTTCTTTATTATCCAGGTTCGTACACCTTGAACTTAGCTACGCCATTCTGAAGAGAGCCAACAAGCTCAAAACACGTATAAACGGTTGCTTCCAATTGTGGACTATACCGATAATTTCTACTTTTGTTTGTACTTTCCCCACCTTAGGCTTCTTTTCATTCATTATTCACACTCTCGGTTATATATATATATATATATATATATATATATATATATATATATATATATATATATCAACTAAAGAACAGAATAATAAACATCGTACATACAGATTACTGTCAGAGTTCCCTAGCCCGTCTGGAAGTAGTCCTAAGTAACAATGTATATCCAAATACACTTTAGGTACAGTACTCCATAAGAAGACCCTATGGAGTACTGTCATTAGACCAACGTTTCCGACCTCTAGAACCAATCTTTATACAGAGAAGAGCCTATACCGTATTTCCGTTCTCTCACGGTAAAATTGTGTCACATTCTCTGTGAAATAGACGAGTTAAAACTTGCCAAATAAAATACAATATCATAACGGGCAGAAGTGCTTTCACAAGATTAAAAGATAAGATGCCTAAATCTTCAATATCAGATTTTGTCTATAGTATTCCTTGCTTGGAATGTGAAGGAGTATATATAGGTCAAACATCGCAGACACTAATAGGAAGAATAACCCTCCATTAAAGTGATGTAAGACTTTCACCCTGATAGATGTGGTTTAACACTACAGTTCACAAGAAAGTGAGATCGACTTTGAAAATTTCAGAGTACTGGATGTGGCTGGTGGTTACCAAAAAAGGATTTTCTCAGAAATGATCCACATAAATGAAAGTGTTAATAGCATCAAGGACATTTCTGGACCCAGTTGCATTTACAGTTATTTACTTTCGAAACATTTTAAATAAGACCTTTTTAAACAACCTCTATGTTTTAATAGACATTTTGTGTTACGTGCTCGGTATGATATTTGTTTCTATAGTAGTTCACTCATTTACCTTCTGTGCTTTTTCGGTGACATTTATCTGTGCTCCGATGATTCTAGTTTATGGGTGCTATCGTTTTGGTTAGTTTCGTAATTTTTTAATTTTTATATTGTATTATTAACAATTAAATTTAGAATTCCCGTGGACTGCACATCGAACCAACGTCTCGATTCTGAAGGAGCTAAACATCAAAGAGAGGTTATCGTCGACTGTGCAGCTGCGAATCCTCAAATACTTTGGACATATAACCCGAAACGAAGACTCTATCGAACGATTGGAGGTCCAAGGGAAAGTCGAGGGCAAAAATCTGTGATGCATTCCAGCACCAATAAAAACTGTAGAGCCGCTAAGCATAGAACAGTGTGGCGCCGCGCCGTTTCGCTTGGGAAGCAGTGGCACAAGACCGAGACTCGACCACGACCACTCACTGTCAAGAGTGAAAGACTGAGAAGAAGAAGATGTATTAACATCCAGTTTCTGAATATTATCATATTTTTTTAAGTACACACACTGCTGCTTATTGTTTTGTTCAAACATTTAACCTAGTTAGCCGTACGATATAAGAATTTTGTCATGACATTTTATAAACATCTAACCATAATCGAACTATAGAACAGGTTAACAAATTGGTTACATTTCCATTATATATATATATATATATATATATATATATATATATATATATATATATATATATATATATTAAATTGATTTATTGCCTGAAAATTGATGGAGTAATTATTTATTCGACATATGTTTCGGCTCTTCAAGATATATATATATATATATATATATATATATATATATATATATATATATATATATATATATATATATATATATATATATATATATATATATATATATAAATTGATTTATTGCCTGTTTAAGATAGTTATAAATAGTTATTAACAATACTGCAAATTTTTATTTATTTTTCGACAGATTTTCAGGACAAATATTCACAAATAGAGAGACTGAATCTAATGTATGTTTCAGGGCGTATTTTCTCATAATTTTTGTAAATTCATAAACCAGTGGGGTTTAAATTAATCCTTTATAAATTGTTTCCCAAGGCAGATGTTTCAAGTATCATTTAAACCGCATGAATCACCATAATGTAACACTTAAGACACTTTAATTGGTTAGTTCACCGGTTTGCATTTCTCGCCCAATTTCAACAATTGACGGAGTTCTAATGTATCATAAAGTTCGTGACAGTAACTTATATGATCTCATCAAACACTCATTCGGTTAATGAATGTTGTTCCTTGAGCTTGAAAATGCATAATGGGCCACCTGAGATCTCTTTCTGGCACTTATCAGAAGTTTCATGGAAAGTTTCTCAGTTCATTTCAGTTATAATATTAATGAATGTAATTTTCAAAAACTTTCGAATGAGCTTGACTGCTCATTCAATTCAAACACTAATAAAAACAATTTTAAAACATAATAATTACAAATATAACCGAAGATTTACTTCGGAAACAACACTGGATACACCTTCAATATATATGTATACTGTCCAACTGAAATAGCTACTTGGAAGTACTAGGTTAACAGATCTATTAGAATAAACAAAAAATATTTTACCAGAATTGAAAAGAAAACAAATCATCGAACTTATATTGAAATATTTGGTTTCGTTATACCTAAACAATGAAATATAAATTGAATGTATTTCTTGTATCTTTTGTTATTTCAAATCATATCGTCGAAAAAGTTTTCCTCATGTTATGCTTTCCACATAATCATAATACTGGGGAAAAGTAATTTTGTTGAAATAAAAAAATGTTATCAAATTTTCTCTATCGCGTCAAGTTTTTAAACTACAAGATACCCTCTCTTTACCCTAAAAGTCATACAAAATGGACATACAGAGGAAAATAAAGTGGGTACTATCCAAATATATTAAAATATTCTATTCATACAAAGGTTATTATAATATTAAAAGTTAAATTGTGTTTATACAAAAAATAGAAAAATATATTAGGGTAAAAATTTTCGCTTATAACTTTTCCTAGAATGTTCAATCTGGGGACATTCTCGCTTGATGCTCCAACAGTAGTCAGCCATCATACTAACATCCCATCTACCTTGCCCCCATGATCTTCAAATCTTGGTGGAATTGCTCACCCTGTTCTTCAATAACAGCGCCAAGATTTTCTGGAAAGTTAGCAAGATGACTATATAAGATATGCAGTTTGATGCTCATGTTACAGCGAAACTTTTCAAAGCTTTCTAAGAGTTGTTGAATAATTTAGACGTAATTCTGTGCTCGTGTGTTTCAAAGGAGGCATTGACAATACTTTTGAATGCCAACCAAGCATTCTTTTTAAGTTCGGTCATTGTTTCAATGAAATGTTCATCTTTAATAAGTTGTCGAATCTATGGCCCATCAAAGACACCAGCCGTTTTCTTCTCATATGACAAGCAGGGAAATGCCGAAATGATATACTTAAAACTTTCAGTCCCTTTCAGTTAAAAATGCTTTAACAAATTGCTTCATGAGACTTAGTCTCTGTGATCTGAACTGACTGCTTGTTTGTAACGGCGTGTACAGTCAAATTTTATGTTATCAACTCATATTTTTATGCGTTTGAAGAAGTAACTAACTCGACGAAACGCATCATACTATTAGTGAGTAAAAGTGTATTAATCGTTAAAATCAGAACCTAAATCAAACCTATATTTTGTCAATGACCTTCTGAAATATGACATTCCGAGAAATATCATGTATAAAAACTTAAGTAAAATATAACTTCAATTTATATTCCTTCCTTCCTTCAACTTGAATTCTTTTCTATCAGAACTAAAAATTGAACCATATTTCCGAATATTTTGAAGACTGTTAATTGGATGTATAAAACGACATAATAAAATACCTCTAAGTTAACGCAACTCTAGGTAATTAAGAAAAATGTACCTCTTTGAAATTCATTTTGAAATGTAATTTCATTTCTATAGTACATCTATTCAGTAGGCTTATTGAAAATAAAGTTCAAGTGTTTAAATTCATCTTATATATATATATATATATATATATATATATATATATATATATATATATATATATATATATATATATATATATATATATATATATATATATATATATATATAAAAATCCATTTCCAAAATTTCATAAAATCAATCTAATTATCAAATCAATAGTAAAGAATAGTTAACTTTTAATAGTAACCTGAAAATAGAAATATATATAATAAACATAATTCAAAAATATTCCACTTTACCAAAATGGTATAATTATTTAAAATATTCAAATATATTGTATACATGATTTCATTTATAAATATGAAAATTGTTGACATGTGTAATATCATAATATAACCTCAAATATGAAGTTCGGACGTTCGGAGGCAGAAGCACACCATAGATAATATCAGATTAAAATAGATGAGAATCACAGAAATCAACTTTAGGCACGAAATTCGAAAATTCGACATCAGAGATTGCTTTGAAATATATGAGACTAAGAATCAAGAGCAATTAAAGAACAATCGAAAGAGGGACGCCAAGAATAATTTCAGAAGTTGAGTTAAAAAAATGGAAAATTAAATTTGTAAGAATAAATAGAAAAATGAAAAATAATTTGAAAAATATAAGTATAACAAATTTATAAGAAGTATAGAAAAGTTTCGAAGAGAAGTTGAAAAGAAATCGGAGCGGAAATAAAATATTGGAAAATAAAATTGGAGCTGAAATATAGAAATTCATGAAAATTAGTATAAGCAACAAGTCTGGAATCTTAGAAGAAAAGAGAAGAGAGCTCGAAGAAAAAAGGTACCTCAATTAACTATAAAATTAATATCGAATAAAAAAAGGCCATTTCAAATTATATCTTAAGTTTATTTTAGTTGTAAGAAGTTTGAGAGTGTTCAAGATTTTTTACTTCTTGTTGAAATTAAATTGTATGTTTAAAATTAATCAGAAATATTATTTACAAAAAAATTTAAGATTTCAATAAAAAAAAAGAATCCACCCTGAGATAGAGAGTCAACTAAATTAAAATTTAATAAAATTCAAAATTCATTAAAAAAGTATTTCAAATAATATCATAACAATAAAATCATAACAATTGGCGCACGCAACGTAGGGCGATTTAAAAACAGGACTGCACAGGTATATTAAAATTTTTTCAATAATAATAATAAATATATATATCATTAAAAATGTGGTATCAAAAGAAAGAAGAAATTGAAAAGGAACAGGTGGAACAATATGAGAAGAAAGACTTATATGAATTGTTGTTGGAAATGAAAAATAGTATTTATGAAATGAAAGAAGACAATAAAATTATTATAGAAAGTATGGTCAAAATGAAAAATGAAATAAAAGAAGAAATGAAAGTAGAAAATAAAAACACGAGAGAATATATGGACGAAATGAAAAATGAAATAAAAGAAGAATATAAAAACACGAGAGAATATATGGACAAAATAATAAATGAAATAAAAGAAGAAATGAAAGCAGAAAATAAAAACACGAGAGAAAGTATGAATGATAATTTTGAAAAATTCACAAATATTGTGAAACCAGAAATAAAAGGTATAAATAAAACATTTGAAGATAGATATATGAAATTAGATAAAGAGGATGAAAGGATAGAAAATGTGAGTGAACCAATGGAAGAAATTAGGGAAGTACAAGATAAGGGAATACAACAAATAGAACAGAACATTGACAACGAAATGAAACCTAGATTAGAAAAAATAAATGAAATGGATAAACTGGAACGGAAGCAAAGTGAACAAAATTATATGATCCATGAAATTAATATGAACGAAGAACAAACTACTCATATGAACATTATGAATGATAGTTCACAAATACTTGATATATATCATAAAAACTTACAAACAAATAAATTTATTATTGACTTTAATATAAAAATTAAATCTATACTGAACTGGGAAGATGAAATATTAATGAAAACAACACAATTGAATTCAGGTGCATATTTATTGTTCAATAGTAGGGAACAATTGGAGAAAAAAGTAATAAATTATTTAGGGGGAATATTAAATCCAAACAAAAGCAGATATGAATTACTTTGGGGAAAATTTTTTTATAATAAAAATAGATATGCAAGTGATTTAGCAATGAATGTTAGTTTTAGAAATGCTGTCATAAAATTAAGGGAGGATGAAAGAGGTAAATAAGTTTTTTTTTTTTAAATTATATATGGCAGGATGAATGGATAAAAAACTGGCAATTGAAAAGGAATGAATGAATTGAAATATTATATTCATTAAAAATAGAATTGAAGTGAAATTAATTGACATTACTTATAAAAATATAATTTGTTATGAATATTAAGTAGAAATAGAAGGTTTAAGTACTGAATTATCCAGGGTAATAAAGGATAAGTATAATTAATAGAAAACAATAGATATAAATGATAATAAATAAGAATAGAAACATGTAATATTATGATAATGAGAGAAAAGACATTGAAACAAAAAAAATTAACATAGACAGGAATTGATATATTGAATGTTAAGAACTCAAACCCAGATTCACAGTAGAAGAGAAAGTAAGTTAAATAGAAATTGGAATTTATAATGATGGGAATAGAAAAATAAAATGAAATACTGATATAAATAAACTGAAATATGAAAAAGAAAAGTATATGTCTACCAAAATAGGGGACAAGCGGTATAATAATTCTGTCTACCGAGAGATGGGGACAAGAAAAGAAAAGTATATGTCTACCAAAATAGGGGACAAGCGGCAATAAATAAATAATAAATAGAATAAGTTGATGAAAAATATAAATAAGAAAGTAACTGAATAAAAATTACAAATGCGGAAATCTATCCTATCATATAAATATGAATTGAAGATAAGAGAAAGGGAAACTGTAGATTGAATGAGAATGAAAATTAATATGAGATAATAAAATACCAAGTTCAATATATAAACATTATGTATAAGACATACAATATGTTGTCACAACAATATATATAAAAAGAACAGGATAGAATGTGCACAAGTTGGAATGCCGTTCTTTATAAGAACAGGTCAGAAGGAATACAACTAAGTGAATGCAAATAGAAAACTAATTTCTTTGATCAACTTTATGAATAAAAATGCATATTTGAAATAAAAAAAATAAGTACTAAATATATGGATAATTTGGTAACTTAATAATTTAAAGAGAATATATAAAAATATGAATGTATGAAATGATTTATGGTGAAGAAACCTATATGAATGTAATATTTAATTAATGTAATGTATGATGATGAAAATGTAGTTATGAATGATTAAAGGAAATGATTATGTATGATGAATGTAAAACATTTGAAAAAGTTATTTGACAGATATTCTATAAACAATGAAAGATAAATATAATTAATGTAGAGAATATTTTCAAATTGAAAAATGTAAATTTGGTTTTTCTTTTCTAGAAAAATTTACAATTTTTATATAAAATAAAAACAAAATTTAGGGGAATTGTTATGGTAAAATTTTATGCAATCTTTAAAATGATATATAAATAAATAAAGTTCAATTTTTCTCAAGGTGATGCTTCTAACTTGCTAAATTGATTGTTTCGACAAAGTCATATTTCATGCATTTTACTTTATTATGAAAGATTTTAAACATACATACAGTTTTGTAGATCTAAGTAATTCCATTCAATAATATGTTAATGTATTTAAATTTATTTCAAAAAGTCGATAATCTATAATGTTATTATTCACTTTTCAACACAGCACATTTTTAATAACATCACTTGTATTTAGTTAAGAATGTAAAGTTCATTTATTTTGATTTTTATAATTATGTATTTCTTGTATAACTCATTTCTTCTCAAATAATAGTATTCATATAATGTAATTGTAAAAATCCATTTCCAAAATTTCATAAAATCAATCTAATTATCAAATCAATAGTAAAGAATAGTTAACTTTTAATAGTAACCTGAAAATAGAAATATATATAATAAACATAATTCAAAAATATTCCACTTTACCAAAATGGTATAATTATTTAAAATATTCAAATATATTGTATACATGATTTCATTTATAAATATGAAAATTGTTGACATGTGTAATATCATAATATAACCTCAAATATGAAGTTCGGACGTTCGGAGGCAGAAGCACACCATAGATAATATCAGATTAAAATAGATGAGAATCACAGAAATCAACTTTAGGCACGAAATTCGAAAATTCGACATCAGAGATTGCTTTGAAATATATGAGACTAAGAATCAAGAGCAATTAAAGAACAATCGAAAGAGGGACGCCAAGAATAATTTCAGAAGTTGAGTTAAAAAAATGGAAAATTAAATTTGTAAGAATAAATAGAAAAATGAAAAATAATTTGAAAAATATAAGTATAACAAATTTATAAGAAGTATAGAAAAGTTTCGAAGAGAAGTTGAAAAGAAATCGGAGCGGAAATAAAATATTGGAAAATAAAATTGGAGCTGAAATATAGAAATTCATGAAAATTAGTATAAGCAACAAGTCTGGAATCTTAGAAGAAAAGAGAAGAGAGCTCGAAGAAAAAAGGTACCTCAATTAACTATAAAATTAATATCGAATAAAAAAGGGCCATTTCAAATTATATCTTAAGTTTATTTTAGTTGTAAGAAGTTTGAGAGTGTTCAAGATTTTTTTTACTTCTTGTTGAAATTAAATTGTATGTTTAAAATTAATCAGAAATATTATTTACAAAAAAATTTAAGATTTCAATAAAAAAAAAAAGAATCCACCCTGAGATATATATATATATATATATATATATATATATATATATATATAAATATATATATATATATATATATATATATATATATATATATATATATATATATATATATATATATATATATATATATATATATATATATTATTATTATTATTATTTCGATTGTTCCCCATGAGGAGAGCGACTGAACTTGAATTCGCAATCATTAGGAATTTTGCTTCATCTTTTTTGCCTCCAAAAACGCTTCATCCTCTCTGAATGCTCTTTCTTCCGTTCATCTGTCTACTTTACTCCAGATTGACGATTCAATTTTTGCACAAACTTTATATGTGCGATTTTATAGCGACATTCAGTGCGATCATCGAGATTTTTTATATTGATTTGTTGTAGATCCTTTTGGACCTCTTTTAGCCACTCTGTTCCGCATTTACTATTCATAATTATATTGAGTAGTTTCTTCGGTATTCTGGACTGTTTCATTCTGTAGACACGTGCATAGAACTTTGCTCGTCGTTTTCTGATTTCTTCCGTTATCGTATTTGTCTTTTGATACAGTTCATTTTGAGGTCTTTCATTCAAATACCGTTTCTATTGATTGGCCCGTAAATCTTTCTGAGAATTTTTCGTTCTTGTTTTTCTATTTCTCTAATTCTTGAATGGCCGCCAATAACCATTGTTTCAGCTGCGTAGATTGCTTCTGGAAGAATCGTTGTGTTATAATGCCTCAATTTGGCGCCTCTCGAAATGCACTTTTTGTTATAGTGAGCCCATGTTAGTTTGTAGGCCCTTTGGAGCTTGGTTATTCTCTGTTCATTAGCGATTCGGTTTAAACCTGAGGACTGTATAACTTCCCCGAGGTATTTAAAATGGCCTACTTGCAGAATTTCACCATGTTTTGTCATAAGAGAAGATTTATTTTTTGGTTTTCTTTCCATGTATTTGGTTTTATCATAAGGAATTTGTAACCCGGTTTTCTGCGCAATTTCATGTAGTTTTTCCACGGCGCGAATGGCTTCAGTTCTGTTGTCTGTGATGATAGCAATATCGTCTGCAAAGGCGAGACATTTGACATTTATTCTATTTTCTTTTTTGATACCCACTTGTCTGCCCTTCACGTGAAGTTCCCATTTCCTTATGATCTTTTCTGAAACAATATTGAAAAGAATTGGCGAAAGTCCGTCCCCCTGCCGCACACCGGTTTTGATTTCAAAGGGATCTGATATTTCGCCCATAAGTTTTACCTTGGAAGTTGTACCTGTAAGTGTCTGTTTTATAATTGTTCGGGTCTTTCGATCGATTCCAAATTCTTTCCTGATTTCGAAAAGGGTTTCGCGGTCTACCGAATCATATACTTTTTTGAAGTCAATGA
The DNA here is from genome assembly GCA_030704895.1 of Henosepilachna vigintioctopunctata. Classification (NCBI taxonomy): domain Eukaryota; kingdom Metazoa; phylum Arthropoda; class Insecta; order Coleoptera; family Coccinellidae; genus Henosepilachna; species Henosepilachna vigintioctopunctata. The sequence continues at coordinate 8,290,066 of JARQZJ010000033.1, read as the reverse complement.
ATGTGATCACTGTATTTCTACATTTCCTCATCTATAATATCGTCTTCAAAGTTCAGATCTGTTCAGCACATGATCGGCCTTTTCTGAATCCAGCTTGGTATTCCCCAATTAGTGGATCCGCTTGGTGTTCTACTCTATTTAGGAGTGCTTTAAAAAGTATTTTGTACGCAACCGGGAGTAAGGAAATTCCCCTGTAATTATTGATATCCATTTTGGCCCCCTTTTTGTGCATTTCCAATTCTCTGGTATCTGTTCCGTTCTCCAGATTTCTGATATTAAATGATGAAGTTTTTGGGTCAAAGTAGTATCGTTCACTTTCCAGAGTTCCGCAATAATCCCATCTTCTCCTGCTGCTTTGTTGTTTTTGAGTTGCTTGATAATTGCCGTAATCTCTTCCATATCAGGGGCTTGCGAGTCTGGATGCGTAAACCCCGAAAAGTCGAACATAAGTTTTTCTTGGGGTGGATTGCAGTTGAGAAGGGTGCTGAAATATTCGGCTAACATTTTGCAGTTATTTTTTGTGTTAGTTTCCAACGCGCCACCGGATTTTTTGAAGATGTTTCGTACTACAAGTTTCTCATCAGTTATGCCACGTCCCCTCTTATTGTTCGTAAGACAGAAATATACAGTAAGTAATATGCATATATAATGCATAGATTAATGTCCATCTCAAAATATTATGAGTCAATGAAAAGCACATTCTAACACTGAAAGTTTTACACGTCCTCATCAATTAAGATAATACATGTTACAACTCTAGTTTTTGAACCACTTCATCTAATTTGATGAAGTAATGCCATCTAGGTTGCGGTTGTACAAACGCTAGCTGTCATTTCTCAAAGTTTAAATGGCTACTTAAATCATGAAAGAAATCTGCTAAAAGACAAATAATTCTGTAGTTCTCGTGCTATATTATCGCACTCTCTTGGATTTTTCATAAGAATCATATTTTTGGTCGACTGTTGTTTCGGAGTATTACCCCATTCTCCAAATTAGAACTCGAAAAAGAGGTAACACTCCGAAGCACTCAATCAATCAACCAACAACATAATTATGTGAAACCTAGACAAATCATTATCATCTTATCATCATAGACAAATCTTATCGTCCATTATAATAAGCCATGTTTCACCAAGAGATTAGCGAATATTTAATCAACGAAATATGTAGCGCCTTTATCTTTACCAATGCCAGATCTATATTCGGCATTGGCAAAGATTCGAAGAATCAGTATTCCAGCAGTAGAAACGTATGACCTACGACCATTATCGAAAACGTAACCGACAGGAAGGAAATGTTGCACAAGATATATGCGTTTAAATTGTACCAAAGTAACATCGAATGTGCCGATTTCCTTCCTCTATAATTCATCACCTCCGGCACCTTTGTCGGACGATGCAAGAATTCTAGATTTATTATGCATAAGACTGCGACGAGGATCTGAATGCGATAATGCTCGGGTTAGTTGAATTAAGGCGTCCTACATATCTATCTTAAACAATCAAAATCTTAATTCGTTTATATTCTCTTAGTAAATCGAACAATTTTTATTTTATCCAGATCTATAATTCTTATATTATTTTTCTTATATAATTATTTCATTTTCACCTTGATGGGATAATCTTGATTTCGATATCAACAATACTACAAACTAATTGCAGTCAATAAAGCCTGAACTTCAAGATTCGTTGAAGGCACAAGCTATATATATATATATATATATATATATATATATATATATATATATATATATATATATATATATATATATATATATATATATATATATATATATATATATATATATATATATATATTTATACAATATATAAATAATGTTCAACGCGGGGGAAAATTTCAATCAAAAGTAGACACTGTCGGCACAACCCTTAATTAGTAGCAGCCGTTGACACGTGTTTACCAGAACCAGATTAGTTGTGCAGAATAAGATCAACCAATTATTATTTGAAGCTGAAATGGGATATCTTGAACATCAGCTTGGGTACAATGTGGTACAAGTTAATATACGTCAAATTTCTGGACCGGCCATTCCAATGGTGCCTTCATTCAAAAAAATTCCAATTGATTCCAATCAAACGCTACCACTATTCTTCACTGGTAACATGACCAATTCAACGTCTCAATGGTTTTCGACGTCTGGATATTTGTCACAATTGCCGTGTCAATTTCATCATATCAACAATCGGCATCCCCGGCATCCACTAGTTCAAAACTGTCTAGTATGAACCCCTTCACTCAATAGTTTTTACTTTTTTACTCTTTTATTATTATTTTTAATGATGTCAATAAAAGTTATTACTATTCTAAATTAATTTTATTCAATTTTCCTTACCTTAATGTAGTCTTGAAGGGCCTCTACAATGGCGTCACAAACTTCAGGTACGATTTTAGAGATACATTGTTTGGAGATCTTCAAAACAGACATTAGTGAGTGGTACGAATCACCAGTCGCAATGAAGCGCAGAGTGACAGCTAGTCGTTCGCTTGCTGGAATAGCATCTTTATAAGAGGTATTCTTTTTTGATATTTTGGGTCTAACCTTGTTGAGTAGCATTTGATCGCCGCATTCAAAAAAAGTTGGTAAAAGCAACGTAATTTCGGTATTCCAAATTCAACGGGTATGCTTCATCCAAAATTAAATCTTTCATGAATTCGCTAGCCCTGTACAGTTGCCATCCTCTCCTAAGACTCGGGAGAATCCAAAATCTTCATTAACGTCTTTTTGGAGGCTGATTCAAAGTGAATATCACCATAGTCATAGCTGACATAGCGACGTCATATTCGGTAAGCTTTTTGGAAACACTTTAAGGACACTTCTAAAAAACTTGTTAAAAGTACTCTTCAACGAAATCACCAGTCTTGGTGTTGAAACTAAAATAATGATAAAATGTGGACGTCGTGCCGGCCCAAACGTACCTGACCGGCTTAGCACGCCCGGGTCAGCCCCACCAGCCTACCCCGGCATAGTGTAAACCCTGCTTTATAATAATTATAATTTAAATTTATGATTTAAATTATTTAAAAAGTTATTTTATTTCCGTTTGAAAATATTGTGATAGTGAATGAAAAATTCAAAGTTTTTAATGCTTGAAATTGTAGGTAGATAATTAGCAAAAAATTAATTATGGATTACGTATGATAATTAATCAAACCGAAACATCAATTATCATACAAATATACAATTTATTTCGGGCAAATTGGACTGATAAGCCAACCAGTACAAAAGAAATTATCCTGTTTTCAGCGCAAATGGTCCGAAATATTCGAGTGGCCTAAATTGCAATCGCTGTTATATTTTCAATTATTCACTCGCTGTTATATTTTTTTATGTAGATACTTTGTGGTAGCATAGTTTCATAAACTGTAAAATGGAATGCCTGTTTAATTACATGAATAAATAAATAAATTCGGTGGCAATAAGCATAATAAAAATTGAAGCATATCTTCTCAAATGCTTGATTCAATCAGATGGAAATCTGTTTGGCGCCCCTCGTAGTTTTCACAGTATTCCAATTACGAAGTTCACCAATTCGTAAGTTTTGTGTGAAGAAAAATTATTCAAATTGGATACCTGCTCAATATTCCTGAATCAATAGCCAATATTCAATAATTACGGAGGGTGCCTAATGTTTGTTAGAATAGGTACTCAATTGTTTGTGTATTTGCTGATTATACTAATTGTCTATAAATATGGGGATCAGGCAGGTATATCACAGATGCAATCAATATCCGGACCAACTGATGGCTGCAAAATTGACACCCCTGGGCTTCAGTGCCCCTTGGAACTCTAACACATCCATAATGCATGTAAAAGCTAGGAATCAGGGATGTACTTGGTTGAATTGCATAAATTGTTACATCAACCAGAGAAGTAGGTCCATTATTTTAGTAGTAATTGAGATCACTTTCGAAGAATTTCAATCAGTGTTTATCCGCTACCAACAAACGAGGAAGAAATTAAAAATATAATAGTGAATTTGAGAAGTGAAAAAAGCGCAGGAATAGACGGTATAACTACGGAAGTACTTAGAGCCGGAGTTGATGCTTTGGCAGCACCACTGATTTTTCTCATTAACCATATAATGGAAAAAGGTGTCTATCCAGAAGCTTTTAAAACAGCAATTGTTATACCTTTATTTAAAGGTGGAGACAAAACACAATGCACCAATTATAGACCCATTTCCTTATTATCGAACGTATCTAAAATCATAGGAAAGGTAATAAAATCGATTCTTACAACATTTCTTGAACAAAATAAAGTCATATCGGATATGCAACTCGGATTCAGAGAAGGAAAATCAACTGAGGACGCTCTGTTGCCAGTAACCAGTAAAATTCACGAGGCATTTAACGATGATAAAATAGCACTATGTTTTCTTGTTGATTTAATCAAAGCTTTTGATACAGTAGAACATAGTATTTTGTTGAAGTTTATGAAGGAATTGGGATTTGGAGATGTCTGTGTGCGGTTAATTGCTGGACACTTAAAAAGGAGAAAGCAATTGGTGAGGATTGGCGACTCTTGTAGTGAGTGTTGGACTATGGAGAGCCTCAAGGAACTGTTCTGAGACAAATTCTATTCACTATATATATAAACGGTTTATTGTACACAAAAAGTAAAGGGCATATAATAAGTTTTGCGGATGATACTGTTGTTTTTTATTCAGGAAAAACTGGTAACAACTCAAAGAGTTGTCTCAAACTGATTTCAGTGAGGTTAAGCACTGGTAGTATCAACATCTTCTAACTATTAATTACGAAAAAACAAAATATATGCCATTTGCAATAGACAGTAGAACTTTACCTGCTGCGGATATCCTAAGAATTACAGACACCGATGGCAAACATTTTGAAATTAATTGTTCTTACGAGTCCAAATATTTGGGTGTAATCCTTGATTCCCGAATGAAATGGGATGCACATATTAATAAGTTGATACTGAAGCTCAGAGGATTGATTCCTAGATTCAAATATCTGGCCTGTATAATTGGGAATACTCACTTGAAAATGATATATCAGGCCCTTGCTGAGTCACAAATGCGATATGGAATAATTGCTTGGGGATGCGCATATTCAACTACTTTGAACAAACTAAAAATACAACAGAAGTGGTTACTTAAAGTAATGTACAAAAAGAACATGCTTTACCCAACGAATCAATTGTTTGAGTTAGCTGAAGTGTGGGATCTAAATCAGTTGTATTGCTACACGTTAATGAAACATACGTTCAACAACATAAGTGATTCGAAACGAATTGAGCATGGTTTGAATACCAGATATAGTCACCTTTCTCTGGAGGTTCCTAAGTTTAAAAAATCAATTGGTCAACGTTCGTCAATCTATTTAGCGCCTAGAATTTTCAAAAATTGCCTATGTACTTGAAAGAGATGGTCAATAACGTGAAAATTAAGAAAGCCTTAAAGAAATGGATATCTCAGGTGGGGATGGTCTACTGTAATACTTTGATAAATGGAAGATTAGGTATATAGTTGAATGTATCAGATAATTGTAGAGATTAAGATTGAAATGTACAAAATAATATTTACTGTATAAATAATAATATACAAAACAATATTTACTGTATTAAAAAAAAAAAACTTTCACCACAGGTATTATACCTTTATGAGGGTTAACAAAAATTTTTCTTGTCTTTGTTCATATCTAGTTGATACAACTAGGAGAAGCATGTTAACTTATTCTTTCAATTATATGCAAATTTCTGTTAAAATTTAGAATTTGTACTATAAAGTGTATATGAATAGGTAATTATTATTATGAAGAATGTAATGTGCCCTAAACGGCAGCCTTGTTAACAGCTTCTTTTTTTGGGTTTTCACTATAGAGTATTTCCTGTTTATTGCAGACATTACATATAAAAGCAAATTAGGTTGTCAATCCTTTTCTTTTCTCTTCAAGAAAGTCAAGTCTTCCACCGGTACACCTTTTAGAGTGTTTATATTGCATTGAATTTTTGATAAGTAACCAATATCAACTATGCGATATCCAATTATCCTATCGGCTTTCTACTTATCATATACTTCATTAGTATTCGCAATTTCAAGTTTTTCCTGTGATATTCTGAAAGCGACAACTAATTGTTCATTTCAAAATACCCAGGATTTTAATTATGTACTCATTATAATCTTCAAGTGATCCCTAGGTAAAATCATATTCATCGACATTATGATTTCCTATATTTATATTTCGGAGAGTTCCTGCAGAAGTATCCCGTCGACCTCTAGGCAATTACCATTGTCTAACAGCCCTTCTCAGTGTTCATTGATGACATGTTCATCGAAAACAAATTCACGTTCCCTCGTCTCCACAATAGTCCAGGGACTTTAAGACATTCAGCTCGGACTCCGGGAAAGTTCCACCGATTTTCATAATTTTTTTTTAATCGCTTCGAAACCGAATTTGAAGTAAAGTTTACCACCTGAGAACTCATTTGATTTTTATTCATTTTTTATTTATTATTTTTGATTGTGTTACCAATATTATAGTCATAGTAATATTCGTAACTAATAATATTGGTAACATAATCAAAAATAATAAATCAAAAATTGATAAAAATCAAATGTGTGGGGTAAAAAAAATTAAATGTGGTAGTTGTGAAAAATTTTATATTCGAAGAACTTTCAGAAATTTCCAAATTAGTTTATCGGAACATAAACGTAGTTTTGAGGTAAAAGAACACATTCTCATTTTGCTAACCATTTAGTAGAAGAAGGTCGTAGTTTTAGTTCGTAGAGTTTGAAATACTGAATAAAGAGAATAAAGGTTCCAAGCTAAATCTTCTAGAATCATTACAGATTGATAAATTAAAAAATTCGGGACTTTTAGATGTTAATACTAGCCCTCTACCTAATAATGTTCAATAAGAATATTCCATGTAGCAGATCAGATTGATTACTTAGGTTTTAGTTAATTTAATAAATTCAGTGGACGATGAATCAACTCTGTGATAGTTCATATTTAAATGAGAGGTAATAATAAATACTTGTCTAAAAATCACTGACTGAACAATTCTTCATTCGACTAGTTTCGCCTTTTATGGCATTATCAAGAATGATAATGCCGTAAAAGGCGAAACTAGTCGAATAATTTCGAAAAGTTAATCGAAGATCTGCTTAATTTGGACGGAACACAGATAATCATAGGTGATTTCAACTATGATTATAACTAAAAAACTTTTCATCCAAACAAGTGTAAAAAATTAATAACAAGCAGTGGGTTATATCAAATTGTTAGCGAATTTACACGGCTAACAAATAGCAGTAGAACTCTTATTGATTATGTCATAACAAACGACAAATCGATCGATTGTCAGGTGCTTCTCACACCAAAGATAGGTGATCATAATATAATTTCATTGACACTCAATAATAATTCAAAAATTAGTAAAAATATTATATTAAAAACGATTGCGTACGTGAAGAGATAATAAGTGTAAATGTGCAGATTTAGATTATTCGCTTGAGTGATGGTAGGAATATAAAAATTTGAGGAATGAGGTTGTAACAATGATAAGGTAGTCAAAATAAAGATATTTTATAGATATCTTGGATACAAATAAAAAATATTCGCAACACCTATGGAAAAATCTGAAACAATTATTACCAAATAAGTTGATCAAGTTAAATTTCAATCTTTACCTTGTAAAATATGTATACCAAATAATTAATTCTATAATTCCGATACATGACCACGAATATGAAGTATTAGAAAATTACTGTTAGAAGTTTAAAAAATACAGGTATTTGCCAAGATGAAATAACAGTCAAGATACTGAAGGATGCTTTCGACATTTCTGGAAATTTGGATTTTTAGATTTAGTTATCACATCATTGACACATGGCGTATTTCCAAAAGGTTGGAACGGTTCATTAATAATACCTATGCCAGAAATTTGCAATACTGTTAAAATAGAGCAATTTCGACCTATAAATTTACTACCACATTATGAGAAAATTTTAGAATTAGTAGTAAAAAACCAGGTTTTAAAATTATGTGAAAAATTTTGTGTAATTTTTAAGTTTCAATCAGGATTCGAAAAAATTGCTCTTGTGAGACAGCAATATTGAGCATATGTGAGGAATGGTATAGTGCTATAGATAAAGGAGAAACAGTTGTAGTAGTATAATTAGATTTTAAAAGAGCTCTCGAAACGTTATGTGGATCATTATTATTGAAAAACCTGAATAAACTTGGTTTTGAGGGAGTACCTAGTAGATGATTGGTTTGGATCATATTTGGATTCTCGAACACAAAAAGTTAAGTCTAATAGCATGCTGTCGGATAGCACGAAAGTGGATGTGGGAGTACCTCAAGGAACTGTCTTAAATCCGTTGTTGTTCTCCTTATATATAAACGATATTGTCTCTCATGTGAAAAATGTTCTATACTTTTATTCCCTATTATTATATAGTATGATGATACTATGTTCTATATATCTGGCAAAGATATTAAGAATATGACAGAGGGGATCAATAGAGACCTTTCTGCAATAAATGAGTGGTTATGTGACAATAGATTATCTCTGAATGTTGAAAAATCTAACTTCGTAGTTTTGGGTACAAGTACGATTAAAACCTTCAAAATCAAAAAAATGAGGATATAACTATAAAAATTAATGAACAAAAAATTAGAAGAGTAGAAACAGTAAAATATTTAGGCATTATGTTAGACGAAAAATTGAATTTCAATGATCATGTTGATTTCATATCGTCTAAAATTTCTAAAAAAATCAATTTCTTGAAAAGAATAGGACAAAACCTGTCGACATATGTGAAATTATTGTTGTTCAAATCAATAATAATGGCACGTTTTGAATATTACTCCACATTGTTATTCAATTTGACTAAAGAAAAAATTCAAAAATTACAAAAGTTACAGAATAGAGCAATGCGAACCATATTAAAGTGCAATAGGTCTGTCCAAATTATGCTGAACTCTTTGGAACTAATGTCTGTAAAACAAAGAATACTCTTTGCTTCATATATATTCATATTTCAAATCAAAAATCAGCTGCTTCCATCTAATGTAATAAAAAATGTTACATATGTCAGTGATATGCATGGGTATAATACTAGAAATACTGATAGTTTTTATATCCAAAGTTGTAAGCTCTCTAAATCCTAAAATAGCATATACTACGAGTATGACGGATTGAATTCTTTCAATAATTTACCGAATATATTGAAAACTAGTACTAGTATTAAGATATTTAAGCGTGATCTTAGAAAGTATATTTTAAGTAATGAGATAGATATATAATTAAAAATTGACAGTTCAAAATATGTAGATTTTTGTATAGCTTCAGCTGAATAAATATTATTATTATTAAAATGAGAGGTAATAATAAAAACTTGTCTAAAAATCACTGACTCAACAATTCTTTATTCGACTAGTTTCGCCTTTTACAGCATTATCAAGAATGTATTTTGAATTTGAATGTATTTTGATTGTACAAGAATGTAAAGGCGAAACTAGTCGAATAAAGAATTGTTCAGTCAGTGATTTTTAGAGAAGTTTTTATAATTACCTCTCATTTAAATATGAACTATCACAGAGTAGATTCATCGTCCATTGAAATTATTATTATTATATTTGTATTGTAAATAATTATCGAATTGAATAAATTGTATCATATTGTATTATATATATATATATATATATATATATATATATATATATATATATATATATATATATATATATATATATATATATATATATATATTTATAACGTTCACAGCTTTTCTGAAGGGTGGTTCAAATATTATTAAGATAAGAGGAAGACATTCAGCAGCCTGTACCTTTAAAAGGCCATCAGTCAGACGCCTTCTCTTGTTTTATTCCTTACTTGTTAACGGGTGTCAGAATTTCAAGAGCCAGTTTTAATTAATGATGAAGGCATCCATGCTGTTCACAGCCGGATGCTTCAGTTAGCTGCATTCCGAATAATTATATTTAATTATGTTTTAGATGTGTGGCGATATATCGGTGCGTTTGAAAGTTGCACATCAATGGCTGATAAATAAACACACAAAGATACCTATGTGAATATAATAATAATAATCTTTATTCATATTCATATACACTTTATAGTACAAATTTTAACAGAAATTTGCATATAATCAAAAAGAATAAGTTAACATGCTTCTCCTAGTTGATATCAACTAGATATGAGCAAAGACAATAAAAATTTTGTCAACCCTCACAAAGGTATTATACCTGTGGTGAAAGATTTTTTTTTAATATAATAAACATTATTTTGTATATTATTATTTATAGAGTGATATTATTTTGTACATTTCAATCTAAATCTCTACAATTATCTGATACATTCAACTATATACCTAATCTTCCATTTATTAAAGTATTGCAGTGACCATCCCCACCTGAGATATCAATTTCTCTAAGGCTTTCTTAATTTTCATGTTATTGACCATCTCTTTCAAGTACATAGGCAATTTGTTGAAAATTCTAGGCGCTAAATAGATTGACGAACGTTAACCAATTGATTTTTTAAACTTGGGACCCTCCAGAGAAAGGTGAATATATCTGGTATTCAAACCATGCTCAATTCGTTTCGAATCACTTATGTTGTTGAACGTATGTTTCATTTACGTGTAGCAATACAGATTTAGGTCCGACACTTCAGCTAACTCAAACAATTGAGTCGTTGTACATTACTTTAAGTAACCACTTTTGTTGTATTTTTAGTTTGTTCAAAGTAGTTGAATATGCGCATCCCCAAGCAATTATTCCATATCGCATTTGTGACTCAGCAATATATATATATATATATATATATATATATATATATATATATATATATATATATATATATATATATATATATATATATATATATATATATATATGTTGAATGTAAATTTCGAATATGAATTTTGAGTTTTATTTCGTGGAATGAAAATATCTATTCGTAAACATCCGTTTACAATAGTTTGAAATACTTCACTTTTGTGTTACAAAACTTTCGAAACTTCGAATATTCAATTATGTGAACAACATATCTTCAAATTATGGAATAAAACCAAAACTCATGTCAGAACTCATTTTACTTCATATTATATTTGTTTTTATCAAACCATTCAGTATTTTTCTAATGTCGGTTAGAAAGTTCATAAATGATGAAAGTCATTCACTCGAAACACATGTCAAGGGCTCCTTCCAAGGAGCGGGCTATATCGTTATCTATTAAAATAAATTAAACTCAAGGGCTCCTTTATTTAACAAGGAGCGGGCTATATCGTTATCTACTATTTTCTATCTACAAATGGATTTGATATATTGAAAATCTATATATATATAAACGTATATATATTTATTTTATATATATATATATTAACATTGTATATCGATATATATAAAATGCTGGACATTCATTACAAAAAATCTTATAAATACCGTTTTTGTCTGTCTTTTATATATATTTTTTCACTCAGATGAGGTATGAAATTAATAAAATGATATTTTTGTTCGTTTTTAATAATTTTAGATGGATAAATTGAATCTAAAAGAATTTTTTGTTGTTTTTTCTTATAAGATTATCTATTATATATCGTAACCGTTATTTTTCGCTACACTTCTTTGTTGAAATTTTCTTCGGAAAGACTGACTGCTATCTTTAGGAATTAGGGTATCTGTGCAGTAGGTATGTATTTTCAGTGTTTAATTGGTATTGCCACTGTCCAGGACAGGAAAATGAGTTACATTTAAATTTTAGGAAGTAGGATAATTCTTTAGTTTCTTATATTTGTTTGTGTCTAAAAGCTTATCACACCTAGTTTCACGAACTTATCTCTCGAAACCACTTTAGAATTATCAACATTCATTTTCCACAGTAATTATTCTGCGATTGATGAGGTATACTATCAACAAATTTTTGCAACACCCATGTGAAGCTGTTTTTCCCCAATTATCGCACAATATATAATGGACGATCTTTTGAATTCATGTATACCTAATCTTTCCTTTGAAATATCCTTAATTAGATTTTTCAACATTCAGAGATAAGCTGTGAATGGTTATGTGTATTGTCACATAACCATTCATTAATTGCAGAAAGGTCTCTATTGATCCCCTCTGTCATAATCTTAATATCTTTGCCACATATATAGAGCATAGTATTATCAGCGAATAAACGTATAGAACATTTTTTCACGTGAGAGACAATATCGTTTATATATAAGGAGAATAACAACGGACCTAAGACAGTTCCTTGAGGTACTCCCACATCCACTTTCGTGCTATCCGACAGCATGCTATCAAACTTAACTTTTTGTGTTCGCGAATCCAAGTATGATCCGAACCAATCATTTACTACTCCCTCAAAACCAAGTTTATTCAATTTTTTCAATAATAGTGATCTACAAAACATTTCGAAAGCTCTCTTAAAATCCAATAATACTACTATAACCGTTTCTCCTTTATCTATAGCACTATACCATTCCTCACATATGCTCCATATTGCTGTCTCACAAGAGCAATTTCTTTTGAATCCTGATTGAAACTCAGAAATTACACAAAATTTTTCACATAATTCTAAAACCTGTTTTTTTTTTGGTAGTTATTCTAAAATTTTTTCATTAGGTGGTAATAAATTTATAGGTCAAAATTGCTCAATTTTAACAGTATTGCAAATTTTTGGCACAGGTATTATTAATGAATATTTCCAATCTTTTGGAAATACGTCATATGTAAGTGATGTGTTAACTAAATCTAAAAATCTATTTTCAGAAATGTCAAAAGCATCCTTCAGTATCCTGACTGTTATTTCATCTTCGCAACTACCTAAATTTTTCAAACTTCTAACGATATTTTTCAAATACTTCATATTTATCTTCTCAAAATTACACATTTTCACCATTTTGGGTATAGATTGTAAGACATATTCGTAGTCATGTATCGGAATTATAGAATTAATGATTTTGGTGTACACTCTCTACAAAGTAAAGATTGAAACTCCAAGCAATATCTTTATCGTCTCGTACTATTTCGTTATTAACCACGATATATGGTGTATTATTAGTTTTATTTGGTAATAATTGTTTCAGATTTTTCCATAGTTGTTGCGAATTTTTTTTATTTGTATCCAAGATATCTATAAAATATCTTTTTTTTGATTCCCTTATCATTGTTACAACCTCATTTATCAAACTTTTATATTCCTGCCATGACTCAAGCGAATAATCTAAAGCTGCACATTTATGCTTATTATCTCTTTCTCTCATTTTTGTTAAAACATCATTAGAGATCCATCTATTTTGATAATTGTTACTATACCTAACTGTTTTCGCCTTTGACATTTCCTTCAAAATGTTATTTATCGGGTTTATCAAATTGCTAGCTAAACTATCAACATCAACAATAGAATTATTCCATCCTGTATCACGCAAATTATCAGTTTGTCTTTATCTTACGTAATCGTTTTTAATATTTTATTTTTACTAATTTTTAAATTATTTCTGAGTGTCAATGAAATTATGTTATGATCCCCTATCTTTGGTGTGAGAAGCATCTGACAATCGATCGATTTGTCGTTTGTTATGACATAATCAATAAGAGTTCTACTGCTATTTGTTAGTCGTGTAAACTCGCTAACAATTTGATATAACCCACTGTTTGTTATTAAATTTTACACTTGTTTGGATAAAAGTTTTTGTGTTATAATCATAGTTGAAATCACCCATGATTATCTGTGTTCCGTTCAAATCAAGCAGATCTACAATTAACTTTTCAAAATTATCAAAAAAGATAATATCCGGTCCAGATGGTGAGCGGTATATTCCGGTTAGTAAAATATTGCAGTTGTCTACTTTCATCGAAATTGTTAAAAACCATAGTATATTTTCAATTGATTCATTTCTTATGATTTTGAAATTTATTTCTTTCAATATATAAAAAGTAACTCCACGTGTTCGAGTGTTATTACTAAGATATGTGACCATATTATAACCGATAATATCTACTTCATTTGCAAAAACATCTTCTGTTAGATGAGTTTCTGGTACACAGAGAACCATAGGTTTACATTTACTTGTATACATTTGTTACTGATTGAGAATAGAGATTTTTCGAAGGACCGTTTGAATTTAATCATATATCTGAATGCTGGAAAATGAGTTCTTTCACCTACCTAAATTGCTCTTCGGCACGAGACTTGGAGCACTTGTTGAGATCTTTTGAGTATATATTCCACAAATGCACCAACGAGATTTTGAGTTATGAATTATACGAAATAAATGTCAATAATAAAAGAGCAATAATAACACAATAATAATGATGAACTGAGCGGTACGACTATTAACGAGCGAATCTCGCATCTGGTGGTTAGCTTCTTTCCGGTGTGATTCCACTCATTTCCAGCACATTTATTACTTTCAACAATGAATGAAAAGAAAAGAATGAAAATGAAAAAAACAAGCCGCTGAAGCAAATATCTATATAATAATTGTTACCGAATAAAAATAAAAATGCAAATAAAGAAAAACTAATTCACACAAAATATATACGTAGACAACAATATTCTTAAAAGGTCTATGTTATTGGTTAATATTTGACAGTTCATATAAACTAAGCTATTCAGACTTAATTGCTACTGACTACATTCTATTTCACTTTGTTCTCTATTGAACATTCTGACACAGCAGGGACAGTGTTTATCTAAAGCGGAATGATCGGTTGATAGATTCAGTTTAGTTCTATTATTCGTATTAACACAATTTATACATTTTTCATTTTTTTACCTCACATTCCTTCGTGTTGTGTGTTCCACTACACTTTGAACATGTTAGTTCATTCTTGCAGTCCCGAGCTAGATGATTGAATCTTGCAGTCCCGAGCTAGATGATTGAATCTTGCACACTTGTAACACTGTGTAACACTAACATACTCATATATTTTACATCTTCTCCATCCAATTTTTATATTACCTTTCTTCATAATTGTATCAAACAAAACGGGGTTCAATTCTTATATTATATAACCACAATTTTTTTTGTTGGTTTTAATATATTTTTTGACAACATTCAATTTATTCGTATTTTCCTTTTCCTCTAGTTGCGTCTAGTCCAAAAACGGTTAAAAACGAAAGGCATTAACTTGAAAGGGTGATTTGGATGTGTGGGGTGTGATCTGGAGCGATTAACAACATTACTCATTTCTCATTAACAACATTCCTACTCATTAACAACACTAATGAGTTTTTTTTTATACGTCTGTTATAAGTGTTGTTTTCCTCTCATTCGGATAAAGGACCTGTGGGCGTTTGGATAGTCATCGATTCTTGATTGATTGATTAACAATGGACTGATGACTCAATCATGAAACAATTGTATCTTATTATCATTCAACAAGATCGATGATTTGTTCGAAGCGCACTTAATATTCACCCTCGAAAGTGATAGATTCGTTCTCGTTGACGACATTTGTGTAGACAGCTCCCTGAGAGTTTTATTTGAAATATTTCGATTAAGAGTATCAGTATTCACTAGTATGAAGTGATTCGTGAATCTTGAATCGAAATAAAACTCTCAGGCAGCTCTTTTACTCAAATTGTGTCAACAAACTATCATCTTTCTAGAGTGAACAATTAGTGCGTTTTAAAGAACATCGAACTACATAAATAAATCACTACCATACACCAGTGTTTGATCCTGTCATGGGAATTATCAAAGATTCTTCAGAACGCGGTAAACATCTAGAGAACTACTGACATAATCTCCCTCTATCCAAGAAACAAGACGAACTCTCTATTATGTGGTAGTATTATAGTGTAAAATACACTTTGATTTTTATTACTATATATTTAATATTTTGCAACGGCAGCTCCATAGTATTACATAGCTCAAATCAAATCAATCAAATCAAAAACGTTTATTGAGTTAAAGTAATATTACATTTCATTTGATTAATAAATAATTACAAATGGGAAGTTGTAGAGTCTCGCGACTCTCTTCAACCCCTTTATTTTATAGTATAATGTGATACAAAAAAAAAACAGAATTTATTTTCACATTAACAAGTATGAAAAAAAAAACAAAAAAAAATTTATTTTTCAACATATACTCATTTCGAGTATTCATGAATATTTATGATATAATTTTGCGTCTGTGGCAGGCTTATACATTACGTGCCTTACATAGCTCTATAGTATTACATACTACATTTTTAATAGAAGAATGAATATAAAGAAGAACGCATGCTGAATTGCTGGTCAACTGTGTACTATTAATTCAAACAAACCCAAATTCATTATTCGAATGCTTGAAAATTTAGTAATTCTACAAAACTGCTATCGCAAATTAATAAATATAGTGATAAAAAACCAAATGTATTTAATAATTGATGAGGCCGATACTTGATGTAAATCGATAAACATAATAAAACAATTGTTAAACTTATTTACACATATATTAAAAAATATATGTGTATATCAGTTTAAAACAATATTATAACAAAGTTTATACACATATATTTAAAAATATATGTGTATATATGTTTTAATATATGTGTAAATCAGTTTAACAATTGTTTTATTACAAATGTATTTTTCTCTATGATACTATATTACGAGTAGTATATACAATCAAACAAATGAAGTAATTTAACTTTCTCTTTTAATAATAATTCTGAAATACTAATAATTTTTTCATAATTTTATATATCAGCTAATTCTAAATCTAGGTAACAGATAAAAGTTATCTTATCAATAATATTCATCTAGTAGGCATTATACATTCGTATCAACGTTGATGTAAAAGCTCATTTTCAAAGAGGAGTTCAGAAATAGACAGAATGACGGCCATATTTTTTCTACGGCCAGGAAACTAATGACGAAACTGACGTCCCGACATGCATCAATCGTCCTTTGAATAGTGAAATTGGCCCTCCCAGCAATCAGAATTCGCGTTTCGCGCCACGACAACGAATTAGGCTTCACCGTTAACGAACTCCGGTTAATTATGCAGATTGATGCAGAACCAAAGTTTGCTAGGCCGCCCAAGATAGGATTTGCATTCATTAGATGTGGATAAGAAGATTCCGACAGTGTCCTCCTTCGTCTCATCCTGTTCGGCCCACAATGATTAATGGCACCCGGGAGTGAAATCGGAAGAAGAGATTTTCCACAGTAGAAACGCGAAATTGGGGACATAAATTCTTGCCACGAATAATTCGGTATTCTTCTCGAGCAGATTTCAAGAATATAATGTTTTTCGAATTTGAACAGGAATGAGATGAATTGATGCTCGGAATACACTCAAACTGAATAATGGGGGATTTTTTGAGCGAAGTTTTTTTTTAAATCGAATAAAACACTCAATTCGCATCATATATTCAAAATTTTTATTGAAATTGATAGCTTGATAACCTGTATATTGTTTTAACTTACTCTAAAGGTTACATACCTCACCTGAGAAGTGTTGAAAAGAAGATTTGTTTGAGCAATTTGATGATGATTAATACATCATTTGAGCAAATATATGCAATATGCAAGAGAAAAATGTCATGACAACTGAGTATATTCCGGATGAATAGAAATCACTAGAAGAATTATTAGAAAATGACTGATATAAAATATTTGGGAATTATATTCCCTGTAAAAAGTGATTAAGGTATTTTGTTGATTGCCTTTTTCTATTTTCTCTTCTAAATATCTATGTTCTGTGTAAATATTCTGACTTCTTCTCCACTTAAAAAAATTTTGTGATTTCTTTGCGCCTTTTCATGATGTTATTGACATATTTGTAGACGAGTCTGGTGATGTCTGGCGAGCTTTTGTATTTTTAGATATAAATATGTAATTTTATTACTATAAAAATATATTGAAATATATTAAAATCACATATATTACAATATATTTTTTGTTTAGCTTTATGAGTAAGCTTTTATTTCAGATGACTCACATATTGACATTGTTGTATTGTTTTAAATTTTTGTTCATTTTTACATAATTTCACCCCCATAGTAAAAAATTATTTCGATAATAATTTAATAAATAAATAAATTTTAATAAAAATTAATTATAAGATAAAATTCAATAAATAATTTAATATTTAAATATAAAAGTTGGATTTTCAATCATTAATCGTTTATTTAACAATTCTATGAATCATACAATTGGTTATTTTAGATTTGAATGTACAGTACAATTACAATACTCACAAAGAAGTGTGAATTATTTCGGAGAAAAAATTTCATAATCATATATACTCAATCTTTAACTAAATATTAATTTAAATGAATTCAATTTTTTGTTTTATTATTTTGTTATTTTTGATTGTCCACTTACATATATTTTTCCAAATATTATATTTTTGGTTTTTCAATTGTTCCGGCAGTAAATTTGAAATTTTTTCTCCGAAATAATTCACACTTCTTTGTGAGCTTGTAATTGTACTGTACATTCAAATCTAAAATAACCAACTGTTTGATTCATAGAATTGTTAAATAAACGATTAATGATTGAGAATCCAATTTTTATATTTAAATATTAAATTATTTATTAAATTTTATGTTATAATTAATTTTTATTAAAATTTATTCATTTATTAAATTAATATCGAAATAATTTTCTACTATGGGGGTGAAATTATGTAAAAATAAACAAAAATTAAAAACAATACAACAATGTCAATATGTGAGTCATCTGAAATAAAAGCTTACTCATAAAGCTAAACAAAAATATATTGCAATATATGTGATTTTAATATACTTCAATATAATTTTATTTTAATAAATAAATATTATATCTAAAAATACAAAAGCTCGCCAGACATCACCAGACTCGTCTACAAATATGTCAATAACATCATGAAAAGGCGCAAAGAAATCACAAAATTCTGATTCTGATACAAAATCGAATATTCGAAGCTTTTCTTGAAATCATAGAATTTTCTTTTTACACTATACACAACATGCAGATATAAAACACGTGACATTTATAAATTTGTTACAAAAAAATTCACTGTTGCGGATGCCGTTCTTTCCTCCAAGTTTTACTACATCTTTATGGTCCATACGATTTTTAATACACATAGGTACCTTTGCAAAATGTTCTGGTTCTTTATTTAGGTAGAGTAGAACTTAGATGTAGAAAATTATATTATTTGAAGTCAAATTACATGCTCATATATTAATTTTTTCATTTGAATAATGAAAAAATTTAAAACACAAAAAAACTTTCGTAAACTGTGCATTTTATAGGATAATATATAAAATGCTTATTCTTATATACCTACAAACTCTTGTATAAGTATTTTAACAGATAGACCTCGTTCTAGAAAAACTCCATCAGAGCAAAACAATAAATATTTCAGAAAACATGTTTTCTAAATTTTTTATACTTAAAGATACATACCTATCCTGGATTCAAAACATTACTAGCAGATTCAACTTCTTCATCATGGGAGGAGTGACATGGAGGGTGATAAGGTTGGTTCAACTATATAAATAATTTGTTCGCAGATTTTGAATATTAATTGTGCAGACTTGGATGCCGAAACTGTACAAGTGAAAAATATTTACAACACAAAAATTGTTCTATGTAACAGAAAATTTTTATATATATTTTGAAACATTTTCTGCAAATAACGCAAACCCCTATTTGATAAGGTTTAATGGTTGATTACCAAAAGGACAAATGGGACAAACATTGAACGTATTTCGTACGACTTACATTAAAACCTCCTGTGGTCAGATTACCAACTACATTGCTGTTTGATAAAAAACCTCTCTTCAAAAAAATCCAAATATAGATAGTTTGATTTTGGATCTAAGTGATTTCCCACGGAATGGAAACCACATCGCTTCAAGGAAAATTTAAAAAAGAGGAATTGATCTAGTTCTTCAAACCCATATAGTTGAAAAGACTATTTCAGAAATTTATTATAAATTAATGAATTCAAGTGCAATAAACCTCACTGCCTAGTCACAAGCTATAAGGTACTCAGTGTCGAAGTATTGTGAATTTGAATTGAGGGTTAATACAGGCCTCTGTTGAATGAAGGTAGAAGCTTCCAGAAAGAATCCTGTAAAGATATGACTTTTGATATGGAAGTATGCCCAAATTAATTTTCAGTTAAAGTTATGTATGGTAAAATTTTCAGACATTATTAACAGATCTATTTTCAAATGGCCGATTGATGTACAATATTCAATTAACATTAGAAAACCAATTTATTTTTGTTTATAACCAAAAATTCTGAACGTATCAAAGAAACATAGACTTCAAAATCAGACTCCAATTCTTCATAACCTAATAGGCAATACAGAATCTTATTAAAATAATTTACTATTTGTTCTCAGAAATTTTAAATTAATCGACTGCTATCAATGGCTCTCAGAGCAGCTAGTAAGGTGTCAATTCTACTTGGCCAATGTGTACCTTGTATTAAGCAAAATGCATCTAAATTCAAGATCAAGCGTTTAGAGTTGGACACTAATTTAAACATGGTAATTATCTACTTTTCTTATGATAAATTTATTTCATTCGCCTTCATTTCAACCACTTGCAATTTTCAGTACTTTCCAGCAGTAGAATATATTTATGCATTTGATCCAGAGAAGAAATGTAAAACAGGAGATGTTGTTTTAATAGAACAGCTACCTGAACAAATGACTAGGCTCATTACACATAAAGTTAAAGAAGTCATATATCCATTCGGAGACATTACTGATCCATTAACTGGTAAAAAATGTGTTGCTGGAAAATATAGGGAGGATATAGAAGTCATCAACAAGGTATATGGTGAACTAGATACTAGGTTCAAATATGATGAAGCACCTCCTAGAGGATGGCAAGAAGATAAAAAAGACTTCTCACATGTTGAAACCTACATGAAATATCATGAAAGTGGTGAAGATCAACCATATGCTTATTAATAATTGTAGTTACTTTAATTGTAATATGGTATGTTAGGAATAAATTTAGTTTGTAAAAGAATATTAGTTTTCTAGAAATTTTAAACTGATTATAATTTGAAATAACAAAATCAAAGTATTGAGGTAAGTGTAAAAAATAAATGCAAGTATGTATATCACAATTAATTATATCCTATTTACAGAAAGTTTAACTATATTATTTCACGTAATTTATTTCTCTGATGTGTCCGACACAGCTAATGCAACTAAATAGCACCTCTAGAAGTAACCAAACATAAGTTTGAGTTCAGCGAATTTTTCATCTGTATCTATTCAGTTAAATATATTTATTATATATTGAGCATTACTCTGTGTTATGACAAATAGGATATTTTTCAATTATTTCAGAGGTGTCGAGCAAATGTTTGCTTTATTATTGTTAATTTACTCCAATACATGTGTTTTTACATTATTGCAGGAATGATGGTCGCAAGTATAAAGATACCAGGTTGCCTATTGTATTACGAGTCTTAAACCTAAAAAATTTTGAAGTCATGAGACTATATGTATTCAGAAAAATTCAAATATTTACTATACTCTATGCACATTGAGAATTTTAATGAATTTAGTTCTTATTTTTCAAATAAGGGCAGAGGCAGATGTCCTATAATTCTCCCCTAGTAACTTTAAAAAAGAATTAATAATCTTAAAATTTATTCTGTGTGAAAGTTGTTATTCTTAGTGAAAATAAACTAAAGAATCTAAAAAAATAAATATCCATGGTGAAGTATGTGTACTGAAATATAAAAATTATTTCTCCCCACTTTCAAATATATATGATAGTAGACTTTTTACCACCAGATAGACAGTCTTACTTTCTTCAAATTACATTCAATACATTCACAAAATTATATTTGAGAAATACTTTCATGTTTATTGACAAATGCATTCAATGACCTGTAAAGTACAACAATAACTTGGAATGTACATAAAACAGAGATAATCATCCACCTTTACTCTCATGTTCATAAGTCGAAAAATAATTTAGATCTAAAATCATTAATCCAGCTTATTCATATTTTCAATATTTACATATAGATGTTCATCGATTAATGTACAATGGAGACAAACATCTCATGACATTTCTATAACTGTATACCAAATGAGATAATAATATACAACAAGAATATATCTGAAAGGATTTACGACATATACCCTACACAAAAAAGAGGTTATTTAGATATTTGGCCCTTCTTTCTTTTAATGTGACCCTACTTGTGAATAAGCAATAATTTTTTCTACTAAAAATTTGATGCTTCAAATTTTATTCAAAGTGTCTAGTAGATCATATGACAATTTTATGCATATCTTTGAAGTCTACTAGAATGTATCAAAATGGTTTCATAATTGTATGCCTACCTTGGAAAACAAAAAATATAAAACCAATATATTCATAAAAACAAATTAATTAACTGAAAACACCCAACATAAATACATATTTATTGTCTTTTCTTTATTTTAAGTTTCTGTTTATTCTGCTGAGTAGCAGCACTAGAACTCGACCCACCAGATAAAAAGTTAGTCACTACATCTGACATTTCAGGTAGTTCGAATTTTGTTAAACTTTGCATCTGTTCCATTTCTTTTTTAGTTTCAGGATCATTCAACATTTTTGGTAATACCATAATTATCAAAAGAGGAACCACCATCATTAACACCATTGGATTGAATAAGAAGTCCGTCAATCTCCATTGCTCTCTTTGTTGGAAATATCTGGTCTTTCCAAGAGCTTTTATTTTAAGTGGGTATGGTAATGACACTACTAAAGATGTTTGAATGTGGTTCACTTTCCTAGCTCGAAATTTACCTTTCTGATTTATTTCAACTCGAGCAGGTTCAAATGAATATTCTGGGTTCAAAACTTCAACAATATATGATCCTGAGGGTAGATTATGAACAGAAAACGACCCATCTTTCTTCACAAATCCTAGATATTCTCCTCCATTTACGTGTATTCTTGTTTGGGCTTGCCAGTTGTTTCGATAGTCGGACAGAAGAAACACTCGACCTTCAATAGTATACCTTCCAGAACCTTCTTCTTCAATGCTAACTTGGCCAAATACAGTTTTCAAGCAATATAAAGAAATTAAAAGAGTCAAATAATGGAACATTTTTGAAAACATGTCAGAATTATTTGCAAAACCTTAATAATTTTAACCTAAAACATTATTCTGCTTCTGTCATTGAGGTTTAGCCTCTATGCAGAAAATTCCTACTATTGTTGGCCTTTCTGGGTTCAACAAGAACCCAATCTCCCTTTGCTTCTATATATTGCAGAACGATAAAATTCTTTTCTATCTATTTCAATATCGTTCTCAACATTCAACAAAAAGATACAGATGTTCATTCTGTTGACATTATTACTAAAGGAAACAATATAACTTTTTAACATAAATTTAATAAGTATTTGCTTAATTAACTTAGGTAGTCTCACATAATGCCGTATCCTAAACGTTCAAATCTAATGTAAACTTAATATAAGATTCTTCAATTGAATTTTCCAGTTTAATTTCAACACAGCCTAACTCTGCTTACAAACCACGAGCATAGACTATGCAACGCCGCATCAGCTCATTCCGGTAGACCGATCGATCTTCGATCATCGGTCTACTGCATGTTATAATTGTAGTAATTATAAATTGCATGTTATAATTTTCAGAAAACTTTTCAGTGAAACGGTAATTTGTATGAAAAAATAGTTTTAACAAAAATTGTAGATCATACAATTATCTATAGAAATTAATAATACACTTTTTTTCTAAGAACTATGTCTGAGTTATACCGATTCGAAAGTTCTTTTTATAGTATGTACACTAAGAAGTTCACTTTATCAATTAGAATTGACAATATGCTATAAATTTCATTATTTTTCATTCTCAAGTGGGAGTAAGTTTAATGCACATGTCAATTCCTTTAAACCTTTATTGAGATGTGTACAGTAATTTGGATGGTTGAATGATTCTGATATCATATTTGTAACGAGCAAGCAAATTTTCCAGTTGAGGCCATCTAGTTAATTTCAATTGAAAAATCCATTTTAAATTATTAGGAGACTGTTTATTTTTATTGATAAAATCATTTACTTGCATATCTGAATCTACTAAAATGTGATTAATTATTTGTATAGTCATTATTTGTGAACATTCAGTTACGTTTGATGGAAAATCTAGAGTGTAAAAAAATGCTGTTATTTTGAAAAAATTTTATATTTAACGATTTACATATTAAAATCTTTTATATTTGTATGTTAAATCAACAAAAATTATAATTTGAATCTGAGTTTTCAAAGGTTTCATTCAATTTCTCACAACGTCCCTTCAATGTTATGGTTGCAGCTGGATCTTTTCTTTCAGCGTGGACTGTTTTTGATAAGTAAGGGTAAATTTGGAAAAATACTTGGCACTGCATTTAAATTGTGTTTAACTTGAGCACATATTGCCTTCGTTGATCCATCTGGCAAATGATGAATACCTTCTCTAATAAGTGTACCCTCTGGAAAATGTTGGACACAAACTACAGAATATTTTGTGGAGGTCCATAGGAATATTTTGTAGACATTGGTTCATTAGATTTTCATCCTATGGAAAACGAAATATAGAAGACTTGAGGTAAGTTTTGTAGTTCGACTTGCATCCAGGCACACAGCAATGACTTCGCATTTTTGTACTATTATCAAGAACAAGACCTTTAAGACATTAGTTCTAAATAACTACTAAATCTAACAAATGGTAAGTAACTCTACTAATCACAAAAAAGGAACAATTCTAGCAAATAATGCTTTTGTTAATGTCTGAACTACTCAGTCAAAACATCAGTGATAGGTAGCTATTTACATACAATTTTGAAAGGTACTCCTTAGTGTATTGCTGAAAAAAACGTAGCACTTTCTACACAATATACTTCACATAAAGCACAACAATTAAAACGCGGATTTTTGTTTTTACACAATTATAAGATGGAAAATGTTAGGTGTTATTTCTACCTCTCCTGGTATAACAAAAAAAAAGCACAACTTAAAACACATTCCTGTTTTTATACGAAATTTGCGGGAAATTTCTTTTGCTTGTTCTCCACAACTTCAAACATTAGCACTTTTCACAACTTACTTTTGGATTTGAATGTTATTTCTCTCGTTAAATAGCGATTTATTCAGCAGCAATGATCAGAAACCATTTCAACGCCATTACAGCATCTCTATTATGGGTCTTGCTTGGATGTTGCCAGATTTCCTAGTTCATGGCTTGTAAGCAGAGTTAGGCTGTGAATTTCAAGAACGAATAGAAAAGATAAAAAAGTCCCGGTATAATCTTATAATTTTGGGATTCACTAGATGAATATAGCAACTATGTAAAATTGCACAAGTAAATTATCTCATTTTTACAATTAGACATTACGAAAACAATAACAGTATCTATAATTTACTTAAGGCACCACGTCACATTAAAGAACTAAAAGCAGTTTTTTACTCTTCAACTACTGCTTCTCCTGGTAATCTACATTACTAAAAGATTCTTTTTTTAAGCACATAGGCGTTTTTCAACGTCGCCTATCGACCATTTCAGAACATAATTGCTTTCGTAAGGATATAATAAGAAATACCTTAAAACAATTTTAAAAGCAGCAATTGATTTCAAATATATATATGCTACCAAGAACACCCAACTGAAAGAATATGAATTCACAATTCAGAAATAACTTACGGAAAATAAAAAGCGAGCTTTGATTAAATATTTACCGTATTGCTGCGAAAGTAACTAGTTGCAGCTGTGTGTTCTGGTATATTAAATAAACGATAATCAAACTGCCAAGTGTTCAGGGGATAAAATCTTTTCAATATGGATATTTCTTAAACCTAATACTCTGAATAAGAAGCATACATTGTAGTTCTTTTAAACTGATTGTAATGCTTATAGTAATTCTAGTTGTTAGTTTGACAACATACCTCGTAGTTATTTCAAACTTAAAGTAGTTATTGTTAGTTTGAGCCCTGTGATTGTAAATGGAATAATTTCCTTTGAATAATAGTTAATAAATTTCTTCGTTGAACCCCATAATCCTTGACAGTACACTATAACTGGTCTCATCTATAGTTGATAATTGATGAGGCCGATACTTGGAGAAAATTAATATCCATAATACAACAATATTCAAAATTTTCTCATAATTTAATATAAAATACGCATGACGACTCATCTATAGTTGTTGTACGAACCAACCTCGAAAAAAGATTAGACTTATACTTTGTATCATGCATCAGTTTTCCTCATGAAAATCCCACTTTTTGAATTAAATCATTCAGATTTCATACCAAACGTGGTTTTTTGCATTTGAAAGTTATTCCTGTCTTTGGGCAGTTTCTTTGTACACTTTGGTATATATTTTATTATATATGTTTTTTAAAGCAGCTTCAAATAAAGGCTGCAACTAAGCAGCTTTGCTTTACCTTAAATCTTTTTTAGTTTCGTTATGAAATAGATTAGTCTAATGAAACTGGGCAGCTACGTTTTAATGAAACAACGAGCTTTTGAGTTACGGTGCAATCGATAATATTACTTAACATTCAAAAGGAATTTAATGGATACTCAGAATATATAATAATAATTATATATATATATATATATATATATATATATATATATATATATATATATATATATATATATATATATATATATATATATATATATATATAAACTCCATAACAATCACTCAAAAATATGTCAGACAGAAGCAGCTAAAATCATATGACATTCCCTTCATCCTTCAAAGTATAATGTTAGGTAAAATTTCTATATATTTTTTTCTATTTCATTGCCACACATGATTGACGCACAAGACAGGCAGTTTCATTTTACAAAGAAACGAACATAAAAACAAAGTATGACTGCCAATACTTATTTAATGTGAAATGATTGCGCATAAAAATTATTGAAACAATAGCCATAAAAGATTTGTCTATTAATTTCAAACTGGTGACCATCTACATTTGATAGCAGAAACTATAATATAGTTTGTTAGTTGAATGATATATATTCATTTATTATATATTATATTATATATTTAATAGTCGTGATTTGCATTAACAAGTCCAATGACAATCCGGATTGAAGGTTAATACGACGAAGGTACATACAGACATAATGTTACATCTATTATGATTGGCAACACATTACCAAATTACAAAAAAAATTTACCTACACCATCAAAATTTGATTCAACTCAAACATCAATAATACAATCACTCAATATGTACTGAATGTTAGAGGACATGAATAAATAACATAAAACTACTTGTAACTTTTTATACTCAATAGAGAATAATTACCTAACCAAATCACATATTAATGCTCGAAAACTATAACACTTTTGGGTTTTAACATGAAAAACGATTCAGATTAAAAATATCAATTTACATATTGCATTGCTTAATAAATTAATAAAATTAGTAAATAAATCGTTTCGATGACAATATAAATGAATTTTATGTACAATGATTGATTTAACAAATTTTATATACAACTAGATATAAACATAGTATTTAGTAACATAAAACAGGTCGCATTTGATATCAGCCTTTTCTCAACAGATGATCAATATCTACCTTAAATTACGTAAAACATAATATACAATAATATTGTTTAAATTGCTATTAAATACATTAGTGTAAAATTTTTCAATTATTAGGATGTATAAAATTTCAATCAATGTTTTCTTAAAAATTGATTACAAAAATCTTCAAGTAAATAAACAAATATTACAAAAAAAAAAGAACTAAATTGCTGGCCATGTGGATTTTCATATTTCAGAAGGGCAGCTTCTGGCTTTCATCATGCGCATGATGATACTATTTGCTTCGTCGATTTTAAAGCTACAAAAAATAATATTTTAAGAGGGAAAAATTTAATTACAAATTTACATCTAAAACTTTTTTATGGAGGCTTTCACAGCCGGATTTCACGTGAATATAAAATTTATATGGAATTAATTTTTTCAGGAATTAAAAATTCTATTCGACAACGGCCAAAAAGACCAGAAAACTTCTTGATTGTCGCGTTTTCTACCGAGATATTTATAACTTCAATAATAAGTTTCGCAATAAGACTAACATAAACATTCTGATAGCATGATCTCATAAGTGAAAGGTGCTTCAAAGGAATTTCATATTTTTCCCACCTTCTCTTTGTCTCCTCCTTATCTTTTTTCTTCGCCTTTCTATATCTGCTAATTCTGCCTTGACGTCAACATAAACTTTTTTCAGATCAGAGATCTTTTGCAGAATTAAATTTATTCTCTGATTACTGTCGGTTATTCCATCTGAAAAACAGGTAATGTGTTAAAACATATATATATATATATATATATATATATATATATATATATATATATATATATATATATATATATATATATATATATATATATATATATAAAGAAAATATTTTTCTATGGAATTGGGAAAATATCTTCCGAGTATATATCTTTGAAACATATTCAACATAGACAAAATGAATAATAAGTTTTTTATTCTCAACAGGTATAACACCCAATTACAGAAAATAATAACAATGTTGAATACATATGTAAATGATTAGAAAAAAGATTTAACTAAATAATTTTAAAAAAGATTTAACAAAGAGCTCAATCTAATCTAAAAAAAATAGTAACTTATAACTACAATATAGCATTCAATGAAATTCTACAAAGAACTCAATCTAAATCAATTCATTTGAGTCAATTTTCTTTGTTGACATAACTCCTGATAATAAATTCTATGGAGTTAAAGTGAATGTCACAATTATTGGCAACTCTATTCAATGTAGACTCCATAAACCAAATGGGGGATTGTATTAGGGAGTTGGTCCTTGGAGTCTCTAGGTGGAATGATTCTGTATTGTCAGAATTTTGCCTAGGAATACGAAATTTCAAAGCGGACAAGAGAGGAGGACAATCAATACTATTTGTACAAAAATTTGAGTGATAAAGTTTCTCTCCTGCTCTGCAATGAGATAAAACTAAATCGACTCAATAATTCGCAATGATTGATTCCTCTCTGTGGATAAACTTTATCCTCCCTACAAACTAAGAATTTCAATAACCTTCTCTGAATAGCCTCAAGATGGCGTTGATGGCAAGTGTAAATGGGATGCCAGATCGTGCTGCCATCCAACTTGCTACGGATTAGGGTATTAAATAGTCCTATGAATGTTGATGAATTATCAAAATATTTTCCATTACGTATAAGAAATCCATATATTTTCCCAGCAATGAAATAAGTTGGGTGATGTGTGGGACAAAGGAAAGCTTCTGATCGAAGACTACACCAAGATCACTCGCCTTATTTGAA
Source organism: Henosepilachna vigintioctopunctata (assembly GCA_030704895.1). Classification (NCBI taxonomy): domain Eukaryota; kingdom Metazoa; phylum Arthropoda; class Insecta; order Coleoptera; family Coccinellidae; genus Henosepilachna; species Henosepilachna vigintioctopunctata. The sequence continues at coordinate 8,260,749 of JARQZJ010000033.1, read as the reverse complement.
CGAGAGAGAACCTGACCACCGACGCTATAATCACAATCAATTCGGTCTATTTTCCTTGTGAAAGAAACAACATCACACTTTGACACATTCAAACTCAAATAATTGTCCTCACACCAACTAGCAACATGGTCCAGCGCGAGCTGAAGTTGAACATAGTTGTCCTGTGATCTAACTTCATGATATAGTTTCAAATCGTCTGCGAACATCAAATGTGGAGAATGAATATTATCCATCAGATCATTTACGAACAGAATAAATAACAGTGGTCCAAGATTAGACCCTTGAGGTATACTAGAGGTAGGTATGAACTCAGACGACTGTATACCCACCAGCTGTAAGAATTGACGTCGGTCAACCAGGTAAGATAGAAACAGGTTGGTGAGGCTATCAGAGAATCCAAATTTGTTGCGTAATTTCTGTACCAGGAGCGCATGAGCAACTTTATCAAATGCTTTCTGAAAATTTTGTGTAGATCACATCAACTTGACCGGTGAGTCTAGTACTTCAGAAACGAACAAAAATTAAAATAGAACCTACACTGCCGTCAGTGATTAAATCACTCAAAAAACATTTAATCAATACCAATATATATATATATATATATATATATATATATATATATATATATATATATATATATATATATATATATATATATATATATATATATATGATTTTTTTTAAGAGTTAAGTTTTTCAGGTTGGCGGCAATGGTTGGTAAAGGCATCCAAACGTCATCTGTTTTCAGTACGCTCTGCCATTTCATCATGCATCAATGACTTGCAAAAAAAATCATGAACAATGATTGCAAATTGTTGAAATTTACTACCAAAATTCGTGCTCTATGAAAAATGTGTATCGTTTGTTACGACCATATCATGGTCGTCATAATCGACCTGGTGAATCAACAATTCGTGCTGTTATCACCAAATTTCGCACCAAGTTTACTTTGTTGAACATTAAACCAATGTCTCGCATGCGTACAGTGCGCACTGAAGAGAATATTGCATCCGTAGAGTACAGTGTCAGTGAGGATCGTGAAATGTCAATTCGTCGCCGTTCTCAGCAATTGGGCATGTGTTACTCAACCACATGGAAAATTTTACGTGTTGATTTGGGTTTGAAAGCCTATAAAATTCAACTTCTGCAAGAATTGAAGCCGAATGATCTACCACAACGTCTAATTTTTGGTGAATAGGCCTTAGAACAGCTTAATGAAAATCGGCTGTTTTATCGAAAAATTGTGTTCAGCGATGAGGCTCATTTCTGGCTTAACTGATATGTAAAGAAGCAAAACTGGAGTGATGAACAGCCACATGCCATACAAATATAACCGATGCATGCCGAAAAAACTACAGTTTGGTATGGTTTATGGGTTGGTGGCATCATCGGGTACTAAATCGGTCCATTTTTCTTCAAAGACGACCGTGGAAGAAACGTTACCGTCAACGACGAAAGATATCAAGCCATGATATGCAACTTTTTTTTGTCCCAATTGGCCGAGTTGAACTTGGTTGACATGTGGTTTCATCAAGACGGCGCCACATGCCACACAGCTTGTGAAACAATGGACATGTTGAAGGATGAATTTGGTGAGCAGCTTATCTCTCGAAATGTCGAAATGACCCTGTGAATTGGCTGCAAAGATCATGCGATTTGACGCCTCTGGATTATTTCTTGTAGGGTTATGTAAAGCTGTTAGTGTATGTGGACAAGCCGAACATGATTGAAGCCTTACAGGATAACATAACACGCGTAATCCGTGGAATACAGGCCGAAATGACGAAAAAGTGACGCAAAATTGGACCTTCCGAATGGACCATTTGATACGGAGCCGCGGACAACATTTACATAAAGTTATCTTCAAAATGTAAATGGCAAAGGCCAAACTATCAATTTCATTGAAAATTTTGAATATATGATGCAAATTGAGTGTTTTATTCGTTTTAAAATAAATTACGCTTAAAAAATCACCCATTACAAATATATATATATATATATATATATATATATATATATATATATATATATATATATATATATATATTATTAGATATTATATAAAACAAAAATTGATGAACATAATAATCACAAAAGTGATAAAGGAAAATAACACCTTGTGCCTAAGCTGTTACTGAATTTGTATGTCAATCTATAAACAGTGTGTACGGCTGGTTATGTCTATTGCTCTTATTGCCTTATTGCTATTACTATTACACTTATGGCCACACTTCTTCAATTGATGAAATAATGAGAATGAGTTCCTTATTTCGATATACATTAATAGTAAGTATCAACATTTCATTAAACAATCATTATTTGATTGACCAAATTCTAAGGAAAATGCATGGTTAAAAGTAGAATAAAATGGCCAAAAGTGGGGAATTTTGAAGTTCGCGAGAAAAACTTCTATCATTTTATTTGACATGAAATCTATATTATTAGATTTTCTGAAAGTGCAGATCTAGAAACATAAATGACATTCAGCAAAAATGTCTTCTCCAAGTCCTGCATTTTTTATATTAGAAGAAAGATCGAAAAAACCTTAAAGCGGCTTATCTCGAACAAAATTCAAAACAGAAATCTTCACGTGATGGTATTATGTAATCTTCACGTAATAGTATTACCCGATATCAAAATCACTTCACTGTCAATGCAAAAATTACAGATTTTATTTCTATATTTTGTAATATAGCTTGTTACAACTTAATATTTATAATAATATTAGCATTTATTCAACAATCTTGTTCACCTCCTCTTTATATTTATTCAATACGTCATTCAAAACCTTCTTATTGACAGTTATATAATTTTCCAATTTCTTTTTTTGTACGTTTAACTTGGCTAAATTGTAATTCATCATTTGCAAAGAGTCCAACATTTTAATTATATCTTCATTGTTTTTCTGCTTAATCGAAATTATTTCTTCGAAGGTTTTATTTTGACACAACGAAGCCCTGTTGTTTGTCACAAACTCATTCAAAGTTGGAAAATCATTAGTTGGAATTTCATCGCTTTGATCCATGTTCTTTAAATATGAACAATAAACGATATTGAAGTTTAAGATCTGCAGTAATTTATATAATAACTTACAACTAATTTCAAATTGATAGCACCTACTTGACAGTTTTCAACAGTTTAACAAAATTCTTTCATTACTAATTTAATATTACGAACATGTGTATCATCGAAAAAACACTGTGATTTTCAAAAGCACTGAAAGAACATCAGGAAATTCATTTCTATGAATATATGATGGAAAAAGCTCTTGAGTCTATGATCTCAATAGCACTGAATAATTAATATTCATTATCTAAGCTATTCGACGTTAATGTTCACATTAACTCAATAATATAAATGAATTAATTCACTTCGTTTTGAAATGAAGCTAAGAAGAATCACAATGAATGTTGTATTGTCATTCATTATTTAATAGTAGTTTACATTTACTTTCAAAATGTACATGATTAATGAATTCCGGAAATAAAATCATTGTTGTTTTTATGCAATTTTTTCTTCAATAGAAAACTATCGGTATGAACAATCACTAGCTATTGTAATTCTTGAAATGACCCGTAATCTGTATTCAAATCTAGTTATCATTCATGCAGAAATTTCGCTCATTGTTTGTTCAAAAAGTAGCTTCAATGTAGTACAGTCACATGTGATTTGTGTTTAGGTTCGCATAAAATAACAAAAATGAAATTGATATTGCTCTTATTAATAATATTTGTGACGTTTTTAACAACAGTAGGTACCTATTTGATTTGAAATTTGAAAGGTATGACAAATAATACTTTATTTCAGTCTGCTCTTCCGATATTACAACATAAAATTAATTCATGTTTTTGGATAATTGTAGTAAGGCCACCAGGTATGACCGAGATGTGCACATATTACAAATTCACGACACAAAATGTTTCAGTTTCTCAAAATGGCGTAGGTATGACAACACAGAGTTTAACTACAGCAGTTCCTGTTACCGACACGAGTGAAACCACAACAGTTGCTGCTGAAAACGTAGCTGAAGCAACAACTGTTACTTCCGCAGCGGAAACAACTACAGTTACAGCAACAGAATCACCAGAACCTACTGCCTAAATGGGCAGGCAACAAAAGTAAAATATAACAAAAAAAATTGTGGTTATACTTTATGGTTTCAATGATTTAATAATAATACTTAAATTTACAACGCAGGGTTTGAGCATAGGATCTATTCCTTATTTAAATGCCTCTCTCGAACTTCATTCAACTTACCACTCGAAATTTTCATCTTGCAATAAATGAAGTATCATAAACTTATTTCTAAATTGTTAATGGTTAATAATAATGGATATCTCTAAAGAATGATATGCTAGCAAAGATTTATTTTAGAAAGGTGTGCCAGAATTGATCATTCGGAAAAACATTGCAAGTAGAAAAAGGGGGAATAAAGTGAGATTGAAATAGAAGAAAAACGTTTCCACGGGGAGGCGCAACCTAGATACTGAATTACATTCTTGAATGATCTTCATGCGATACCTTACTTTTGATAATTTGTACAGATAATTAGCGAATCAATGAATATGGTCAAAATAGATTGTCAGCAATAGGACATATGGATTACAACAGTACGCATATTTGAAATTCAACAAGAAAAACATTTTTTTACATCAATATATCTCATATTTAATAAAATAGTGAAAGAATAACTTTATAAATTTCAAAGAAATAAGTATTGGATACTCGAAATCATGCAAGAGTATCCGATATTAGACAGATACCGGATTCGTCGCTCTTAGTATTCACAGAACCTCAGCTGACGTTCACAATTCTATGGTGCACCCCACTAATTGATATTTATAAAATAAATAAACTGTCGCTGACTTCTGGACTATCAATTCTTATTCCCTTATAATCACATGCTACCGCTAATATAACTTGTATTATGAACTGTTTTTCCGTCAATCTGTTTTTTGCATGTGAATGGGATGTTAGTTTTCACAAATTGGTACTACAATAAGATCTCAACTTTCGCATATTATTTGTAATATACGGAATATCAAGTTTGATAAGAAATAAAAAACTGCGTAAGTAGGTGACGTAACTTTAAATTCGCGAGTAGAATAAGAAGTTCCTACCGAAAATTGATCAGCGCCTTTAAAAGAAATAACTTCAAAACCTAATTCGAATAAGGCTATAGCCATGCTTTCAATGCAATACATCTAAATCGTATCCTTCCTAAGTCACTCTGACTTATATTATGCACTTATATCCATTATGGAGATGTTAAAATATGGTTCAACTTACCAAGATTTGCACGGAAGTCGTATTTGAGAGGCCTCTCGGATCTCGATCCCCTCTTGTACGGCACTCTACTTTGGATGTTACTATTTATTATCGAATGGTCTGAAGTGTCGTCTTCACTGTCGCTATTATGTCGCGACCTGTTGGTCACTCTTCTGCCGCGCTTGGATGAAGACGATTCATTACCTCTGTAAGACCTTCGGCGTTTACGACCCGAGTGATTGGCAGTCGAATCTTCTCTATCTTTTTTTGGAGGATCACAAGCCATTTGACTATCTGTAACGCAAAGTTAGATTCTTTTCAGTTACATCAAAAAGAGTTTCCATAACCTTGTGGTGATAACTGATGATGATATAAAGATATGTCTACAATATTATAAAATCTTAGTGGTCAAACATTAGGGGAAACTACTGGAAAGTAGAATATAACTTATATATATATATATATATATATATATATATATATATATATATATATATATATATATATATATATATATATATATATATATATATATATATATATATATATATATATATATATATATATATATATATATATATATAGATATATATAGATTAGGTTTACTACTGGAAAGTAAAATATAACTTGAAATATTTGGCTAAATTTCACAAAAATTGTTCAATTCTATGGATATAATTCCGGTCTAACCCATTGTCAAGAATTGTGTAGCTAGGTGTTGCAAATTCAACTGAAAGTATTTAAGGAACGCTCTTTCTTAATGGTGGGGTTTATTAAATTAATTTGAAAAATGAACTGAACTTATACAAATTAAATTTTTTTGTAGTAGAGGAGAAAATATGGCGAAGACAAAGGAAACCATTGAACAATTTTTCAACATTCTTTCCCAACAGTTTCCAATCCCACGCCAAAATTAAAATGAAAAAAAATCATGCCTACTATGTCAGGCATAGCAAAAACGATCTAACCGTAAAAATGTAGACCCATGTAGGCCCTCTATTGTTGATTTAGGTTTCCATCGACATCTTGCAAGTCCTAACTCAACATTTCAGAAGTATCTTTCATATATTGATAGCAATTTAAGAAGAACTTTTTGCCCATCAAAAATTAAAAAATGACTACTGAAATTGTGTTATTTGCGCTAGGTGAAATTCGGGATAATTTATCTAAACAGTGAAAGGTGTATACACGTAATGGGAAAAAATGTAATAAATTCTTACCGTCTTCGCTGTACGACATCTGATGTGACTCTTCCATCTTTTGAGAGTAAACATTGTCGCAGGTATTGGGGTTGTCGATGTATCTCGAGTCGGGTGATAAACCACAATTAGTACTGGAAAGAATTTAATGTTAAACAACTTTTTAATTAGCATCAACCGTTAAGAATAAGTTTTCAGCCTTCATCCTGATAAATATAGATTGAAATCGATAATTCCCTACTGAGGAAAAGTTTCAACAAATTCAGAAATTTTCAATTTTTGCACAAAACAAATATTCGTATAGAGAAAACAAAATGTTTGTGTTCGACCTGATGAAATCAATTCTACGACTTTAAAAATTATAGTTGAATTTGATCAGAAAGAAATGCTCCTTTCTTCAAAAATGGTAGAAGGATTTAATTTCTCCTTCTAATTAACGAACTTCACTGGCTGGATAATCTCAATTCATTCCAAAGCAAGATCATTTTGCAAAACAACTCAAATGCGAAATTTAACAACTTTTACGTTTCTCTTATATTCAACATTATATTCAAATTTACCCTAGAATTAAAAAAGTTGTGGTCGCCCATGATTTTTTGTCAAGTTTGTTAAATCATATACAATGAATATTGAACAATTGATATATTTCTATGCTCTTATAATGAAACAATTTGTTATGAACGAGAAATAAGATATTTTGTTTTTATTAATATATTCACTTATTACTGTATTAACTCGTTTCTTAGACTACAAAATTTCCAAAAAGCTGAAATGTACTACTGTGTTGTAGTACGTACCACTAGGGGTACTACGAGTACTACGAAATTGCATAATTTCTACTTGAATTAATTTAATACATAAGTATTATTAATTGAATAAATAATTTTGTGGCTCGAATTATTTTCGACATCTTTACATGATAATACTTACTCTCTTGGCGATAAATTGCTGATGGTACTTTCCGGTGTACTGGGCGATGAGGTTATCACAGCTCCTGACGTTTCTCTAGAATTGACATCGGCTGGAACAATCAACGGCGTGGGCTGATGCAATTTGACGGGTTCAGGGTTGAGAAGCATACTCTTATTGTTGCTGCTACCAGGAACGCTAGCGAAAGGCATCTCCAGAGCAGATTTACTGCGACGAACTGGTTCTTCCACTTCTACATAAAAACAAATCTCAAGTTGAAGATTTTGAATGAAGTGATGACAAATAAGCAAATATGTATATAACTCAAAACTCATTGTTTCCTGATCTACCAACAATTTCACTCACATAATCCCATAAAAATAATTCAATATACATATTCTGGATAAGTATAAACTCAACTATGTGAAATTATATGTATGTAGGTCATTGAGTTTTTCAGAGGTTTCCTGATTGTGAAAAAGACTAAAACTTCCGAAGCGAATGCTAAGACAGAAACATTCCTCTGAATACTAAAGAGATAAAAAAGCCAATTTGATTTTTTTCAAAAAAATAAGTTTGACGTTTTGATATCGATGGTAATTCATAACATTTAATTATTCATTAGTTTTGACAAAGTTGTGATATAAACCGAATCATCAACAAAAATACAACTTTCACGAATCCTTCATACTTAGTCAATACTGAGACTTTTGATAAAAATATTTCAAATAAAAATCTCAGTCAGCTGTCTACACAAATGTTGTCAACGAGAATGTAACCTATCACTTTCGTAAGTGAATATTAAGTGCGTTTCTAAAAATCATCGAACTGGTTGAATGGAAATTATTAAAAACTAAAATAAACTAATCACCCTCTATCGAAGAAATAACGTATAAACCTTTTCGAGCATTCTAGATTTCTTCCTCATGACAGCACCAACGAAAGTACGTAGAGGCTTTGTAGACATATCATTCAAACACCTAAGAATTGTATGTAGATGGGTGAGAATGGTCCCCCTGCCTTATCGCTTGAAATCATACCCTGGCGGGAAAATAGATAACTAATTTCCAGATTCACTAATCCTTCATACTTAGTCAATACTGAGACTCTTAATCGAAATATCCTAATATCTCAAATAAAACTCTCAGAGAGCTGCCTATACAAATGCTGTCAACAGGAACGTAACCTATCACTTTCGAGATTGAATTTTAAGTACGCTATGAAAAATCACCGAATTTGTTGAATGCTAAGATACAATTGTTTCATTCTTATTAGGAATCCTCAGTGATATTCATTCAATCAAGAATCGATGACTTTCACACGCCCCCAGGTCCTATCCTAAGGATGAGGAGAACATTAGTTCGTGAACTAATCACATGATATCCCTCTATTGAAAGAATGACGTCAAACTCTGTCGAGCTAATAAGAATGAAACAATTGTATTTTGATTCAACAAGTTCGATGATTTTTTCGAAACGCACTAAATATTCTCTCTCGAAAGTGATGTTTACGTTCTCGTTGACAATATTTGTGTCAACTCACAGCCTCCTAAGAGTTTTATTTGTCTCAGGGAGTTCGCTTTAGAAATTTAGAAAATTTGAGATTAAGAATCTCAAATACTACTGAGTATGAAGGATTCGTGAATCTGAAAATTAATTATGTATTACAACTAATTATTACTAACTTATTATTAAGATTTATGCGTTATAACAGTCTCTTTCAACTGTATAATTGTTACAAATATTTCCTAGACTCCCAGGTACCGAAATATCTCTGTTGATGTGTAAACCTGATTTTAAACATAATACCGAATATTATTAGTAGGCAATAGTATACTGTAGTCACTTAGTATCGGTCTTCTCTTTACCATTGGAAAGGTAAACATCTTCCAAGAAACCAAAATTCTTCCTAAACTTTATCTTTACGTTGCTATCCAAGCTAACACCCGTATACCTGGATCTAACAACCTGACCCATCACATGAACTAAGATACAAACACACCAGTGGCGTGCTGGAAGGGAACTTTACTAAGCTGGGAAGGACTTTATTTTGAGCCCTTAATTAAATAGTTTGTTCAATTACCTGAATAAAATAAGTTATCTTAAAACAAATTATTAATTTTCTAGAAAATTTCCTTTGCCCTATGACAAAACTTTTAATGTGCTGTGTGTTGCTCACGTCAATGACGTTATAGCCGAAACATTAATGTCGCCATTAATACGACTAAAATGTCAAAGGATGCACATCAAAAACAGTTTCCGTGTTCGCAGATTTGTTCAAGAAGCTTCTCCTTTTTATATAATGATTCCTTACTTTATGCACACACTATATAAATGTATAGATATTTGATCTTAATATAAATAAAAAACTTAAATAGTGATTCACTAGTATTAAGTGCGTCAGTTCTTTTATACTGAAAATACAGGTCGGGTCACGGGAACCTTCAATGTTTCGACCGACTGAAAAAAAGTACACCACATAGTAAAAAAAAATTATTTTCTGCAAGGCGGATCATCTAGCCTTTTTCATTACATTACAGTATAGTACAGTTACAGTACATTTTGAAAATTATATCGTCCAAATGAGCTTGGTGGGAAACAGATATATTGAAGCTTTCATGGAATTTGGCATTATTTATTTTCTCGATTCTTATTTCGCCGAATTCTGAAGAGTAGAATCATGTTTCGGCGCAGAATGAAACCGAGTTAAAACTCTGTTTGATCGATGCCCCCACTCTCGTGATGTTTTCGAGAGTACTGACGTTGACAGTCGGTCATTTTTGGAACTTTTTTGGGGTTTTCTGAACACTAGTAAATGACAACAAATTTTAGTGCGTGCGAAATGCCCACAGACGGTCAGTTGAAGATTCCCAGTTTTTTAAATTCTCAACATCCAACGCAAGTTGCTGATCAGTGAGCACTATAATAAAGCCATCAAAGACCACACAATAACCCTAGGTAATTTATTGAAATATGGGAGGTCACAGCATGTATACCAATTGCAATAAATAATTAGCCTGAATAACACTAAAAAATTATTTTGTTCTTCAGTTCATTTTCGAATGTTCGTTGGATCGATTCACATCTTAGTATTTTAGAAAAATTATATCTAATTGATAAAAAATAAGGGAATTATTCGAATCTTACCTGTCGTCTCAGCAATCGGCGCCGGACTTCTCGGAATCGTTTCCTCGCAAAGCAACATCTCATGTAGGTGCGAATCAGGTTCCTCTTCTTTGACATCCTCTTCTTCGATATCCATTTGATCGGAGACGCTTTTTGCGTCGTTGATGTCATCTTGGTCGTTCTTTTTGACATCGGTATCTGGCATTTTTTCGAAATTGAAGTTTCTCTCTTCATTGATAATCTTCGCCTCCTCCATGGACAATCTGCTTACCGATATGTTACTGTCCCAGTTTTCTTTGAGATCCTGAAATATTAATAATGTCGGTTTTAATTACTGACATAATACGAATAAACTGCAAGAAATAATTTTATTATTGTGAATTTCTGACATCCTTACTGTGGCATCCTAACGTGTACAAAAATGTAGTGAAGTTTGAAAAAAAATTTCATTAGAACGAAAAAAGATGCAATTCTTACTTGAGTTCGTTTATTAGGTAGTCTTTTCCATTCATTTCTATTTACAAAAATAAATTATCTCCCGATTTTTTTTTAATGTAAACGAATAGTCATCACATTTCATATTCCAGTGTATCAATTTTATTTGATAAGATACCAAAAATTAAGAATTTCATGCAGAATCCGAGGCAAATATTGAATACCAACTAAAATGATACATATTTGTAAATACATTGTTGGACAAATTCAATGCGATAATTCCTGAATATTAAAAATTCACTAAGTGTTATTTAATAACAGATATCATTTTAAATACTATATTATAAATATATAAAAATATATTATCTTTTAGGTGACCTGAATAAATCTTACAGTATTTCATAAACGATCGAATTATATTTGGGAAAATTCACAGACATTTTTGAAAAACTTCTTACAAACGTTTGTGCTAAAAGTTGCCTGCTATCTTGAAAACACTGGATAAATCAAAAATGGTTGTAGTTGTATTGTGAAACAACAAAGGTGGCTCTCTAATATCATCCCAATTTATGCCACTCTTTTACTCACTTATAACTTCAAACCATTTGAAACCGCTAAACTGAACTCATATCAATTGACAAATACTCAAATTTCAAACTTCATATAGAACTGACGAAGGTATACAGATGTGCTCAAATAAGCAAAGTTAAATATAAAATTCAATAGAAACTTTGAAATGAACATTTCTTAGAAGGTAATTTTTTCAAATCTAACCCGATCTAAACTTAATAATCCAGGGGTAGGGGAAACAGGTAGACAGAAATTTGTTTGAAAAATATACCTACTTTCTGAGCCGTTCGTAAGAATAATTGAATATGAAAATATCAATTTTCAAATACTGTAACCAGTCCATCGTTACTATTCAACATCCTTATTTATAATTTTGTTAATAAACATGTTAAAATAAACATTTTGCAATCAACATGTTAAAAAACTAAACATTTTTTCCTCACAAATTTGTTTTGTTTGAGTTTCTTCCATTTGTTCGGCTGAAAATACGAATTGTTTCAATGTTTTTCACAGAAATAGATAGAAGTGAGTCCGCAGACCATTCGGTATATTAACCCTTTGCACTAGTATTTTTTTATGAAAAAAATTATTATTCCAGAGAAAATTGAAAAACTACTTTCCGAAATATCTCTATTAGAAAAAATAATAATAACTCTATTATTAATAACTTTATTCTCAACAGGTATAATACCCAATTACAGAAAATAATAACATAATGTTGAATAATATAATAATTATATTATTCAACTTTATTATACGTATTCGTAATCATTTAAATTATTCATACGTATAACTAAATAATTAAAATGAGAGAGATATAACAAAGAGCTCAATCTAATCTAAAAATACTAAAATAGTAACTAATAACTAAGTAATAGCATTTAATGAAATATTACCAAGAACTCAATATAAATCAATTCATTTTAGTCAATTTCATTTGTTCACATAACTCCTAATAATATCTTCTATGGAGTCAAAGTGAATGTCACAATTATTGGCACCTCTATTGAATGTAGACTCCATAAACCAAATGGGGGATGGTATTAGCGAGTTGGTCTTTGGAGTATCTAGGTGGAATAATTCTGTAATACGAGAATTTTGCCTAGGAACACGAAATTTCAAAGCCGAGAAGAGAGGAGGTCAATCAATACTGCTGTGCAGTAACTTGTAGTGATGAAGTTTCTCTCCTGCTCTGCAATGAGATTAAACTAAATCGGCTCAATAATTCATTATGATTGACTCCTCTCTGTGGATAAACTTTATCCTACCTACAATGATCTGAATGGCATCAAGGTGGCGTTGATGGCAAGTGTAAATAGGATGCCAGATCATGCTGCCATACTCCAACTTGCTACGGATTAGGGTATTAAATAGTCCTAAGAATGTTGAGGAGTTATTGAAATATTTGCCATTGCGTATAACGAATGCATATATGGTAGATGAAATAAGTTGGTAAAAAGATATCATGGCAGATGAAATAAGTTGGGTGATGTGTGGAATGAAGGAAAGCTTTTGATGGAAGACTACACCAAGATCTCTAACCTTATCAGAAAGAGAAAGAAGCTGACCACGAACGCTATAATCACATTCAATTATATCTCTTTTCCTTGTGAAAGAGACAACATTACACTTTGACACATTCAAACTCAAATAATTGTCCTCACACCAACTAGCAACATGGTCTAGCGCGAGCTGAAGTAGAACATAGTTGTCCTGTGATCTAATTTCATGATATAGTTTCAAAGCGTCCGCTAACATCAAATGTGGAGAGTGAATTTTATCCATCAGATCATTTACGAACAGAATCACGTAATTAGTTCACGAAATTATATTCCTCTCTTTCGGACATAAGACCTGGGGTCGTTTTGAAAGTCATCTATTCTTGATTGATTCAATGAATAATACTGATGATTCATAATAATGATGAAACAATTGTATCTTATTATCATTCAACAAGTTCGATTATTTTTCGAAGCGCACTTAATATTCACTCTCGACAGTGATAGGTTCAAATTCAATCAACACAAAAACAAGTTTTCTTCTAAAAATTTTAAATATAGATATACTCGATGAAACGCTTCAACAACTCGTTGTGTCTGATGTCGAATCAGGGCCTCAGGACTTAACAAGATTGTTCAATTGTATTTGTCGTTCAGAAGCTCAAAAAGTATCTAAAGAATCTTGACTAATTTCGGAGTAAGATTTTATCACGTTCAATCATTTCAGAAATTTTCATTTGTAGTTTATCTTCTTAAATACATACTACACTACATTCATATGTTACACATGCCTAGGCCAATATACTGATACGTATATATTAATTTGATTTGTTTGGTGGTATTATGTAAATTAAAATAATTAATTAATAAATATTACATGCCATTAAATCTTGATATAACGTTTTATTTAATCATTCATACTGAAATAAGATATATTCGAAAATTTGCACTTAAAGAGCTCTATCTAGGGTTTGGGACCTCTCATGTCTAGAAGTTATGGGACCTTTTGTAAATTCAATTGTCTCTTAATTAAGACTTTCGGGTCGAGACACGATTGTATATTGTATTGTAATTATTCTCGTTTACAATCTTTGAAAAATTCATTAAACTATAGATGCCTAGCACCATCTGTTAGTTTAATGAATGACCTGATCTACTAGTAACTACTGAGTACATAACACATCAAAGAAGTCTAGGTTTTATATTTAAATTACAACACAAATCTGCGGTTATGATAACTACCGATGTTATGATTATGACATATGACTGAATACTAAATAATAGTTATTAAGAATTGGTATGATTATTACCAAATTTTATGATTTCACCTACTTAAAGGATTACTTGCTTTAAAGTGAATCTGTGTGTGATAATAAGAAGCAAACATACCAATTATTCAGACAGAAATTAACATTAATATTATTAGACTTTCATTTTATGTTTATTAATCAATATTTAATAAATGTTAATCATTACTAAATATTGCCTTTCTCTTAATACATTTCACCTAAGATTGACTGAACTCAAATTTCGAAGTCCCGGAACTTTGAAATTGCTGAGAATTCCCAAACCCTAGCTCTATAGCTTTCGTGTTTCCTCACCTTTTCGTTATCGACGATAGAATTAGTTTGGGAATCGTCGTCCGATCTGGCTATCACCAAATTGTCCGAATCGCTCGAGTCACTTTCGGACTCGATGAATGGTCTACTGATAACTTTCCTCCGTTTCTTCGGTTCGGACAAGATAGGTGATGTGTCGAGATCGTTCTCTTCGACCTGCGCGTCCATTTCTTCGGTTTCGGCCGTAACCGGCATTCCGTCTGGACTATTTTCCATTGTTTCCAAATGCTAACAGATTTAATAAAAATTGCACATCGTAAGATAGCTGAGGACATATTGCATTACAGCTGCAATTATCACATATCAAAAAATAACGAGTAATTGTTTTCATCAATTCACCTGACTGAAGAAGTTTTTTTTAATTAAGTCTAAGAAAAGAAGGTCCAAGTTTGAAGAAAAGGAAAGTCAGGAAATTAAAGTATTGAAAATGATTACACGAAAAACCATAACGAAACAATCAAACTGATGGTTTGTTGCAACGAGATGAAACAAAATTGTATATTATCATTATAAGTATGATAAGACTTCACCAAAATTTAATAATAATAACTGTATAATAATAATTAAGTAATAATAACTCTCCAATAATAATAACTTATCATCATTGTCAAAGGAAAATAAATTAATGCAAAGTTTAGCTGAGAGCTATTCAACTTAACCTCTATGTTGAAAAAAATTAATAATATACAAAATAAATCAGAAGTAATGGGAAAAATTTTTATACGACTGTGGAAGAAATAGAACTAAAAAGCATGGAATATCTGAAAAAAGATAAGGCAATTTAACAAAGCAAAATAATCATCACCATCTAGTTGCTGACTAGATGTGTAAAATACAGAGTATGCTCAAATCTAGTCAAACTACCAGTTTTCACCTATGAAGGAATGTTGAAAACTTGACTCATAATGAATTTATGCAAGGATTTGCGAATGAAGAAAGTCTCAACTCTAATCTACGAAATACACTACCGACAACAGTTACGCCCGAGGTAAGGTGAAGGACAAGATGACATAGCCCTTCAATTTCAACAAAGCAAGTGAAATTTGAAGGCGGCAGGCAGAAACTCTTCGCTTAAGGTTTTAGTGCTCGATTAAGAGGCTCTACTCCAATACTCTTGTTAAGGTCGGCATGATGACCTGAGACTATTACCTTCAGATGGGTTCACACACACGTCGCTATCGCATAAACTTTTCAAGCCAGACAAACCCTCACCTATGATCAGGACTTAAAAACCTGACCAGGACTAAACGAGAAATTATTTTGAGTATCAACAGCAAAAAAAATATATCAAAATGACTGACAGCAGAGGGGACATGCGCCACATAAATGGGGTACAGAAATGTACCCAGCAGAGAACTCTCAGGTATCCCTCAGAAGCTGACAATACAACATCCATGATAACAAACAGGGTGCGATTATTTGAATAATCAGCAAAGAAAAAACAAAGAATACTTCAAAGAATATTCGAACTTAGCACATATAAGTTCATAGCCAAGTGTATCAAACGCTTTAGAAAAATCATTTGGAACCTTAAATATAATCAGTTATATCGAGTATATTTACTTATTATATTATATTTCTTTATATTTTTCAGACACATGAAATATATCAATTACCAACACATTTGTTTCAAATTAAAATATATTTATATTGATTTCTATAAGGATAATGATGTGACAACTTTACATATCGACTATGAACCGGCAACGCGTTTATCTGAATTTTGACAACTTTGCAGGGTGAAGATGAAACATGTTTATTCATATATTTGCATTGATAAAAAAATAAAAACATATTTGGTAAAATAGGTTTATTTTCATTTATATTTTTTTAAAATTTTGCAACTGAAAAGTATAGGAAATAAAATGAAATGCCATTATAATGTGATTTCCTTAAATTTGTAGATAGGATTTATTATACTGCCGGTTCAGGGCATATTCAATGTTATTGAGAATTCCTCTTTGTTCCCAATACCAGAATTTCGAGAAAAAAATGTTTTGTCAATAAACATTTTTCATAACCGCAGCTAATTAATTTAAACTTAAGAAAGAAAAATGGAGATTGTTCAGTGTCTTAATGAATTTAACTCAAATTGGTCAAGACTAATGAGATTTATTATATTGGTATGATCATATGTAAACACATGTGTGAAAATATAACCAATATGATATCAATGACAAAGTTCCTGTTTTTTAATAATTGGGTTTTATTACGAAAATATAAATAACTATCAAAAATACTTACAGCCATCTTAGTTTCATTCAGCTTACTGGATTCATCATCTTCTTCAGTTACAATCACCTCCTCTTCTTTCAACTCTTCCAACTTTTCCTCCTTTGGGATGCTATCTTCTACTAAATTCTCGGCTATCACACAACTTATCGCTTCCACATTCGTCAACACAGATGGCGCGATTTCGTTGAACTCTTTATCATCTTCAATTTTCAGCGGACTAGAGCAAGCAGCAACTTGAGGCTGTCTACTGATTGTCTCCAAAAGACTGGAGCTTTCCTTTTCCACGATGAGTGGCACTGGAGACAGGCGTTTTAACATACCAAAGGCCGACTTTTCGGGATTGTCTACCGGCTTTTCAATGGACGGTTTTGCGTCTTTTTCGACACTTTGAACAGCCAATTCCAATGATAAACTAGGCGATTTGTTCGTTTCCAATTTTTTCGCTTGGTAAATAGCACTAGGTAGACTAGTCTGTAACAAAAACGTAGAAAGCTAACTGTTAAAGCTGAAGAATGTCCGTTTTTTGTATTATAAATTCAATGTAATTGTGTTAAAACTAACTGTTCTTTTTATAATTAAGGTTTTGAAGTATAGCTATACTGAATGAATTTTTAAATTAAATTGAATATTTATACTTTTTGATGTGTAAATCATGTGATTTTTAAGAAACAAGAACTGTTTAAATAGAATTTAAAAGTATTCTTTTGTTTCCATAATTCATATTCGTATGCGCAACTTCATCACGCAAAAAACCGTCAAACGTGAGGGATAATATCAGCATATCTACCTGCAACCCCGCATCCCTGGTGTCGTCGTCAGTCGATGACGCCTGTTCGATGACCCTCTGGATGGAGGCTTGGATCTCTTCATCTACATTCCGGTCTTCCGATTTTGAGAATTCAAGATCCAATGTGTTCTGTTCTGAGGACGATTTGGTGAACGCGTCTGAGAACACTTCCTCCGTCCTCGTGGTGAATATCGGCTGCGTCTGGGACTCGGTATCCGACAGCTCCATGTCGCGACTGCAATCGTCTGCCGTATCCGGTGGATCGTCGAACAACGCCACAGGATCCTCAGTCATAATGGATAACTTCGGCGGCGATTCCAGAAGCTTATTACTTTCCGCAACTTTGCCTGAAAACAGAACAGATATAGAAGAAAGTTTAGCTCTACCTTCAACACACAGGCACACTGATATACTTTTTCAATTGAAAACTTTTTTAGCTACCTGGATATTTCTTAAAACCTTAATTCACACTCGTTGATGCTGAGTTGATTTGACTCGGCTTTTTTTATGAATCTATTGTTTTTATAAATCTATGATGAAATTTGAACTTCGTGCAGCGGTTATGAAGTGCAAATTGACTCTTTGACGTTAGGAACACACCTACATTGCTTAGACAACAGTGAATACTTGTAATTTAATATGAACTTTATTGAATAGCAATAAAGTCCTTTACTCTACATTTTAATTAGAAAACATTTGTATAGAAAAAAGAAAACGGCTGTTAGGGTTTTCCAGGCAATTCGTATTTATTCTCGACCTAAAAGCATTCTTGGACTTCAACGAACACTTAAAAAAAAGAATTGGCAAAATTGGACCAGGCGTTGTTGAGTTATGCGCTTGCCAACACATTTTGCGATTATATTTCATTATTATATCATTTTTATATTATAGATTTATACTTATAGAATATAATTATATTACAACTAATATAATTATATCGTTTGGTAGACCTTAAAACTTCATCGCCAAAAAAATTATAGCACAAATTAACATTCTTGGCAGAATCTCAAACAATCTCAGTAATTGACTAAACTTAGTATCTATAAAATATTAATCACCCGTCACTTGTATTTCTGCCCAACAATACTATTTTTTATGAAAAAATTTTAAGTTCAAATATTAAAAAACTGTAAAACAGAGCTCTTTGCTTTATTTCAAGTGTAACAGATATACCAATGTGAATGGTATGTTGGATGTTGCGCGTATTATGTTAGTGGAACAGACAATTTTTTGTAATACGATGGGATTCATTTTTAAGATGTTACAAGATAACCTCTCAAATCATTTGTAGGATGATTTCATCCATGTTACGGATGTTCAAGCATATGGAACATGATGAAGTAACACCTTTTATATTAGAAAGATGAATTCTCATTTTAATATGAACAGTCTTTTTATCTGAGCCTAAAAACACTCTTTTAGGAAGGTGAATTCTAAATTTGATGTGAAGTCGTTTTATCCACCACCTAAAACGCTTTACACATTGCCTGACTGTGTAAAATCTTCCAGAGTTTGGAAGACTTTTAAAAAACCTTCATGACCTTTGCAAAGTCACATGTTATTATGATTTAAAAGATGAAGAGAGGTGAAGTATTATTTTTTTGGTTTGATCTGAATTATTTTACTTTATTTCAATGGAATTTTGAATACTTTTGATGCAATTTTATCAGTACCAAATTTTATTTTGTTTGTACCTTTTTTGTAGAGCATTTGCTAAAGAATAAATACATATAATAATCATTATTATTATATTTCTTTAATCAAAATACGATCAAATTATCAAACAAAATTAGCTAAGCAATCTATTTTGTGATATCTAATATCTAGATAGCCTGTAATAGCTTTTTGGCTTGAATATCCAAACGCCTTCCACGCCCATTACAACAGTTGGAAGGGTTATCTATATGGCATCACCTATTTTAGAAAAGAAATATTTCAAAAACTAAGTAATGGAGAATCGTAGAATTTTAGAGCTCTTTAAATGAAGTACCAATTCTCTTATGTTATTCATCAATTCAAAAAAATAGACTCAAATTGACAATTTTGACTGAAACATGAATCTACTATCATACTAACACAACTAGCCTCTGGGGATGACAATCTTATAAACAACATGAAAATTGAAATATGTGTTTAGTTACAAAAGGAACATCCATCTGCAAAATACTCAAATATTGAATTTGAGCATTCATCCAAAAAATTTCATTTAAAAACTACCCAAGTCAACGATTATCAAACATACCCATATTGAATGACGGCGACTCCACTAGTTTATCGAACGGATCTTCCTTCTCCAATTTGGGGGTAGTAGCTGCCTCTTCCACATCCTCCTCTCCTTCCGATTCGTTTGACTTTACTGGCGATCTGATCATTTCAACTTCAATGCTCTGTTCGCTTCTGGCGGGCGATTTTGCAATCGGGCCTTTCGACGGTGATTTATCCACGTCCTCGTAAAATCGGGGCAACCGTTTCTTGCCCTTCTCTTCGGTGAGGGCGGATCTAGCCTCAAATTCGAACGGTTCCGGTTCCTTAAACTCGTAGATATCCTCACAGCTGGACGACTCCTCGCCAGGCTTGGAGATCGATGCCGGTGATTCTTTCTTCTCCACGTTCTCGAGCTCCTTTTCTTCTTCGAAATTGACTTCGTCTTCTTCGGCGGTAATGTGCAACATCCTTACTGGTTTGGCTGAATCGTCAGAGGAACTATCTTTCTCTGCACTACTGTTCAGAGCCGGTACTGCTGCAAATGAAATTAAACAATGACATGGCTTGTCACTGTGAAACATATGAAATAATAAATTAAAATTGAAAACACTTTACTTAAGTTTCACTCAGAATATTAACAACTCTACAACGTTTGTTATTCTCAGTGAAACTTGAGCCAAGTGTTTCTAATTTTAATTTATTATTAAAGTAAACTTTCATCAAGTAGACAGCGATTGATGTCAATCATTAAATGATTAATAAATTGATCACAAACATTTTTTCGAATAGTAATGAAATTCGTAATTATGAATAGATGACACGGAGATTTCACTTATCTCTTGATGAAATATTATGTTAAAAACAATAAATTAAAATTAACACACTTGGCTTAAGTTTCACTAAATATATATAAAAACTCTACATAAGTTTCGGGTTATATGTTACCCATTACCCATTACCCATTATTTGTTTCACAAAGGTCTTATCTTGTTGAATAGTTTACCTAGAGAAATAAGAGATGTGAATGAACTGAAGATTTTTGAAAGGAACTGTATTGCTTTTGTTGTGCAAGTAATAAATATCTATTATTATAAAGAATATACAATATTACTGAAGTAAGTACTTAGTAATATTGTATACTCTTGATAATGGATTAACCACCCGAAACATATGTAGAGTTTTTAGTGAAACTTAAACCAAGTGTGTTAATTTAAATTTATTTTTCATAATTATGTTATTAACAAATGTACACACTTCCAAACTGACCAATTACTTTTCACAAACAGATTTCCACAATTTTCTTCGTAGGGATGACATAAAATTTCTTTCGAATGAATACAGAATTTATCACTGCATATCGAAGCTATGAAAATTTAATAATACAGCGAACCTTACCTTTCGAAAAACCCTTTAATTCGGATCTGATTTGATTAAGATCAAAATCGCGTCCTTTTGGAGGTAAGCTAAAACTATCTTCGTCGCTCTCGTCTGGTACTTTTTCGGATGTTCTCTTGACCTTTCTCGTCCTCTTAGTTCGCACGTTTTCTGTCTGCTCTTCTTCTTTTTCCGTATCGTCGTCATCTTCTCCTGCTTTGATTACGGCCTTAGTCTGTGAACATATTGTTAATGAACATTTCGCAGCATTATACAAGTTAAGATCTTCAAATAGCAAATATAGTAACAAATTGAAATGAAAATATTTAAAAATGAGGTATACATCAAGGATGCACTTAGGGAGGATTGATAAATTCATAAGTAGTCAAGTGGCTATAAGGTGGAAGTAAATGTTAAGATTATTAACATGTTGGTTGTAATCAACTGAGTAAAAATAATCGTCTTAATTTCTTAAAAATTCTTCTTAATTGATTGAAACCCAATGGTTAGAATATTTTCTCCATTTTTGTGTGGACACAATGGGCGTATAAATTAAAATTTTACATTACTCAAGAGTTGTCTCAAAAGAATACCAATTTTTTTTATACTGGATACAAATTAATTCTGTACTTATAGACTACAATTTAAAAATGAATGAAAAAGGTTGATTGAAAATCAACACAAAGCTGTTGAAGAAATAATAAGATATTTTTGAATTTAATAATTAATTATTCGAACAATAATGAATTTATTGAATGAAATTCTTATAAAATCTATAATAAAATTGAATTATAATTATTCAGTTTTAAACTAATAGTCTGCATTCAAAATTTACATATTAATGAAAGTTTGATAAGTTCGTTATTTGTCGAGTTTTTTGAAGTGTTTAATATTTTTACTATTTAGTATTTATTGATCAAAAATCCTTTACATATGTTTTATTAGAGCAAAAGAACCTATAGGGTTCAACCTATGTACCAACCCAAAATATTTTCCCCTTAAAATGAACCCATTTCCGCAGTGTTCAAATTTCTTATACTAGAAATAAATAAAAATAAAATAACTAATAAAAAACAAAAAACATTAATGCGAATTTATTACCTTGATTTATTTTATTTAAAAAATTAGATTTATGGTTGATAGTTTGGAAATAATTCGTGATATTCTTACCAACACGGGCATCCTTGGTACTCTCTTTTTATAGGTTCTGATTTCAGGTTCATCGCTTTTGCCGCCGCTTCTAGTTCTTGTCAATTCCGGTTCACTCTCAGATGCAGGAGACTCAGTGTCAGTATGTACCGACGTATCAGTCTGAATTGATATCCTCCTCGTTCTTTTAGTTTCTAAAAACATATTCATATTAATAAGTGCAGGATCAAAATGAGTAATTATTAATCGGTTCTACAAGGAACAGTGGAGATCATAAACGATGAAATTTCAGAAATTTTTAAATGAATGGTAACAAAAATTTAAGTGTTTTCACCGCTATTACTTGATAGCTTATCAAAATCAATTGGTCATCATATTTATTACTCATCTATCAAGTATAAGTATTATAAAAGAATACAAGAATTTCCTGTACAACTCTTGATGAAGAATTTTTTAAATTATAATTAATCACCATCAATCACCAAGGGTGTATGTATGTGTGTGTGTGTGTGTGTGTGTGTGTATATATATATATATATATATATATATATATATATATATATATATATATATATAAATGAAATTTTTTTGTACTTATTGAACTGAATGAAATATTTAAGAAAATGAACACTAGAACATTCATTTGAAAAATTCAAATTAACCAAGAGAATGTTATAGTAGAGCTTGATATGTTAACGTGTACGTTGTAATGTCTCCATTATCCTTCAAGGGATAAATGCTAGAGAAATATTGAAATTGATGCTTGGTGCGTCTGTAATCTGCGTCTGTACTGATTCCTATAGATGGAATTGTGGAATATTCAATACTTTTCGGTCTTCCACTTGGAGTCACAAGAAGATGCTTGGAGGTTGAAATCGTTGCCTCACTTCGATGGACGTGGTGCGACTGACGAGTTCCTTGCAGAACGAAACATATATGTCTCGCACTTCCTTCAGGTGTGGCATCAATTTCAATATTTCCCTAACATTTCCCCCTTGAAGGATAATGGAGACATCACATCGTACACGTTCACATATCTAGCTCTACTGTAACATTCTCTTGGTTAATTTGAATTTTTCAAATGAATATTCTAGTGTTCACTTTCTTATATATATATATATATATATATATATATATATATATATATATATATATAACAGGGGAATTTCCTTACTCCCGGTTGCGTACAAAATACTTTCTAAAGCACTCCTAAACAGAGTAGAACACCAAGCGGATCCACTAATTGGGGAATACCAAGCTGGATTCAGAAAAGGCCGATCATGTGCTGAACAGATCTGGACTTTGAAGACGATATTACAGATGAGGAAATGTAGAAATACAGTGATCACATTCATTGACTTCAAAAAAGCATATGATTCGGTAGACCGCGAAACCCTTTTCGAAATCATGAAAGAATTTGGAATCGATCGAAAGACCCGAACAATTATAAAACAGACACTTACAGGTACAACTTCCAAGGTTAAATTTATGGGCGAAATATCAGATCCCTTTGAAATCAAAACCGGTGTGCGGCAGGGGGACGGACTTTCGCCAATTCTTTTCAATATTGTTTTAGAAAAGATCATTAGGGAATGGGAACTTCACGTGAAGGGCATACAAGTGGGTATCAAAAAAGAAAATAGAATAAATGTCAAAATAAACAAAAAGGTTAAGACTGAATTAATTTCAATAAATGCAGCTTATTCAAAAATGTTAGTGTTTTTCCACTTTAAGTCACTAAAGCTTCTGTAGAATTGCTGTATTTGAAATCGGCATTTTTTAAATCGGCTTTTTCTTGCTGCCATTTAGGATTTATGGTATTATTAATTATTTTTTGATTTGAAAGATATGATAATTTTCAATGATAATAAATATTATTAACATTATCATTATATTTGTGTGTGTGCAAGTGAGTTGTAATTCTTTGACTTTTAATGTCAAATATTTGCAATCTTATATATATAATATTATCTTATAGATATAGCAAATGCTCCAAGTGGCATCAACTATAGTTTGAACTCCACCCCCACTGACATCTATTGGGTAGAAAAAGGTAATACCTGACCTTGACACAAAATATCCGTATTCGCGCATTTTTTTTTGAACGACCTGGCACATTATTGGTATTAACTGTTAACCACAACAAAATATAAGTGCCTGCTTCAAGCAACTTTAGTCCATCTTCAAACACTGATCTGGCACTCAAAACTAGAGTAATGTAAAACCTTATATTTTTGTTATGATAAATGCTAATAAAAAGTTTAGTTAAAAACTAATAAACTTAGTAAATCTTTGGTCAGGTATCTTACCTCGCTTGGTGCTTCTTGTAGCTGATCTGGTAGCAGGTGTGGCTGGCGTCTTTGGTCTGCTAGAGGTAGACGTCGAACTTAATGGCGTCGTCGACCTGGGCAATTCATTAACTGACGTCCTTCTAGTAACAGACACGTTTCTTCTTGTCTTGCCTCCTATTTTAGCTACTGTGACCGCTGAATTAGCAGCAGCTATTGGTGTGGAGCTCTTAACCGAGGAATTCGAAATAGCCGGATTCGAATTCCCCAGCTTTAATCTCTTCGCCTTAGTAGCTGCGCTCAAATTTTCGGCCACTCTGGCGGCACCAATCCATTCGTCATACCTAATGAAGAACAAAAAAACATTGAAACTAGACGCTATAATTTCCAATACAGATATCAAATACATAATAACTCAGTGTGCTGAATATGTAAAATATTCATGTGTATGTGTGGTAAACCTAAATGTTCTGTAATTTCAAAAAAGTATATTGTCAATTTTTCAAAAATCATAATTTACTTATATTGTTTACACTATAGTAGAAAATTTGGAAAATTTGAAAATATATATATATATATATATATATATATATTTTATATATATATATATATATATATATATATATATATATATATATATATATATATATATATATATATATATATATATATATATATACATCCCACCATCATTACGAAGACCATAATAACTCAGTGTGCTGAATATGTAAAATATTCATGTGTATGTGTGGTAAACCTAAATGTTCTGTAATTTCAAAAAGTATATTGTCAATTTTTCAAAAATCATAATTTACTTATATTGTTTACACTATAGTAGAAAATTTGGTCTATTATATATATATATATATATATATATATATATATATATATATATATATATATATATATATATATATATATATATATATATATATATATATATATATATATATATATATATATATATATATATATATATATATATATATATATATATATATATATATATATATTTAGACCCCTTTTTGGTATATTACTCTTTCATTATAATTGTACACATTTAAAATTTTCTCTTACTATGTTCGTAATCAACTATGCAATTTGTTCCAATCATATAAATATAGTTAATGGAGGAGGGAGATACATGTAAAAATTCCATGTCGAACAATTAATAAATTAAACACACTTTAAGAATTTCAAAAAATATATATTTTTTCAAAATTCTGTAAATGTGTTTAATTTATTAATAATTATAAATATTATTGCACATGTAAGTGATCCAAGCACACTAAGATACTCAGTTATTCAACTGAGTATCAAAAATAATAGATTCACCAGCAATTAAACTTGGAAAATTTCAATATCTGAATATCTTATATATGAAGCATAAATATAAGCTGATATATAAGCATAATTTTAAAACTATAATATTATACAATACTTTGAGTCAGTACGGTCTATTGCTATCAGATATAAAGAATATTTGAATTGAAAAATAAATTCTACTAGAGCAAATATTATTTAGATTTCTATCACCAATTTCAAGAAACCTTAGAAATATAAACCTACATATTTCTCAGAGGCTTTTAAAATTGAATCCCCAAGTCAGCATATCCATGTGTATAGGACAAGTAAATATTGAAAAATGATAAATCTTCAGACTCTTCTACTTGCTAGAAAAAGATCAGCAACATATGTACACCTAATTTATTTCTACATTAATACATAGACAGTAAATTTATTTCTATTTTACTATGTATTCCATCAAGATTGCTTTTGATATATTTATTCAATTAAAATAAAGATGATGAAGAATATAGCAAGCTCACCTAGTATTCCATCCAAGGTAATGTACAAGGTACAATGGAACACTGCCTTCCTTGTCAATTTCAACTACCTTTGCTTCGTACGTGATTTTAGATTCGATAGAGGGCCCGTAATAAACCTTCAGTTTATCTCCAATGTTGATGTTGACAGCAGACTGATTATCCGTCAATCCCTCGGACTCGATGTGTGATCGCTTGCGAGAGCGCTTCGTTTTGTCTTTGTAGTCATCGATCTTTTTCGTCTTTGCAATTTGATTTTTGCTGTTATCCTTCGTGTCTTTGACTTCCTTTGTTTCTTTAATCTCTTTAATATCTCTCAGTTCTTTAGTCTCCTTATTTTCTTTAGTTGGTGTATTTTTGGATTCTGACTTTTTGTCAGGTGATAACTGTGCTGAGCTCTTTGGAATCTGAGTTTTTGATCTCGTCTGTTGACCCTGAAAATAGTACAGGTTTTTTACAGAATTGTTCTTGAGCAATCATTTTTCAACTGTTTGATTATTATTTATGAAGCTTCTACAACTACTCAAAATTACACACCGCAATGCATAAGATCAATGCTGTTATCAATGCTTATATTTCATTTATATGGTCTACATTGGCTGAATTGAACTGAACTTAACCACTCAGAGAGAACAAAAAATTCGGGGAGATCAAAAAAAAACCATAAGTGGAACAGTGGACATTCCTGTTTACTTACAGGCACCTACTAAATTACACTAAAACACTAGAAAAAAAACGAGGCAACAAACTAAAGCAGAAAAATTGCATAACAAATAGAGTGGTGTACAGCTATGAAAATCCACAGCTTTTATAGCTACCTGGCAATAAAAAAAACAATAATGTCACAGGTTATCAAAAGTTACCAATTCGCTCAACACAGAAAACAGATTTGAGCTATATTAAAGCTGATTTATAGCTCTAGCTCTATATCCTAATATAGCAACAAATAAACGTCCTCCATATTTTTGAAAAAAGAACTGACTTGCATACTGAATACAAGAAATAAAGAACTCATATAACCTACTTCTCATCATTTAACCGTCTTTCACATTCTAAATATACATAAATTTACAGCATAATTTAGATAGGCTCTCAATCTTCCAATTATTTTAATCTCAGATAACCCCCTTACCTTTTCTTTATCTTCTTCCCTTTTATCTGGTTCCTCCAACTTATCAACAGTGGTCTTAATCTTTTCGACCACTATCGCTTTGGGCGTCTTTTTCTCTTTTGCCCACGATTTAACTTCTGTGAACCTTTTTGGTCTGCCAGTGTCTTTACTTGTTGAGGCCTCTGGCTGTTCGGTGTTATCACTACTACTATCGCTGATCTCGGATATTGTGGGAGCCTCTTTCTTCTTCTTTTCTTCCCTGATGTCCGAACGCCTCTTCGGTTTTTCTTTTTCCTCTGGAGCAGGTTTTTCCTCCTCTTTCTTTTCCTGTGCTTCCTCCTCTTTATCCGGACGCGGACTGTTTATAGGTGTAGCTCTATCCTTGTCGCGTATCAAAGATCGTCCTTAAAGAAATATAATCCAAATAATGTTCCAGGAGAACATACATTAGCGATTTTTACTAATAATCATAGAAATAATGGAATACATAATGCTGTAAACCACTTAGGTGACTTAGATCAATGATATCAATTACAATGTACACAATAATGTTATTATTTCTTCTCAATTTATACTTCAAAACGATTTTTCTTTGTCAACAATATAAGTGTTTATTTACATCAAATATTTCTATTTGTACAGGGCACTCCGAATTTGAACTAGATATTTCAGGTATTAGAATTTGAGTTCTAATACATACTGATTTACTTTTTCCTTTGAATGTGAAGCATTTCCTATTTGAACCTACTAAGAAATTCTCAACATATTTTCTTACCTTTATTTTTCTTGCTTGTCTTAGTATGATTGAGCATGGTTACGCCCAGAGTCTTATAAAAGGCTTCAAAACTCAATAAACATTTCTTGTACACCTGTTTCACCTGATTGGTCACCGATTGGCTGTTGCCCAGCTTAAGTCTGCCTGTCACAGTCTTCCACTTGTTGTGGTTGCTGACCTTATTGTAGCCACCAAGTTTGTTAACGGCGCTAAAAAGACGGTAGAGATCTACGTCTTCGCCGCTTATTGTAGGAGTTTTATTCAATGGGGTACCTGCTTCCTCAAGAAATTTATACAACTGGGCCACGAATCTGTCCTTTTCCTCACAAGGTTCATCATCAGAACTCTAAAACCAGAAGATTATATATGTATGTATGAGGGAAATACAATTTACTACAAGACAAAGAATTCTGTAGTTCTCGTGCTGTATTATCGCACTTGTAGATAATTATGATTACATAATTATCTACATCTCTGCTATAAAATTATTTTGAATACTTTGTATTCAAAGAACATTATAGCAGAGCTGGCTACGTGAAACATGAACAATGCGATGTCTCCATTATCCTTCTAGAGATAAATGTTAAAGAATATTGAAATCGATGTATACATTTATTGAAAGTGTAAGTTACTGTTTCGTTCTAGAAGGTACTCATCTTAATTGATAAGGACGAGTGAAACTTTCAATGTTAGATGTATTCATGTGCGTTTCATTGATTCCTAAGATTTGAGATTTACACTAATCTATTCATTATATTTGCATACAACTTACTTTATATTTGTCTTACAATCAATAGGAGTGTATGTGAGGATTGAAGTCGTTGCCTTTCATTTGTTGAACGTGGCGTAACTGATGAGTACCTTGTAGTACGAAACAGTTACTGTCTTACGCTTTCAATAAATGTAGGCATCGATTTCATTATACTCTAACATTTATCCCTAGAATATATACTGGAGACATTGCATTGTTCATGTTTCACATAGCCAGCTCTGCTATAAACTTCTTTTATATTTATGAATAATTTGTCAATTAATTATCGAATATATATATATATATATATATATATATATATATATATATATATATATATATATATATATATATATATATATATATATATATACAGTACAATCGCGATAATATGAACACGCGCTCGTTCGAACAGCTCAATAGCGTGAACAACATTTTTCTTACATTGACATCTCTATAACGTGAACAGCTGCAACCCCCGATAATGTGAACACTATTGGCAACTGATTTTATTGACTGTTGTGAAGGCGTAAACTGAAATTTTCAAGTCCAAACTTGTCCGAGATTTCGTCTTACGTATTTCGAAGGTGGCTGAGATTAGTTTGGTTGTTTTTTAGAGAGAGTACTGAAATACTAACGTGATATTTGTACCTACAATACGAGTATGTCTAAAATAAAAAGTAAATGTTTGTCATTATATGATAAGGCAAAAGTGATTGAAGAGTGTAATAACGGTATGAGTGTAACGTTCCTATCAAAGAAATATGGAGTAGCAAAATCGACAATTTGTGCCATAAAAAAGAAAAGAACACTGATTTTGAATAGAGTTTCAAATGCGTTAAAACCGACAAAACAATGCACGTTAAAAAGTGCGGAGTATCCCGAAATGGAGCAAAAACTTTATAAATGGTTCTTAGTCCAAAGAGAAAGAAATATGCCTGTATCTGGAGAAATTATTAAACAAAAAGCATTGAATTTGAAAAGTGCTATGAACATTGCAAATTTCAATGCGAGTGATGGCTGGTTGCAACGTTTTAAAACTCGATTTGGAATTCGATTCTTGAAAATAACAGGCGAAAAGTTATCATCTCAGCCCGAGCTTGTCGATCCTTTCAAACAAAGGTTGATGCAGTTAATTCAGGAGCTTAATTTGAATGAAAATCAACTGTATAATGCGGATGAAACTGGCCTTTTCTGGCAACTGCTACCTGAAAAAACATATGTTTCTATGTCCGAGAAAACCGCGCCAGGTATGAAGACAGCCAAGCAAAGAGTTACCATTTTAGGATGCACAAACGCTTCAGGTCTCCATAAGTTGACTCCATTGGTAATAGGCAAAGCTAAGAGTCCTAGATGTTTCAAAAACTTTGTGAATCCTCTAATCTACAGGCACTCAAAGAATGCCTGGATGACGGGGAAATATTTAAAAACTAGTTCTTTAAACAGTTTGTTCCTGAGGTGAGTACATATGTACTTCATAACATTTTGTTCTATGCATGATTTTGGCGCCTTCATTCAAATTTAGGTTCGATCATTCTTAAAAGGACAAGGACTAGAAGAAAAGGCAGTTTTGCTTCTAGACAATGCTCCTTGTCATCCACCTGCCGAAGAATTGAAAGCTAACAATGGAAAAATTTTTGTGATGTTTATGCCGCCAAATGTCACCCCCCTGATTCAGCCAATGGATCAGAATATTCAAGACTTATGAAACTACATTATCGTAATAGTTTACTGAGCTCTATACTCAATACCAATGAGCCTATTGGAATTGCTCTGAATAAACTGTCATTAAGGGATGTAATGCTAAATTTAGCAGCAGCATGGCAGAAACTAGATGCAGATATGATATCCAAGTGCTGGCATAACTTAATGGCCGAACCAAATGCAAATGAAGATGACCTGCCTCTAAGTGCAAAAAAAGTGCAAACTAAGATATCACAATTTTTTCAACCGTTATAAATTACTAAAGTTCGATTAAAGTATATTTTAGTTTCAAAAATTAATAAATGAGTATAGTAATATGGTGTAGAGTTTGTATTTTAGTGACCTCCGGTAATATGAACAACCTCTATTCTGTGAACAACGCTGGTTTTTTTCTGTTCACGTTATCGCGATTGTACTGTATATATATATATATGTGTGTGTGTGTATTATTTTATAGTGAAAATTCAGAATTGAAGTCACCTCTAAAAGTTTTTGAACTCAACTGGGATTCGAACCCAGATCTTCAGGTTTACGCCCCATTGCTTTTTGACGAGGTCAAAAAGTTCTAGAGGTGACTGCAATTCTCAATTTTCACTATAAAATAATACATTTGTTCATATATGCACGTGGTAGGTTAACACGAAAAAATCTTTGTGTAAAGATAGATAAAAAAATAAGATACTAAGATAAAAGTATATGTCAAAATATACTTACATCACTAAATATGAAATCTGCATCTGTTTCCATACGATCTGTATTGCAATGCTTCTCCCAATTCGGAGGTAGTTCACCAGTGTTCAAATACCTCAGAGCTTTTTGCACACCCAGATAAAATGGAGTATTGCTCTTTTCAAGATTATCCCCCACTTCTTTGGTGAATTCAATAACATCTTTTTTAGGCACATTGTAACTGTAACATATGTAGTATATCAAGAAAATAGCCTTTATAAAAATAAGAATTTTTAAAAAATGAAAGGATTCTGAATGTAATTATTCCCTAATTATAATAGTTTTATTGAATTGAATATTGCAAGAGAAAAATTGGAGAATATTATTCCAATATAATAATAATATAATATGTATTTATTAACAAATTTGGTATAAAAATATAAATCTATATTTGAAAAAAAGCCTCAATTTTTCAAAAAGTTATATATAAATAATAATAATAAATATTTTGCACCTTATTCAAATAAAAAATTATTCCAAATAAAATATACTATAACTTACAATCTGTCATCTTTGAAAGATCTGATTAGAAATTCTTCTTTTGTGTTGAGAACTTTTGTGTTTTTTGGCAACATAATGAGGCCTGGTGGCCAATCTCTATTCCTTTTTTTTTCGATATTTTCTCCCCAGACCACTCTTCCTACCTCGTTTGTATAACGTTCCATCTCAGGATCAGCTTCTTCGTGTTCTCCTTCACTATCGTCTCCCCTTAAAATTTTTTAGCAAAACAATTGGACATAGGAATGTTAAAGGTTATATTATTGACTAAACTTCTTTACTCCCTCTACTTCAAATATAATCAGCATATAAAGTTGAAATACATATATATTCAAAAGGTTCAGTTACAACTTCCAATGAAGTTAATTATAAGTTTTATTTTTTTAACTTAGTAGTTAAATATTGTAGTTTAAATATTGTTTGAATCATTAATGAATTATTCAGAGAGCTTATGGAAATCATGCCATGTAATCTACATTACCTATTTCTATTCCTTCTTCTACTTCTACCTCCAACAACAGGATTGCTGAAATGTTCTGGATGTGTAAGAGGCAATTGGTCCAAAGTTTCACTCTCATTGAAGTGTCTACCACTTTTCAGACACAAGTAATTCCTTCGTAATGTAGTGATATCGCCATCATCAAATACTTTAAAACAACATCTAGATATAGCATTTCTGCAGAGACATAGATTAAAATTCAATATTCAGGAGATATTACTTACCAACTGTATACTGGCTTTGATCCTGTATTCTAGTAACAAGTGCTTCAAGAAATGTCTTTTGTCCATGATGCCATGCTAGCACTGACCGACCCACTCTTATAGGTCCAGTAGCCTTTATATGTTCTTCTTTAAGAGTATCTGTGCCTTGATTAGGTTCTTTGTAAGACACCTATTATAACAACAAAAATATGGATGTAATTTAATTTATTTCTAACAAAAATATTACTCACTCTATATCTTATTTGAGGAAATACTTTGCTAACTTTTGCTTCACAAAAGGCACCTTTATATTTAGCACTTACAGCCGTTCCCACAGGTAGAATCGGTGGTTCGTCACTCTGTTACAAAAAAATAGAATTCAAAATAAACAAAATGTCGAAATGTTGACAAAAAACAAAAGCTTGATACTTGCCATCTTGTTCCTTTTTGTCCAAAAAGCATTAATTTAAGATTAACTTGAATGCTTTGAAAGTAATAGAAGATTCAAACGGTTGAAATTAACAAAACTGAAATGAAATCGCCCTAAATGGGGTTTTAAAAAATTTCTTTGTATAAGTTATTCGATTTCACCTAATTACTGTTGCTTAACCATAAGTTATAATACAGCTTTTCAAAATTCACAATACATTTCATGTAATAACAACCGGATAAAATTTTTGATCGACTGAAATAACAATATTTTTCATATTTGCGCCAATACCAACAACAAATCCATCACACATGTAAACATCTCTACCCCATTCTAAACCTCTGTCAAATACATTTGACGTATTCCAACTCACAGAATATATCTCCGGTAGTTATGTTTTGGTATTTGTATGTTCTATGCTCCAAATGTCAGCGTTCGTTAGTTATTTAAGGTTATGTCACAGAAAACTAATTTTTTCGTTCAAGTAACTACCAAAATGAATTCGTAGTGATTTAGCGCTACCACAATCGGCATTAAATAAATATAAATTTAATATATTCATCAGCGAAACAAATTTCTTAGTAACAATGGAAATGAAATCGTTACTAAATAATTTCAGATTCAGAAAGTCTAAAATTATTCAATTTTGAATTGACGGTTGTATTATCAAATCAGCTTTGATGCATAGAAAATCCAACTCGGGGAGTGAAGAAATAGTTGACTATCATGTTTGGTAAAACAATAGAAAGCACATAACTTATTTTAGAACTATTTTACACTTTATAACTTCTAAATAACCCTTAAGGTGCAGTAAATTGATGAATTAATAATTCATGTGTGGAAAAGTAAGATGAAATTATAACATATAAAAAGCTATAAATGAAAGGTAAACTGAATATTTTATTCTGTTTCATATAGCGTGATATGATCAAGTATTCTTTTTTCCTTCGATAATTCATTTTACATTTCACCTATCATGTATATTTTATGAAGTCGTGAATCTTCAAAAATGTATATCCGCAAATCAGAACCGAATACGAACCGTGTGTTAACGATTTTAATGTTGCCTTATAATATTACGCAAAGGCGCCATATCTACTTGTTAATCACTGAAACTTAAACGAATTGTTTCAATTTTAATGTGCTATTATTTTACATAACGTTTTACCAAGTGATAAGCAAAACCTCCATGTATTTCATCAAATTTAATCTATTTTTAAAATGAGACTGTAAACTTCAAGAAGGTTTCAGACACTATGGTGTGAAATTCTATCCTTGGTCAGAACATGAGGTAATATTTGTAAAAAATGGTATTCAATATACACATTATAACATAAAAATATCTCGGCATTTTCTGTTTCTAAAAACAAATTACCCGTTCTCTGGTCATTGTTAATCTTCTCTAGTAATTATTGTATAATATTGCTTTTCGTATACTAAATAGTTTATGCTGCTCGTATTTTGTGTTGATGGGTTAAGGCATCAAGACTACGAAGTCGATATCAATTTTTATTTCTGCCATGGAAAATTTCTGTCCTATCAATTTAAATTCGTATTATTTCGAGGATGAAATTTTTTAGCCCAAGGCAAACAAATTTTTTGTGTTTATTCCGTTTCGTAATCCCTTAAAGCTACACTGATACCTGAAGCTTCTACAATTAATCGAAATTCGGAATTTACATATCCCATTGTTTTTCAAATTGCAATCGATTTCGTTAGTTAAATATGGTATATCACTAAATCTCAACCTATGAAGTATCAGTATGCTCTTGGGGGTCACGTGCTTCACCGTGCTATTAAATATAAGAACTTAGGATATACTTTATATACCAAATTCTTATTTTTGACACATAGAAACTATTTCTATGTGTATTGTATGCTTCAGTAATATGAAGTATCTTAGCCTTATGACAGATGACCTTCCTATAAAGCAAGATTTTCCGCAAGATATTTTACTTGACAGAGCTGACTTCCCTTCGTTAATGAGGCAACGAATGTACTTTTCCTTCGTCTTCATTTTCAAACTTAGGAATTTCTTGATTGATTGCCCGAATTAGCTGATCAGACGAAACTTTCATGAACATCGTGCTCCTCTTCCAACTGATTGAAAGAACACCAACACCAATGTATGACCGTAATGTATGTACGCATTTTCAAACTACCGTCCAGTAACAATTATAAGTACTATTGTCAAAATATTTGAAAAGGCTCTAAAAAATAGACTTGTAGCTTTTTTAGAGAAATATAAAATTATCTCAACAAGACAAATAGGTTTTAACAGTAACATCTGCTCAGAATGCTTCAAAGTGCCGTGCAATCTTTCTAGATTTAGCAAAAGCATTCGATACTGTTCACCACGAGAAGTTGCTAGAAACACTTCGGGATGTAGGTATCAGAGGAAACGCTGAAGAATTAATGAAAAGTTATCTAAAAGATCTGGAACAGGCAGTAAGAATAAACGCATCAATAAGTGAAAGAAGAACCATTAATTTTGGGGTACCACAGGGCACCCCAAAATTTGAATACTCCTAATAGACACAGTGGGTACAATCTCTAGTTTTGCCGACGACACCGTCATTATTTTCGAATATGAAAATTGGGATAATCTTAAAATAAAAGCTCAGGATGATTTCAAAAACTTAATTAATGCTTTCGATGAAAAAATAGCTACTATCAACTTCGATAAAACCTGTGTCGTACCTTTTAGTTGCTATTCCGACAACAAACCTACATACGATAAATTAAGTATGAACATTGATGGTGATATAGTCGAGATCTCATTAAGAGAAAACATCAAATACGAGTATCTCGGAGTTGTCATCGATAAACACTTAAGATGGAATGCTCATGTTGAAAAGGTAGCCGCCATTTTGAGAAGCTTACTGTAGGTACACGTTTAGGTATTTACGAAATATATTGAATTCGGATCAACTGAAAGTAACTTACTACGCTCTTGTTGAATGTAGACTGATCTATGGGATTTCATCTTGGAGTGTAGCAGCCAGTTGCTACCCAAAGAAACTAGAGATATTGCAAAGAAAGTTCTTGAAAATAATTTATCGCAAGCCTAGGCTGTTTCCATCTGACCAGCTATACAGTGACGCAAAAATATTGGATTTGAGGCAGTTATACTTCTATCGAGGTGTCTTGGAAACATTTAAGAACAGAGAAGACTTAGAGCTGATATCAATCAGCTCTAAGTCTTCTCTGATCACATCATCATAACACGAGATCCAAAGCAAACAAAAAGATCAAAACTTGCCTTTCCCTTAGGACGAAAACGTAGAGAACAGAATGTATAATTATCATTTGTCAAACAGAATGTATAATTATCTTCCAACAGAAATGAGAGAAATCCCATCATTGGTCGTTTTTAAAAGAAAGATAAGGAGTAATCTACTAAACCAACCAACAGAGAATATGTCGGAATTCTTTTAGGACCACCTTCGATTTTGTTTGGGTTTGAGTTGCTGTGTGCTGGGATTCTGATTTGTAATGTTTTTTATTTTATTTTTTATGGTTGGGAATTTTTTTTATAGAAAATTAGTACGGAAGGCGATTTATGACAGTATAATTTAATTAAGGTTAAGAAGATTTTGTTTTGGTTTACATAAATTCTTGCAGCCCAACAGACTGTGCATCGCCAAAGTTGGCAATAATTCACTTTTTATGTTTGTGTTATATATGTAACAATTATTTCACAAATATATATTATTATTATTATATTACATAACTTCCGAATGACTTCACCAAATTGAACAATTTCCTTTTCGCTATTATCAGGGCAAGGTTCCTGTATGAAAAAATGTTTGAAACTTGATTATGAAATATTTGATGATATCAAAATTTGTAATCTGAGTGAAAGAAATGTCCATACATTGACAAAACAATGAGAGATTAACGTCAGTTTTTCAGGAAGAAGTTTAGTTGATAACTTAATGAATATCGACCAAAATTGAATATCCAGAGTATATGTATAGATTGGCAATATTTCATATTCAAATACCTAGCAAATTTTCAGCAACACTCAAACGACATTTCCTGTCTGTTGATGTGTACTTAGAGTTTTATCGTCGTGTTTATTGTTTTCGATGAGAATGTGCCTTCATTGAAGCGTCAAAAAATTGTCAGCGTCAAGTATGGTATTATGACGATTAAAAATCCATTTGAATTAAGTTTTCAATACAGAAAGATATTCAGATTTTCAATTATATTAGAGATTTTTGGATTTCTCATATAATCATTATGATGATATAAGGATAAAGTACCATCTACGAAATTATGAACCTTCAGTTCAACTATAAAGCTGACAGGCTACTCAATTTCGATACTTCAAACGTGTCAATAATTATATGTAATTAGTGATAATTATCCGACTGATTTTAAATTATTGGAAGTGTTACATTTCCTTATTCCTTGGTTGTCTCTTGGCTCCAAACAGGATAAACAGTAAAGACATAAATAGTGTAGCACAAATAGTGTCTCACGTCTTTCAGGATTGACGATAATATTGACGAAAAAAAATATGGGCGTTTGAAGGTCGCCGACTCAGCTAGTAGGTATATTATTATTATTATAACGATTTTTCCCCATGAGGAGAGCGATTGAATTTGCATTTGCAATTCTCAGGACTTTTGCTTCATCTTGTGAAGCAAAAAAACAAAACACAAACTTGTGCGAGACCCTCTGTGCGACCTTCGAAGTTTTTTTATTGATCTGTTGTAGATCTTTTTGGACGTCTTTTAATCACTCCAAACACATTTACTCTTTAAAAGTATATCGGGTAGTTTCGTCGGGATTCTGGACTGTTTCATTCTGTAGACGTGTGCATAGAACTTTGTTCGTCATTTTCTAATTTCTTCCGTTCTCGTATTTGTCTGTTGATAAAGTTCACTTCGAGGTTTTTTCATCCAAATGCCATTTCTATTGATTGGCCCGTAATTCTTTCTGAGAATTTTACGTTCTTGTTTCTCTATTTATTGACTGACCGTCAATAACCATTGTTTCAGATGCGTAAATTGCTTCTGAAAAAATCATTGTGTTATATTGACTCAGTTTAGCGACTCTCGAAATGCACTTTTTATTATAATACGTCCATGTTAGCTTGTAGGCCCTTTGGAGCTTGGTACCTAATTCGTTTTTCATTAGCTATTCGGTTTAAACCTGAGAACTGTATAACTTCTACGAGATATTTAAAATGGCCGAGTTGCAGAATTTCACCATGTTTTGTGATTAGAGAAGATTTATTTTTTGGTTTTCTTTCCATGTATTTGGTTTTATCATAACAAATTTGTAACCCGGTTTTCTGCACAATTTCATGTAGTTATTCTACGGCGAGAAGGATTTCAGTTCTGTTGTCTGTGATGATAGCAATATCGTCTGCTAGTATATAGCAATAGAGTTAGCTCGTATATATAACTTATATTTAATTCTAACTTATAACACAGGCCAACACACATTTTGGTGCCTGCGATTTTTTAACTGTTCCTGAGTAATTTTTGGATGCAGAATGTAAAAAAGTTCTCAGATTTTGTCTATCAGATCTAGTTTTTGAGATTTTTTAAAAAATTGTGTATATAATTTACGTTATAACTGTTATAATATATAATATTACTATTGACAGTTAAAAAAAACAAAGACACATGGATTTAAGTATTTATTGCAAAAACTTAATTTACATAATTACATTAGTCACTAATCACATAAAAATTAATATGTAATATTAGTACCTCGACAAAGTAGATTTTTTTCTTTTAATCTGGATGCAAGTAATTCAGCGGATTCCTTTGAGAAATTCAGGTCTCTTATAAGATCGTTTAGTTCTTCTTGATTGAAACACTGCGGAGTTGCTAAATCTGCTTCAAAATCGCTGTCGTTTTCTGATTGAATTCTTTTAACTTCCATTTGTGTCTATTGTTTCTATTTATGCCTTTAATATTAACGAGACAAAAATAGCAGTCGTCATGATGGTTCCGCGGTTCTCTCCAAACCATTGGTACACCAAACTTTAGGCACTTCCTCTTTCCAGTTGTCCACTGTCGCAAATGTTCAACACATGTTTTACATATGAAATGTGGGGCCCAAGATTTATCTTGATCTCCTAAATGAACGCCAAATTAGGCAAGATAAGCTCTTTTCACAAAGTCAGAAATCGTTTTTCTGCTCTCTTTCAAAGTGTATTCACCACACACATAACAAAAAACATCGGGATGATTTACACAGGTACGTCTGCTTGTGGATGCCATTGTTTCAGTTTAGTGTCTTGATACTACAAAACGACCAAAATTTACACAAAATGATAGCACAACTTTACTTGGGAAAACTCAGTAATATACTAAATCAAGTACAGCCGAGCAGGTATAGAAGGATCGGGTCATAGGCAATTACAGGTATAAAAGTAATTAAGAGCATTGTATTGAGTAGTTCCTAGTATAGGAACATTGGGTCAGGGACAATTCCAGGTATCCATTTGGCTAATTACATTCTGGGAAATTTCTATTTTGACGATTAAGTACATATTTATCTCTTTATTTGTTGTCCTTTATCAGAAAAAAATATATCATTTAACCTGTAACGTGTATCTCAAAAACTAGAGCTGATAGAAAATATCTGGTGGCATTTTTGGAATCGGCACATTAAAAACATCTAAAATCAGATGTTAGATTTCTGGCACCATTTTTTTTTCATTTTGTTGGCCTGTGTAATTGGTTTCATTAGGCTGTACATAATAAATACTGTTACTAAGGCATGTATATAATAAATACTGTTATTTAGAAAAGTACCAAAAGTTGAGTATCATTATTGTAACTTTAATGCCTTCAATAAGCCCTTTCAGGCTGATAGGTACATGTATTCCTTGATGACGGTCCGATAGTTTTATCAAATTTCGCAAATGTTACCTTCAATTTCCATCGAGAGCGCGTATATCCTGCGCGATCTTAGATACCGCCAAGAAAGCTGACGTAAAAATGACAATTAGCTGACTTCTGTAATAATTTTAATGATGGCAATTTATTAAAAATACCCAGGAACGAGTTTATGTTCACCGTCTCAAGCTGCCGTCTTTCTTCATCCTGTTCGAGCGGTGTAACCGGCAGTCCGTTTCTGTAAAAATGGTCCCCTCTCAGAGAGTCACAGTTGCGTCAGTAAGACGCTTGAATGCTTTGAATTTACTGGTTTTATGGGAAATTTTCGTTCGCCCAGAGTTGGACTCGCTACGTTTCAATCAACAAAATGCAAACTTGAGGCAGTTTGTCGGTCTAACATTTCATATAAATTTCAATTCAAATTTCTCTAATAGACTAAATCTTTAGTTGAATTTGCCACATTTGATGTTCGCGGACGACTTGAAACTATATCATAAAATTAGATCACAGGACAACCGTGTTCAACTTCAGGTCGCGCAGGACCATGTTACCAGTTGGTGTTACGATAATTATTTGAGTTTGAATGTGTCAAGAAGTAATGTTGTAAAAAGTAATCTCTTTCAGAAGGAAAAAGGATCGAATTGAGTGTAATTATAGCGTCGGTGGTCAGGTTCTTACTCATTCTGGTAGGATCAGATATCTTGATCTGACTCTTCGATCAGAAACTTTCTTTCATTCCATATATCACCCAACTTATTTCATGGCATTATTAAATGACACGGAGGTTTCGCTTATCTTTTGGTGAAACATTAAGTTAAAAACTATAAAATTAAAAATTAACACACTTGACTTAAGTTTCACTGAATATATTAAAAACTCTACATATGTTTCAGATGGTTAACCCATTACCAAGAGTATACAATATTACTGAATTTCAAAATGTAACAACTTTCACTTATATATCCTTAACCACAGAATTTAAAACTGGTTTCACGGAAAAATCCACCTGATCATTACAAATAGGTTAATTCTTCTTTTTGGCTATCGAAATTTCCAAGACTT
Source organism: Henosepilachna vigintioctopunctata (assembly GCA_030704895.1). Classification (NCBI taxonomy): domain Eukaryota; kingdom Metazoa; phylum Arthropoda; class Insecta; order Coleoptera; family Coccinellidae; genus Henosepilachna; species Henosepilachna vigintioctopunctata. Next base: position 8,219,633 of record JARQZJ010000033.1, on the reverse strand, counting down.
CACGTGTATCTAATGTTTTGCCCTTACTACCCGAGTGTACTATTTCGGTCTTCCTGGGATCCAAGAAATGATCATGTTTAATGCAGTGTTCAGAAAAACCCGTATTAGGTTTATAAGAAGAATACGCATCGCTCACTATTCAAACTTTTTCGAGTTTGAAATTCGCACTCGAAAACCTTTGAATATTCAACCAAACGCGTCTTGATTTTCAGCGAGTAACAGCCTAGACAATATGGCTGTTATAAGTATCTAATTATCAGGTCGAATGTGGTTAAACTCCGATGAAATCTTCTTGGATTTCTTAGTATCAACAACTTAGTATCCAATATTCATTTGTTATAAATGGGGATACAACGATATTTTGAATAATCGATAATATCGATATGTTTTGGAGCATTGATAACTTTAAATATGACAACAATGTTTGCAATATATATTTATGTCAATGATAATCGATTTTTGTTGGTTCGTTCAAAATAATTCAGAAATACGTTCAAAATAGCAGCATATCTATACTATCTACGATTTGTTGATTGATAATTGTTTTTAACCTCAAATTTAATGAACTACTCGTAGTTGGTGTTGGTACATCTGCACCAGAGGAAGGTTTGTCCTTGAATGTATGAGCTTCAGTAACGGCGGCAGAGACAGTTTACGGGAAAATAGATACAATGAACTAATGTTTTTAGATGATATAGACAAAAGTTGTCGTTTGAATATCGCATTAAATCTGTCGATATTATAAATTATCGATTTTTCCAAGTTTATCGAATAAATATCGATACTTCCATTCACGTTATCCAGAGTATTCGTAATACGAGTATGTGACAATGTATTCATGCATACTTACATTTATAATACTACTCTATGAGTAGAAAACTTAGGAAATGCCTGTTCTCAATAGGCACAAAAGCTTCCAGAAGGTCAATACTTTTTGTTCCAGGAGAGAAATTTCTGAGAATTTAAACCTATAAAAAGATTGATTATTCCACGGATTGATTTATTATTATTGGCTTCGACAATTTCACCAGTTTTATAGGTATAACACTACAGTCAGAAAATTGTATTTCACATACTCACACCAGATTTTCCAATGATATAGTCTGTTTTCCTAATCAACCATTAAAGGTATTCGAAATTTCGTTGATCGACCTATTTTTTCAATCAATCTATTCCAAGTGTTACGACATAATTTTGGTAGAAAATTACAATTGAATTTTATTAAATGTTATTTCTAATTTGTAAGTACAACAATATTTGCTACATTCATTAAAGATCATATCGAAATTATCAGTACGAATTGAAGAAATTTCAATTCTTTGTTGATTGGTTTCAACTTTTGCTGTACGCTTAGTAAAAAAAATAAATTAGATATATTGCGATATTTCCGGAACAGGACCTCTTGATAAAATGCTGAAGGAAATGAAACTAAATGTTTAGGTTAGATTATAATATTTTAGACCAAAATTTTGACAAAATTTGAAGTGAGAATTCATTTGGCGTTATTTTTAATAACCAAAATAACCATTTAAACTTTGAGGGATCCGTATAAGTAAATAAATGAACCAAAATTAATTTATGATTGATGAGGCCGATACTTGGAGAAAATTAATATCCATAATGAAACAATATTTAGAATTTTCTCATAATTTCAATACAAATACGCATGACGATGTTTCGAAGTACTACTTCTTTATCAAATTATTATTAATCCAGCATTTGATAAAGAAGTAGTACTTCGAAACATCGTCATGCGTATTTGTATTAAAATTATGAGAAAATTCTAAATATTGTTTCAAAATTAATTACTTCTTGAAACATCATAAATCATGTTTTCATCAGTAAATGTCCGAATCGATGAATTTGTGTGAAAATATTTTCAGAATTGTTATAGCATAAAATATTGTTACTTCCCCTTTCCTTTCGCCTTATATTAAGAGACATCCTCATCAGCGTGAAGAGCTACCCTACCCAGCTCTAAGAAGAAAAGAATGTTCCATGATGAAAATCTAAAGAGCGATTGAAATAAGATTTTTGTCCAGAACTGACAGTATTTCTTCTAAGACTGTTTTACAATTATTGGACATTTCTGTTTGACATTTTGGCATATGTTCTGTCCAATCTAATTACATTTGCAACGTTCCTGATATTGAACAAGTTCTTCATCTAAATCCTTCATTTTCCACCAAATCTTCAACCTAAAATTGTTCTTTCCGTAATTCGTCGAAGAAGATTTATTATTCCAAAATATTTAAGCTGTCTATTCGCATGAAATTCGGTCATTTTCTCATTCTTGGAATTAATTCGATGTAGTTTACTTTTTGAACTGATTTACATTAAAAATCTTAAAGAAATTGAAAACTATCACGAATAAATCTTACGAACAAAACTTCATTTTTATTTTTCTTTAAGTGCTCTAGAATGTATTTGTAGTTTAATAAAAAGAAATATTTCAAATAAACTTGTTTTACTCGTATAAAATATTCAACAAGATGGTATTAAAAACTGAAAACAATTTTTTTCCGAATTCGATGATTCGTCCTTTTCCAAAAAAGATCACCGTTATAGTAATGAATTAGTTATACTCGATTGAATTTTAGGGATAGTATTATTTTTCAAAAAATAACTAATTCATTACTAAAATAACGGTGATCTTTTTTGGAAAAGGACGAATCATCGAATTCGGAAAAAAAATTGTTTTCAGTTTTTAGCACCATCTTGTTGAATATTAAATATGAATGAAACAAGTTTATGTGAAATATTTCTTTTTATTGACACATGAAAACTACAAATACATTCTAGAGCACTGAAAGAAATATAAAAATGAAATTTTTTTCGTAAGATTTATTCGTCGTGGTTTTCAATTTCTTTAAGATTTTTAATGTAAATTAGTTCAAAAAATAAACTACATCGAATTAATTCCAAGAATGAGAAAATAACCGAAATATACTTATACTTTAACTTATTATACTTATACTGAATTGAATTTAAAGGCTATTCATGATTTATTCAAACTTCTTCACCTTCCACCGATTGCCTACCGATTGCTTTGTTGGGCTTATGGGTACTACGCTAACAGTAGGTAGCAGTCAAGTCAGAAGTCACAATTACAAATTTAGTGTAGGTTTTTTGATTTTGACGAAGCTCATGCTGAATAAAAAATGTCGCTTCAATTAAATATATAACATTTTATCGAAATTTAATAATTAGATCATTACATAACGTAATCGGGACGTACTAGGAACTCCAAATTCATACAAATATAGCATTACTATTAACTATTAACTACTATCTCAAGTGTTAAGAGTTTAAATCTGTGCTTTTCAATTCTTTTGATACCTCTGTGATTACAGAGTGGTCACTATAAGCAAAATAATTGAAAATAATTTGAAAACCATATTGATATGAGGTTAGGATAGGTTCATACCTCTCATAATTTTCAGTGGCGTAGTTCTTCGGATGCAAGAGACATAACCAAACCGTCACTAAGTGTTATTAACTTAGAGAAAACCTAGATTTCATTTGGTACGAGTCGAAGAAAAGATTTGACTTTGTTGGGAAACCTTAGAAAACCTTTAGATTAATTGGTCACTGGTCTACCTCTAAAGGTAGAGCCAGTGACCAATTTTGTGTTTTCATTTCAAAATTTACCAAAACTTTTTTACTCAATATGTATTCAATACCTGTTTGATGATAAAAGTCATTTTTGGCAAAATTCAATGGCCGGAATTGGCTATCCTAACATTTTGAAAAGAGATTCAATCTTAATATATCAGTTACAAAACTTTGGGAAATTAAAAGTATATTTAAGTGCCGATTTAGAAATTGAAAGAGATTATTTTTTTCATCGGAAAGAAAACATTTATATACAATAACATTATATCGAAATATATATATAAATATAACAAAATGACAGTTTGAAAGACCTTAAACTGTCAGAACATCTCCAGGTCTAGAGCGCATCTGTGTGACTTGAGAAATATTCCAGAAAGTCGAAGAGCTAAGCCACGGCCACCTTCAATACGTGGCTATATAATACTTGAAGGTGGCCGTGAAGGTGGCCGTGGCTAAGCCACACTAATAGCCTATCTCACTCACACTCTATGACAATGTTTTTCGTTCTGGTAGATGGTTAGTTTTTAGCAGTATTCTGAAATTCGTTTTCCGGGTACGTTTTCTTTATTGCCTCCTAACTTCAAGACTACTGAATTGATCAAAGTACAGTTATTTGATGTAAATATTTATAGCGTTCTGGCAACAATTAGGTTAGACGAAAGAGTTCTGTCGATTTTCCTAAGAATTTGAAATATTATTTGAAATAATTTCCCACAGTTTAATGACTGATGATATAACAAAATGAAATATTTTTTCCTAACCTCTTTGAAATGTTTGGGTAGTATACTCCGGCCATTAGGGATTGCTAGAAATAACTTTTATGATCAAACAGGTATTGAATATTGAAGTAAGGTAAGTTTTGCATTATCTCTTTTAAGTGTTTTATGCGTTCATGCATACTCCACAAATTATAATTATATTATAATTATTTCAGTTTGAATGTGTCGAAGTGTACTGTTGTTTCTTTCACAAGGAAAAGAGACCGAATTGACTGTGATTACAGCGTCGGTGGTCAGGTTCTTTCTCGTTCTGATAAGGTGAGAGATCTTGGTGTAGTATTCGACTAGAAGCTTTCCTTTGTCCCACACATCACCCAACTTATTTCATCTGCTGCGAAAATATATGGATTCGTTATACGTAATGGCATATACTTTAATAATTCCTCAACATTCAAATACCCTAATCCGTAGCAAGTTGGAGTATGGCAGCATGATTTGGCATCCCATTTACACTTGCCATCAACGCCATCTTGAGGCTATTCAGAGAAGGTTCTTGAAATTCTTAGTTTGGAGCGAGGATAAAGTTTATCCACAGAGAGGAGTCAAGCATAACGAATTATTGAGTCGATTTAGTTTAATCTCATTGCAGAGCAGGAGAGAAACTTTATCACTCAAATTTTTGTACAAATTACTGCACAATAGTATTGATTGTCCTCCTCTCTTGCCCGCTTTAAAATTTTGTGTTCCTAGGCAAAATTCTCGTAATACAGAATTATTCCACCTAGAGACTCCGAAGACCAACTCCCTAATAATTACAATCCCCCATTTGGTTTATGTAGTCAATAAACCAAATTCAATAGAATTGCCAATAATTATGACATTCACTTTGACTTCATCAGGAGTTATGTGAACAAAGAAAATTTACTAAATTGAATTGATTTAGATCGAGTTCTTTGTAAAATTTCATTAAATGCTATAATGTAGTTATTAGTTACTATTTTTTTAGATTAGATTGAGCTCTTTGTTATATCTTTTTTATTTTAATTATTTAGTTAGTATTCAACATTGTTATTATTTTCTGTAATTGGGTGTTATACTTGTAGAGAATAAAGAACTTATTATTATTATTATATCAAATAAAAATTTCACCATTTATAAAAATGAAAAGTCGAATTGAATATTTGAATCGTCAATTTAAATTTAATTTGTTTGTCTTAATTACTCCGAAAAACTAGAGCAACAGTGATAGAACCAGTTTTGTTCCTGTTAGAACAGTTCGGATAATGCTTCCGTCTTTGTGTATCAATTAAATTGAAATTTATTATTTGTGTGCATCATAAAATCTATAAGAGGAATATGTTTGGCGAAATTTATAAGAGAAATATGTTTTGGCGAGAAGAAATAGAGATAAAAGTTTACATAATTCATTTTTATTAATTTTTATAATTTTTGAATGATCAGAAATGTGTTTTTTGTGTTTCTTACAATTTTGCTTGGGGAATACGTTTACTTATTAGGAGTATGTTTGCTTATGTTTAATGTTGCTATATATACTTATTCTTCACTATGCTTGCTCGCCATAGGTCTTTGTCTTTTTGAGATATGAATTCATATTTTTTTTGAGGAATTTTTTACTGATTTACTTTATTTTTAAGTGAACAAGAATTACTTGTGAAATACTATTAATGTAAGCTCATACCTTGAATATTCATATATTTCCTGAATATAAATAAAGATTATTATCATTATAATTTCGTAAAAAGAATTTTTTTATATTAGACATATTATACACCTTGCAACAATTTTAGATGTCAATTGAAACGTTTAAGTGTTGACATACATATTACTTTATGATAAATTCTCAAAAAACGTGGATTTATAACCTCAAGATGCAAACATATAGGTATATATTGTCTTTGTCCATTTGAATTTTCAATTCAGTTATTTATTTTCAAATTAATTATTTATAAACGTTATTTTCAAATTCAATTATTTATTTATTATTGAGTTTTCCATAATATATAATATTATAGAAACACACCTGTGAGACTTATATTAAAATGTAATCGATATTCATATATTGAATATCTTAAATATACATATTAGACAACAATTATGTTCAATGTTTCTTGATTCCAATCGAAAGAAAAATTGTTGACTGATTACAAAAAGGTTATAATTCTATAGTGCTTCATCTGGAGTGCCATAAGGTTCCATACTTGCTCCTTTGCTTTTTACATTGTTCATAAATGATATAATCGATGTCATTGATGTTAAGGGTTTATTGTTCGCTGATAACTTCAAGATTTTTCATTATATTTCCAGCATTGGTGACTGTGAACGCATTGCAAGAAACTTTTGTAATATTGTAAATTGGTGTGATTTCAACAAATTAAACCTCAACATCTCCAAATGTCATGTTATGCCATTCTCCACAAAATATAATTTGATCAAATTCAACTATGAAATTGGTGATAATATTTTGGGAAGACCTAATACAATTATTGACTTTGGCGTAACCTTTGATTATCAACTAACTTTCGTGCCACATATCAATGCTATAGTAACCGCTGCCTGTATAGAGTATATGGTTCCATTGTATTGTGCTTTCGTAAGATCTACACTTGAATACGGATGAACAGTCTGGAATCCTGGTTATCATGATCAACCGGAGTCTAACAACGAAAGATCCTGAAACTTTTGAGCTTCAGAATTGATGGAATATATCCACCTTTAGGCATACAACATGAAACACTTACAAGTAGACATAATGTGGACACACTCAGTGAGCGAAGGAAATGCCATGCAATAATCTTCTTGCATAAAATAATTAACAATAAAGTGAAATGTCAGGAGTTATTGCAAGAGCTTAACTTTATTGTTACAAGAGTTTCTTCCAGAAGCGAATTCACGTTCTACCTTCCAGCAGGTAGAACGAATGTTCTAAAATTTTCTCCATTGCACACGATGTGTGAACAATGTAATATTTTGGGAGCTAAGGTGGATATTTTCTGATATATTACTGATATTAAGGCAAGTTTCCTCGATATGCATAGTCTCTGCTGAAACAATCATTTATGTGTATTTACGAACAGAATTCATATTCACTCATATAATTATGTGTGTATAAGTGTAAATATGTGAATGTATATGTATGTGTGCGTTTAAATGTATATGTATGTATAAGTTTGGTCAGCATATCTCAGTTTATCAGTTGTGATTCATATCACAAACTCTTTCATTTGAAGTTGAACTTTAAAATTTGAAAGTACAAAATTGAAACTTTTATGCTACCAGTTTTGTTTTTTGTATCTGTTGTGTTTCTTGTTTTGCAATTAGGACCTGTCCTGTAAAACGGTTTATGTTAAATAAATAAATATGATTTTGAATATGAGATATAACAGTCACAATATACGAAATTTCTATAATATATGGTTGAACCGATAATATTATTAATAATTATATTAATTGATTAATAATCTATTTGTAAATATCAAGAACCCGATCAAATAGGTTTAGATTCAAAAGTTATCAATAAAATGCAATTTAAGTAGTTTTCTTAATGCAATTCAATATTATCGCAATAAGTAATCGATGTCCTGATTTTTTTCAATATGTTTTTAACTGTTCTTATATACTCTTTGTGAAATATTCGACTTAACAAATATTATTTTTGTTATTTATTTTCAGATGTAAGTGAAGGCAGGACAAGACTGAACGTCATAATTTTCTCATCAAGTAGATAAATTCTCAGTTTTTTATATATACAAAGTTCATGAAGAAGTAAATAATTTGCGAATCTTATACAAAAACCAGTAGTTGATTCGCTCTAGTGATCAATCGAATGAATATGTTACATGTCTCAATTACTTCTTCAATTGCTTTTCAACAATAAATAAATCAAAATACCTACATAACAAACCATCAGTTTTAGCAACACAGAGAAGTACTGTTTTGCACTGATGAAACGTCACACAGAAGCCATAAAAACAATTTCTGATGTAATTTTTCATCGCAAAATAACTCACTATCCAATTAAACCTTCAGAAATCGATATTTCTTCTTCTTTCTTGTTTCCTGTGCTCCATATCCTCCTAACAGATCAGGAATTGCCAATGGTTCTTTTGGTCGTACTTAAGTTACTTTTACATCCATATAAAGTCCAAAAACTCAATCAGAGAAATAAAACTTCATTTTAATCATACTAAAAGCAAAATATATCTTGATTGTCACCTTCAAATATGTTCTGCAAGCAATTCAAGATTTCTTATTCCTCATCTTATTCAATTCTCTCTGAATTCAACATGAATTTATGTGGATAATCGAAAAAACATTCCCGAAGTTTATGTTTCATAATAACATCGAGTCTTTGTTACTGATAAATATCATAATAACAGGTGTTTTTTTTTTAGAGGTATAGAACTTTAAATTATAATAAAAAAACGATGGATCATTCGATTGACAAGAATTTTTTCTGTTCGAAAGATAATCTTGTGGCATTACATTTTAAATATGATTTGTGGCATGTGACAGCACGGCTGGCTCGGATGTAGTCCAATCTGGACGTCCAATTTTCGATGACTTTTTTCAACATTTGTGGCCGCATATCGGCAATAACACAATATTGTCTTCCAGATGGTCAAGCGTTCGTGGCTTATATACCGATCACCATTGACTGTAACGTTCTGGCCATCATCGTTTTTGAAGAAGTACGGACCAATGATTCCACCAGCCCATAAAGCGCACCAAACAGTCACTTTTTCTGGATGTAACGGTGTTTTGACATACACTTGAGGATTATCTTCATTCCAAATGCGGCAGTTTTGTTTGTTGATGTAGCCGTTCAACCAGAAGTGCGCTTCATCGCTAAACAAAATCTGCTTATGAAAATCGGGAACAACGGCAATCTCGTTGAGGCTCATTCGACCAATCAATTTTAATTAATTAATTGATACGATGAATTGCCAAACCTAACTGAGAATAAATCACTTCTCAGCTGTTAAATCGGTCGCCATCTTCAACAGTAATGCCAACTCAAAGTTCTATACCTCTAAAAAAACACCCGTTACATTCTCACTGCAGTCGTGAAAGACGTTACTCCTTGGCGTATTTTGAAAATATTTTTTATTCATTAATGGTTTTTGTAAGCCTCTTTGTTTCGAATATAAACCCAAAATAAATTTTGATATTTATATTTATTGGAATTGGTATTGTGTGGTTGTTACTGAGCCGAATGTCAAGAGCCATCTATCATATATCAGATCTCGTTGAGTGCCTACGTTTAAATAGTGAGTAAATGATCTTATTAAGAAGTATTTCTATTATAAGGACTTACTGGTGAGGAGTACTGCAAGTCTCGAAACCAACCCTGCCTAAGCTTCTGAAGAAATATTAGGGCCATACTTGACAAAAGTTCATTCAAGATGGGCACATTTCAGTTTGGTTGCTCGTGAATTTCCAACAGCAGCAAACAGACATAGATCAATTTGCTACGTTGAAACACACGCAATGATAATGGACAATGCTAACAATGAAGACAATGTCATCACCCAACCAGACCATAGAACGTTTTCAGCTGTTCCAATACACCTACAACATTTTCGCAGAAACTGGCACACTGATAAAGATGTCCTCTCTCTGATGAAAAAAATCTGTGCAGTGTTTACCATATTCCGACCCAATTGGAGATCTCAATATCAAGAAAATGCCTCTGTATGGGTGTCACACGTGAAAAGTCTTGCAAAAGGTCTTCAGAAAATCACAAGTTTTCTTCAATCATTGTCTCCAGAACATCCAGAGGGGAATAATAATAATATGTTCTTTATTCTCAACAGGTATAATACCTAATTACAGAAAATAATAACATAATGTTGAATAATAACTAAATAATTAAAACGAAAGAGATATAACAAAGAGCTCAATCTAATCTAAAAAAACTAACATAGTAACTAATAACTAAATCATAACATTTAATGCAATATTACAAAGAACTCAATCTAAATCAATTCATTTTAGTCAATTTCCTTTGTTCACATGACTCCTCATGATAACTTCTATGGAGTCGAAGTGACTGTCACAATTATTGCAACTCTATTGGATGTAGACTCCATAAACCAAATGGGGGATTGTATAAGCGAGTTGGTCCTTGGAGTCTCTAGGTGGAATAATTCTGTTGTACGAGAATTTTGCCTAGGAACACGAAAGTCAGCTTTAGAAAATATAACTGAAGCACTGGACCCAAAGCAGCTACGAGTGTATATAATAAATACATGTTATTTTATATAAGAGAGATGAATACATATTAATTTTTAATTTGACAATCACTAGATTTCATATACCTGTAGTTTTATACCGGTGTTAAAAGACAATTTATCTAGATAAAAAGAATTGTACTGTACGTTTTCCCATTGTATTGTACGTTTCCCATCATGAATTATTATTGTAACAAGATATATACAAATATCTACATGCATTACGTCCACAGACATATACCTAAAGTTCCACATCTCACTTAGGATTCGAAGCCATATCCATCTCCATCCACTTCAGCTTCTATCCTATCAGCTATCATTTTATATTTACTCGTACATTCTTGTACCAGAAGCTATCATTTTATATTTACTCGTACATTCTTGTACCAGATTATACTAGAAAACAAATTCTGATGTTAATAAACCTTCAATTTATGCGGTCCCAAAACTTTACAATGTTATGCCTGATCATTTAAATTTCGCAAAGCCTCAACAGTTTTGCGTGTGGAACACAAGAATAATTGTTTCAATCGTGCCAGAAATTCTTGCACAAAGTATTCAAGTTATTATTTCCATTTTGGTTCATTGACATAGCTTTTTTATATTCTGAATCAACTTTCTGTGGTAATTGTCATAGAATTATTAATAAATTATCTTTAACGTTAATAGATTCTGTGCTTGTCAACATACGTACTCGTATGTCTAATCAAAGGTCAAGTTCTTTCAAAACCTTTTTGAATATATTATATTATTAAATCAACACTAGGTATATGAGAAAAAAATTAAGTCGCAACTTATTTTTATATTAAGCTTTCAAAATGTATAAGAAATTAAGAAATTGAATTGAAATATATGATTCATTTCATATTATTCTTTATTTTTATATTAAAATCTTTCAAATTCCTATCTTTTAAGATTTAATTAAATTTCGTTATTAATTAATTGCTTAATTAATCAAGAGAAAATGGATGTGGTTTCGAGAAAGCATGGTAAAATTACAAACACATATACATTTTACAACTGCTTTTAGTTGTGCTTAAAGACGGATTCCACATCCTTTTTCTCCTAGAAGCCGTTAATCAATAGCGAAATATATATAGTCCATTGACCGCCAGCCCAACGAAACCTTTTTCTCCATATATATGTATTATTCTCTCTCTCTTTATATATATATATATATATATATATATATATATATATATATATATAAAATGAATTTCTATATTTAAATATATATATATATATATATATATATATATATATATATATATATATATATATATAAGAAAATGAACACTAGAAAAATTAACCAAAAGAATGTTATAGTAGAGCTAGCATATGTGAACGTGTACGATGTGATGTCTCCATTATCCTTCAAGGGATAAATGATAGAGAAATATTGGAATCGATGCCACACCTAAAGGAAGGGCGAGATATGTGTTTCGTTCTACAAGGAACTCGTCAGTCGCACCACGTCGATCGAAGTGAGGCAACGATTTCAATCCCCAAGTATCTTCTTGTGACTCCAAGTGAAATACCTTAGGGCTTAGAGTAATGAATACACCACAATTCCATCTATAGGAATCAGTAGAAAACATCTCTCAGATTACAGACACACCAAGAATCGAACTTTCAAATATCTTCTATACCCGTAGGTATCAACTAAATTGCAATGTCAAATAATTTATTCGTCAAATAGACATTGCAATTGAGTAGATATCTATGGAATATGTGAAAGTTTGATGCTTGGTGTGTCTGTAATCTGAGAGATGTTTTCTACTGATTTTTATAGACGGAATTGTGGAGTACTCATTACTCTACGGTTTTTCACTTGGAGTCTCAAGAAGATACTTGTGGATTGAAATTGATGCCTCACTTCGATGGGCGTGGTGAGACTGACGAGTTCCTTGTAGAACGAAACATATGTCTCGCACTGACTGTGACATCGATTTCAATATTTCTCTAACATTTATCCCTTAAAGGATGATGGAGACATTACATCGTACACGTTCACATATCTTGCTCTACTATAAAATTCTTTTGGTTAATTTGAATTTTGCGAATGAATGTTCTAGTGTTCATTTTCTTGAATATTTCATTCAATGCGATAAGCATAAAAACTTCATATTATCAAACGTTAATTAAAAAAATTATTTTTAATTAACGTTTCTCTACAAATTGTAGCTTTTTGAGAACTGTAACGTATAGTTTTCATTACATTAATATTATCTCATCTTAAGGTTCGTTATTGCTAAAAATCTCAATTTTCATTCAATATATAAACGTAAAAATAAAGCAGATATTCCTAGGTTGAATTCCTAACTTGAAGATATTTGTCTTATTTCATAAAATATTAATGAAATAATTGAAATGTTTGTTTCAACACTTTCCACGAAACACAATAAGACAATGAGCATATTTTGAGGCAAAAGCTCAAAACCTTCAATACGTTTTATTGATTACAAAGGTCATTGATATGAAGTTGACAGTCTAGCTTGCAGTGAAAGTGTGATACATAATCAACCACAACTTCTTCAGGAAAATTACTAGTTATAATCGTGAAAGTAATGCCCACTGTATTGTTTGTTTGTTTTACAAAAATAATTCGAAATAGACGAATAAGTGTGAAATACATGAAATACCCTCATTTTTGGTTAAATATAAATAAACTCATTTTTTAAATTTCCAGTCTTTATACGGTTATATCTTTCGTGCATACAACTTAATCGTGAATTACAATCAGATCATTGCTTTCAGAATTATATGCATTATATAACTTGAAAACCAACTTTTTAATTACTAAAAAGAAATTAAAACTTATTACCTGGCTGTTTGAATGAGTACATATTCAACAGACACCATAGATAAGTATATAAATATACAGCCTATGCTGTATACTTTAAACTACTATACTATAAACAATATTCGTAAGGATAATTACAGATTACCGGAATACAGACAATGTTAGAATGTCAAAACAGTGAAATAAACTAACCGGTTTCATCTCAATCAGGTCTTTAGGCCAACACAAGGTAACCTTCTGGTTCATCAATAAATGTGAGTAAGTGATATTTCTTGTTGATGAAAACATTTCTTGCTTAAATACATTATACTATAGTCTTTTTCACTTCAGGCTTTCATTTTCGTCCCGCTACATATGAGCCTCTTGGAATTTTTATGACATCCTTTTTGTTACATCCAATACGCTACTGTATGATTTAGTCATCAATTGGTTTTGTATTTTCAGGTAGCAATGTTATTTTGCCTGAATAATGGATGCTTGCTTTAGACTATCATAACTCACTAGCAGTAAATTTTGTGTTCTCTTTGTTTCCTCGTCGTTTTGCACAGAAAAACTCTGCGTTATGCATGTCCATATCTTGTTAACTTTGCCCACATACAGCTTTGTCCATAGAGAAGACCTATTATGGTGAGAAGTTGAATACTGTGCAACCTGATTTCTAATGAATTATTATTATTATTGCTCAAAGAGCATAAGTCAGAGTCTTAAGGTGGATTTAGACTAAAAGAACATAGAGCTAGAGCTAGAACTAGAGCATTCTTTCGTTAATATCTAGTGTAAACTAAAGCTCGACGTATCTATTTACATCAAACGAACACCGAACTAGAACTAGAGCAAGAATGTTCTTTCTTGATCTTTTGGTGTAAACGAGAGCTAGATCGAATGTTCTTTGCTCATTCGAGTCAATTCTTTGGTTGGTGTTGGTAGTGCTTCACTATGTCTGATTCTGACAGTGAAATCATTATTGCAAGTGCGGCATTTATCATTTTGCAGCAAAAACTCAAAAATAAAAGACGGAAGACACGTTGGTGGGTTACAAATTTAATGCAACGAAGGACACTGGATAATGTAGGTGTTAGGTGATACAATGACGGATATGCAAAAACAGGAAGAAAGTGGTCAATGCCAAAATTGATACCAATACCAAAAAGATAAATACGTTGCACAGAGTTGAAGAAGGTCGCGAGACTTGATAATTTGTATTAGTAATCAAAACTTTAAATGTAATTAATCAAAGCACTTAATAAAAAACCAACCCAACTGGATTACTGTTAAAATTTCAGACCTGGAAATTAAAGATGACAAATTTGAGGGATTTTTAGACACTGTCCAAAGCAGTGCTTCTAGAGCAGTGATCTGTGAACACATTCGAAATGTTCCGAGAAGTCATAACAAATTTGAAACACATTTAATGAAAATTATCAACAACTGAAATACAACGTGTATAATTTGAAAATAAAAAATTCTTGCCTTCGAATAATTACATAAATTGTTTTATTTATGGGCAATAGATGATAATAACTTATATTACCCTCAGAGAATTATTATTGCGTTGCAAAACAAAGACAAATATAAAAAAACAATGAAAAAAAAAATTTAGTCAAATGGCCATTAGAAGATAAATAGATATATACATGCATTTATTTTCTTGAGACAACAAATTAGATATAGAAAACGACAAATTATAAATATAAAATTATGTAAATAATATACTACCTCTATATACCTACAACAATACATAACATAAAATTTCTATTCGAAATTGGAATTCTAAACACTCAAATTAAAACACACATTCACAAACTAATCAGAAATTAGAAGTGTTCAAATCATTAAGTTATTTCGATTTCTGATATTCATACCGTGTATAGGTATGTTTGATTTCTTGAAATTATTCTTATTTTTACTCATAAATTTACACAGTTCATAGAGGTAAGCTCCAGCTACTATCAGGAGCCCGAATGTCTTGAACATTCTCCTACAAGAGTGATCCAGAAATAAGGATGAAACGAAACGAGTAAATAAAAGTACATAACCGATACTTTTTTCCGATACTAAGTACTTTTAGTATCGATACTTTGAAGTAAAGTATTGAATAGGTATCGGTCAAAAGTTCAAAAGTACTCATGTGAGTACCCCAATGTAACTATTCCATTTCAATATTGATTAAAAAATGACAACCCTAAGGTAATAATAATAATAAGTTTTTTATTCTCAACATGTATAATAACTAATTACAGAAAATAATAACATAATCAATAAATTAAAACAAACACTTTTGACTTAAGTTTCACTGAATATATTAAAAACTCTACATATGTTTCGGGTGGTTAACCCATTATCAAGAGTATACAATGGTACTGACAATGTCCAGTAACATCAAATACTCTTGATAATGGGTTAACTACCCGAAACATATGTACAGTTGTTAATATATTCAGTGAAATTTAAGTCAAGAGTGTTAATTTTAATTTATTGTTTTCAACATAATGTTTCACCAAGCGATAAGCGAAACCTCCGTGTCATTTATTAATAACATAATGTTGAATAATAACTAAATAATATGAAAGAAAAATAACAAAGAGCTGAATATAATCTAAAAAAAATTAAAAAAGAAATTAATAACTAAATAATAGAATTAAATGAAATATTAGAAAGAACTCAATGTAAATCAATTAATAGGCAACTTCCTTTGTTCACATAACTCCTAATAATAACTTCTATGGAGTCAAAGCGAATGTCATAATTATTAGCATTTTTATTGAATGCATACTCCATAAACCAAATGGGGGATTGGTTAGAGAGTTGGTCCTTGGAGTATCTAGGTGGAATAATTCTGTACTACGAGAATTTTGCCTTGGAACACGAAATTTCAAAGCGGTCAAGAGAAGAGGACAATCAATACTGTTGTGCAGTAATTTGTACAAAAATTTGAGTGGTGAATTTTCTCTCCTGCCCTGCAATGATATTAAACTAAATCGACTCAATAATTCGTCATGATTGACTCCTCTCATGATTAGAGGATAAACTTTATTCTCCCTCCAAACTAAGAATTTCAAGAACCTTCGCTGAATGGCCTCAAAATGGCGTTGATGGCAGGCGTAGATGGGATCATGCTGCCATACTCCAACTTGCTACAGATTAAAAGGTAATTAAAAACGGTAATTCAGGTAAGTATCGATACAGTATATAGTGAAAGTTTCGATATTCCTCGAAAATATCGTTTCAATACTAGAAATTACCGTACATTTGTATGATCACAGATATGGTTAGAACCATAGGAATTAAATAACACTCTGCGCCGCCATATTTAGTTATCATTGGCATTTTATTCGTACGTTCTGTTTCCCTCGCATGTTCGTTAACTAATCCCTCTCTAGAGGTAGTCATAGAGGTAGAGAAGTGAGTTCTCTCATTTGAGAACTCACCCTGGATTTGATACTTTTTACGGTTTTTACTCTAAATTTTCCATAAAAGATTCGAAAAGAGTAACGACACTTTTCATTCGAGTAAGTATCGATACCTCCTTTTTAATCGATACCGAGTAAGTATCGATACTTAACGACCGAGTAAGTATCGATACTTAACGACCGAGTTAGTATCGAGTAAAAGTATCAATACCTAGACGGTATCGTTTCATTCCTATCCAAGAATACATCTCACAATTACCTTCTGTCTTGTGAAAACGACTTCAAATGACAAAATGCTTCAAATTAGTGCGAAAACATTTGAAAAGTCACCCTGGATTTGATACTTGTTACGGTCTTTACTCTGAATTTTCCATAAAAGATTCGATACGAGTATTGATATACTTTTCATTTGATATGAGCAAGTATCGATACCTACTTTTTAATCGATACCGAGTAATTATCGATACTTAACGACCGAGTACAATATCGAGTAAAAATATCAATACCTAGACGGTATCGTTTCATTTCTATCCAGGAATACATCTCACAATTACCTTCTGTCTTGTGAAAACGACTTCAAATGACAAAATGCTTCAAATTAGTGCGCAACAAAATTTCAAAAATCACCCTGGATTTGATACTTGTTACGGTTTTTACTATGAATGTTCCATAAAAGATTCGATACGAGTAATGATACTTTTCATTCGATAAGAGTAAGTATCGATACCTACTTTTAAATCGATACCGAGTAAGTATCGATATTTAACGACCGAGTACCGAGTAAAGTATCGATAGCTCGACGGTACCGTTTCATCCCTACCCAGGAATACATCTCACAATTATCTTCTGTCTTGTAAAAACGACTTTAAATGAGAAAATGCTTCAAATTAGAGCGAAAGCATTTGAGAAGTCACTCTGGATTTGATACTTGTTGCGATTTTTACTCTGAATTTTCCATAAAAGATTCGATATGATTCGAGTATCGATACTTTTCATTCAATATGACTACGTATCGTTACCGAGTAAGTATCGATATATGTATATATAAGTATTAACGACCTAGTACCATATCGAGTAAAAGTATCGATACCTCGACGGTACCGTTTCATCCCTATCCAGGAATACATCTCACAATTAACTTCTGTCTTGTAAAAACGACTTCAAATGAGAAAACGCTTCAAATTAGAGCGAAAGCATTTGAAAAGTCACCCTGGATTTGATACTTGTTACGATTTTTACTCTGAATTTTCCATAAAAGATTCGATATGATTCGAGTATTGATACTTTCCATTCGATATGAGTAAGTATCGATACCTACTTTTTAATCTATACCGAGTAAGTATCGATATATGTATATATAAGTATTAACGACCTAGTACCATATTGGGTAAAAGTATCGATACGTTAATCAGTAGAATCAAATTTTATTCAAATGAAAATAATAACACTTTTTTCAACGATCACCATTCGTTTTCTGTGTTGTGGAACACACTTGGTTAAAGTACACTAAAATTATTTGATATACTCTACATTCTTCCGGGCTACCATTTATTGCCAAGAGTTATCAAAAATAGACAAGAACAGGTAACGACCTATATATTCCTAATATTGATTTAATTGTATGGAAACTCCCATTGTGATTCTCAGAATTCTTTCACAATTCAATTCTTTCTTGTAGCCATTCTTCTATAGTGAGTATATAATTTTTATTTATTGTACTAGTACAGTACTTATTTATTAAAGCTGCTGAACTAGTTTCTTTTATTCAGGTCTATATCTAGTTCATTTTGAATTTATTCGATATAACATTGAGGTTATTATTTATTCACTCATTCACAATTAATAGCCCGAAACATGTCTCGTGTGAATTGAATAATTTTAGTGGAATTTAGTAAGAGTTTTGAATAAATTATACACAATTATACTATTATACTTTTCAACAACCTTCCACAAGTATTGCGCGAGAGGTCAATCAAGAAGTCTTTGTGATTTTTGTTTTAACCTTACATTTTTTCTTGTTTTACATATTCCACAAAAATTCTTCAGTTTTAATTCCAAAGCTTATTAAATTATCGGTATTTTTATTCTTACATTGCAATTTACTTGTGTTTGTATAATCATAGGTATGATGTATTTCCACTGTACTTACTTCTAAATCAATTTACTAATTCTGCTTTGAAACATGAATACTTCAAAAAGTATTTAGTTTAACATGGTCGGAACTATTGAAGGAAAGAAATTTTCAAAAAATATATATTTTGCGACTCCTAAAAAATTTCTTCAATTTTTTTAAAAGAGCCAAACAATTTAACAGTAAGATTCATGTATTGTATTGAATACCTATAACTTTTTCAACAATAACAAATATAGATTTGAGATGGCTGTTGGTAAAACTGCGTATTTTCCCGATACACCACTCTGTGGTTTCGATTCCGACAGAAAACAACGCAATTATAAAAATTTGTGATAATAGTAATAATTTCAATATTTGCTCCTTTCCTATAATAAGTAAATAAAAATGAGAAAGGATCATAGTATATACTAAGATATTAAATAACAAACAATCGAAACCCGCGACTGAACAATTAGTTCTCATAAGATACAATACTTTGCATCAGGTTATAATCCGAAAACAATAATCGTATTATATATATCTTTGAATGAAAAATACTTCAATATATAATTTGCGTTTAATGAAGTAGGTATGCAGACTTATGTATATTAATCCATTTATAATTTAACATATTTAAAAATAATGCCAAAGCTTAAGTTAATAAGTAATATAAAATTTGACAAAACAATTTACAAAGAAATAATGTACAAGTATAAGGAATGCACTTTGAATTGCATTTATAGACATATATTTTCGACAATTTAAGAATTCGCAAGACGTCGTTCAAGATAAAATACGGAAAAAAAACGTGGAATTCCAAGAATGTCAGACATTAAACTGAAAAGAGCAAAACAATTACAATAATTGACCATCCACTTGCAGATACAAACAAATATGGTCACTGAATAATATTATCGACAGGGATATAACGCTTCATTATTATACTCTATGAATTGAACAACGAAGAAAGTGAATAGACAGATAAATGAAACAATTGATCATCGAACTAAACTGGTTATGGCCCGCGAACTATCAAACCAACCAAAACTATTCCAATCCAAGCGTTCTTTATTTGTATGCGCAAGTGTAAGCAGATAGCAAGGTTGTTCGCGTTGATAATGACTCTTTGCAAACACTTCTACCAACTAATTTTGTCTCCTAAAAAACAGAAAGAATTCAAAGATCCCAAACTCGTATGATGAAAATGTGAAACTGAAAATTTTCCTTAATTCTATATTAATTCTGAAATATCTTTGATAAATTTTATACGCGCGCAAATTTTGATTATTTTATTTCCATTATTAGGCTTGAAATACTGTGTAGAAGTTTCGAAATTATCCATTCCATGGTTATATGTAACTAGAGATGTTGACCATCCGAATATTGTATTCGATTCGCTTTGTTTCCCGCCATGTTGCGTGAAATAACGTGCTGGTCGACTGTAGAGAGAAATAGACTGGAGGGTCTGTGCCGTAGCTTTCCGTGAAAGCAGTACACTGTAGCCTAGCTACTCGCACTGAAACGATGACGTCAGTAAAAGGAGATACGGCGATGTAGACCGTGAGCGACGGAGAGAGATAAACACACTCGAAACTTATTAGAGTAGGGAGGCCGACCGACCCAACCTCACCAACATGCAGCCCGTTCGCAAATCGATCCGAATGCCGGAATAGAGAGAGAAAGACTATGTTTTATGCATGGGTGTGAATTGTGAACGGGCCCACAACGGCTGAGTCACAGTAATTGATAATAACTTAGGCATTGCCTCGCACTCTGTGTTTGGATCTAATACAGCAGAACTTTTATACATACTTTTAAAGATTAGGTGCGTTGTTTGCCGAACTCTGATGAATCTGTATCGATGCTCGTGATATGTTCGATTATCGACTTGGACGTCAAACACAATATGGGTTGCATAACTCGCCAACAATACAGATTACGATTCGATTTAAAATTCGCAAATCGAACGAAACTCAGATAATGAGAGCGCGCGAAATCGTGAATCAATAATGTTAAAATTTTTATAAAAGCACGTTGGCCACTATCTCGGCATAATTTTAGGGATTGGGCACGTTGGATGAACGATATCGAATTCAGGTCCGGCATCGTGTATATCCTTTTTGAACTACCTGTTGACGGGCTCTAATTATACGGATTACGTAACACACTGAGAACATAATTTATGTACTTCCTTTTTCAGCCGTAACCATCCGGAGATTTCAATTCTGCTCCGTTTGGACCTGTACCGTCGATCGCTATTAGCTTCGTGTTTGATTGGCGTGAGGCCTCTCCGAATCTTCTTTTTCCACCCTTTTTGTTCGGTACAGAATTACTTTTTCTGGCATTTCATTTTCACTCCCCCTAACGGTCGGGTGCCAAAGCTTCAAAACAAGTATTTGTATCGATAGAGAAATCGAGATTATCTACTGGTTATTCACCAGAATGATGAAATACTTGTGTTTTATTCATAGACACAAATAAACATGAGTACTTCAGCATTTTACATTTTTAAATCTATGTTTTGTTAATTACTCGAACGTCACGAAACGAAATTATTTTCATGTGATTATAAATCAATAATACACAAATATATTTTCAAATCATATAACTGTAATCGCCTTTTATTAGGTACAAGATGAGTGTATGTGTCAAAACAAACAGAAAGATCCAGTTGTATTAACCCTTGACAATGAGTATCAGCCCGAAACATTAGTCGACTGCGGAGATGTGTACGGAATTTAGTCAATTATTATTTTTTGACAAATTATTCTATAGTTTTAATAATCTTCCACCAAGTGTTGTTCGAGATGTCAAAGCATTAAAAAAAAATCTCGTATACATATTCGCAATATTTGTAAGATTAATGGTTCCCAGAAACTGCTTTCAACGTTCTGATGAGAGCTAACAAGTTCGAAACAACCGACTGTTCGGAGTGCGTGTATTACCTATAATTATTCTCCATGTGTAAAAGACACACTCGGAGCATGTGTAATCGGGTGTTTCGAGCTTGTTGGCTGTCATCATAAGGTCCAAAACCATTTCTGGTATGTTAATATTTGCGTCTTAAGCTTAATATTTCAAAGTAGTTGAAATGCAATTGAAGACAATATAGAAATATTTTGCTACAATAAAAAAACTCTGTCAAATGTTCATGACATGTATACATGTCCTGCACTGAGTGCTTTACTAAGTTGCAATATCTTTTTATGATATTTCTGAATTACTGTGAAATTCAAAACCAACTAATCATCATATAAAAAACAAATAACCAATACAATGTAAAGTTGGAGCTATTTTTATTTTTTTAGCTAAAACTTTCAATCAGTTTATAAAATATAAATAAGAGGTATAATAAATAATGACTGTCAGTGATTTTTAGACAAGTATTTATTATTACCTTTCATTCAAATATGAACTCACAGTGTTGATTAATCGTTCATTAAATTCATTATACAATATAATTTATTCAACAATTATTATTACAACAACTTATTTTTAGTGTTCTTTTTAGTAAAATCAAAAAATTTGACAGAAACACTTGAAATCTAAGTTCAACCATTTTCTAAAACTACATACTGAAATATTAAAAATGTTAAAATAATAAAAAAAAACGTTAATTTCATTTAAAACGTGGAAATTTCATGTTATGATATCGGAGATCATGTCTAATTTGAAAGTGGTAATGAGAACTTTTAGGTTTTTAGAATGTACATAAGTATCTACTTCTTTTGGGAGATTTCAGCAAAATATTCCAGATATCTTATTTCTGGTGGAAAATATGAGTTTCTGACAATCGCTTACCTCTTATCAACATTCAAATATGAGAAATACTTGATAAGTGCACATATATCTTTCTGAAAATATTTTATAACATTCTGCCAACCAATAATTCAGATTTGAATATAAAATTTTGAAAACTAATAACATGACAGCACACATAGCCTGTATATATAGCGTTTTTTTTTTGCAGAAGGTTATTAGTTGACTGATAACAATGCTTGCAGGGCATTCTTTTTGTTTCAATTTAAAGTATGAACAACTTAAACATGCCTAGATTGTTCTGATGGGAGTCAACAAGCTCGAAACACCCAACAACCACTGCTTCCAAATACGGATAAATGCTATTCGATGAACTTATTGGTTCGATACTATAACTTTTCCCGCGATAAACTCTCTGTTTATTATTATTCGCGGTTTTGACAACCCGTAAATGATAAAATTCGCTTCCATGTTGCGGTGAAGGTATCTCCCAGTCCAGAGTTTCATGCGGAAAACGTGAACGGGCACTTATCCTCTGTAGAAGATTTACTTAATTCATTTCATATCCAAGATTGTAAAACTTGAAGTGGGCTACGCTGGTGTGATGAGAGCCAACAAGTACAAACCACTTATCAATTTCGAATTAATGTTTTATCTACAAGTTCCTCGTTTCATATTATTCATATAAATATTACATATAATATTTCTACAAAGGACAATTGGAAGCAGCCGTTGACATGTGTTTCGAGCTTGTTGGCTCTCATCAGAACGACGTAGTCAAGTTCAAGGTGTACGATTTTGGAGACAAAAAAAACAAGAGAAGAGTTCTACAAATGAAGTTGCCATCTTTAGGCTTCTGCGTTAACTCTACGAGTTGGGAGATTTCATCAATTGCTTCGCTTTTACGCGACTTTTTATTCTTTATGGAATTTATTCCGGAGAATTTTCATAACAAATGAAAAAAGGTTGTTCAAACTTTTTACTGCATTAAACATTTTTCGGTTTATTATTTATGTACAATACAGCTTTAATATAGGAACTATTGGCACAAATTACTTCAAATAATAAAAATTTTGAGTAGTGTTTGGAACTTAATATAAATGTTAATACTCGAGATTTAAATGGATTAAACTCAATAAGTAAGCAAAGAAATTCTTTATTTCTATCTGTAATATACAGTAATATGATCTATGCTGAAATTACTTGTATTTTTCGATTTGAATAAATATTATTTGGTACTTACAGTCGTTTATTTCAGATCAAAAATGAACCTATAAGTATAAGGGAATACTGAAAATTTTTAGTGGCTATTAAAAATTGTTAAGTTTTTTGAATTGAATCTTTTAGCTCTTCAGAAGGTTATCGACCCTAGTGCAACGAAATTTTTGTTGTACAGAAAAAGTTTTGTTGAAGGGAAATTCTATTCTTATTCTATCTATAATATGCTTCGGGTAGTTAATCCATTATCAAGAGTATACAATATTACTGTATACTCTTGATAATGGGTTAACCACCCGAAACATATGTAGAGTTTTTAATATATTCAGTGAAACTTAAGTCAAGTGTTTTAATCTTTAATTTATTGTTTTTAGCCTAATGTTCCATCAAGAGATAAGCGAAACCTCAGTTTCATTTAATAAATTATGAGGTCTACTTAATATGTAACATATAATTAAAAACATTTCAGTAAGTATAATAAACTAGATATATATTTCGTATATATTAAATCATCATCAAAAGTTCAATACAACTGAGTTGTTTCAAACAAAGGCGTTACATTAACTCTTGATAACGGGTAAGTAGCCCGAAACATATGACGAATGTATCTAATAACTTTGTGAAATTTTTCCCAAGTGTTTTTAATTATATATTGAATCTCAAAATGTTTCCCACATGTTGTGCTAGGAATGGATTAATCTGCATGATACATATTTGCAATATTTCAATAATCTCATTAAGGTATTATTTATTAAAATTACACTGAGACAGTTGACGCATTCAGGAGTACCAACTTTCGGTAGTATATATTTGCCCATGAAACTGTTCAGAGCAAATCTCAGTTTTGGAAAGGTTATCCAGGAAACTTTCCTGAGACTTCTGAAGTAACATTTTTCCTTGCTGTGTCCAACAATCCATAGATTATACCAGACGAAATAATACGGATATTTTGTCCGAGCACGTTTATCAGCTCGTTCCTTGAATCGTGTCGACGATAACGTATTATTAAAGCACGATAAGCTAAAACCTCACGTCTATTTTGGTTTTGATCAATTCCTTTTGACTAGACTTGAACGCAGAATGAGGCAAGGGGTTATTATTTGACCTCAATTCAATTTAGCGAACATTTTCTGTAGCGTTTAATCGTTTCGACTTATTTATCAAATATAACAATGTTTTACTTCTTCGAAAACTTTATTCATTCAATTTAAACTTCCTTAGAACTTTCATACGCACCATCCAAGTTGTATTTACTTTGCTTGTCATATTGAAATAAAGAAATTAGGTAAACATTTTGGGATTATTTCATGATTTCATTTTTTACTATAATTACTTTAAACATAGAATAGTTCTGCATTAAAGTGAGTTAACTTAGTCCGGTCACGCTCTATGCCCTTTTTACTTGAATGAATTTGGAATGAAGGATTCACCTCTATGCGAGTATGGTGAAATAGGTACACTTGATCACCTGTTTTTAGTCTGTAGCAATCTACGGCATTAGAGAAAAGTTCTGTTTTCGAAATTGAATAACATCATACAATTCAATCAGCCCTACAATTTATGCTTTCTCCTGTCTATTAATAACCTGAGTGTTCATGATGATATTCGATTTTTTTATTTCTGCTAGTGTCAAGATATGAGCAACGTTGTTTCCTGTGTTTAATATTTCCACGTGTATAAAAACCTATGCTTCCGTGGCTCAAAGATGTATGTCTATGAAGAACAACAATCACCGTGTCGAGCCCTTCCCAGTGTACATTCCCCTTGTGGTGTACATTTTGAATTTTACAATTCAATTCCAACATAATATAAAAGAAAAAATAAAAGTCAAATTAAGAACTCTCATGGCTAATGACTCAATTCAAGGCCATTTGGGCTCTGCCCATTATGAAAAAAAACTTTGTCATCAATTCTTTTCTCCTTTTTGTAACTCACATACTTCAAGATTACACCAATTTTGTAATTCTTTTTCATTGTATAAGTTTAACAGTTTCTCCGCTTATTAACGCTTTTCTTTAACACGTCCCTAATGGTATGGACACCATACATACCCAGAGTACTCTTTTTTCGATATTATAGATATGGCTCTTTAAGATCTCTTCTTGCTAAGCTAGTGGGATGTTTATCGAGGGTTTCTGACAAGTAGTTCAGAGCTTAAAGAGCAATGGGAACTTTAGGTCCTGAAGAACCAGACCAGGGCTTAAATTCCTTAAAAAGGTTGTTTTACACCATGTGGTGTATCTGGATTATCCAACTCCCTTGGTACTGGTGGTATAGTAAAAGATCTAGGATTTTTAAGTCTAAACTGAATACCTACCCATTTTATTTCTACCACCTAACCTTACCACCATTACAAATGGTTTTCACTCTTAAAGATAGTTAGGTACATAATTTTTCTATTATTAGTACAATAATGTATTATAGGGATCAGATAATAGGCATCATATCAATGATAAATACAGAATAAATTTTCACTAGAATTAATATTTAATTTATTCTATAAATTGATAATAATGAGTAAATCTCATATGGTTATTTGTCTGAAAAAATGTCTTCAAAATACAATCAACTAAGGAACGCTAGTGTAGAAAAGGGGATGACCTGAACAATGGTTATGAACTTATTAGTTATCTCTAGTATGAACTTTATCAACAGGCGAATGAACACATTACTTTTTAATTTTGAGTGTTTAAACTTTAGATAGTTTTTTTCAAAATGAAGCCCTGAACAGCGCTTACTTTATTTAATACTAATATATAGTCTTAAATAAACATTTAAGATTAATTATATAATATATAGTTGATAACTGATAATTATAATAATCGAATATATACTTTTTCATAAAATATATTTGCTTAAAATGAAATTATGGAATTAGATTTAGAAAACTCAAAATAAAAATACTTCACTAGAATTTAATATATTTTCAAGATTTTCCTTACTGGCTTCCTGAAGAATTATGTTTTTTGGTCTTTTTGGTTGTCGATTTGATATTATAATAGCACCTGATTTTGCCTACTGCTGCGGTGAGCATATTCAGGGAATAGAAGCTGTAAAAATCTGCTAGACCCTGTACATATCTGAAACAGCCTAAATGGTTTATCGTACTAACTAGATTATCAGTTCTAATTCTTCTATTCTATCGTCTTTTCTGTACACAGAAAATACAATCCATTAAAAGATCCTACTGATAATTGGGATATTCAGGAAGCCATTATTTTAACACAAACGGCTGAGATATCCTCAAAAATGCAATAATAAATAAGAGTAGATGATTTTTAGCTGGAAAAAAGATAAAAAATTAATAGCGTAAATGCTAAAACATAAACGTAACAGTTTTGAAATTGTGAACAGTGAACGAAAAGGGAAACAGACTTAAGTAGAATAACTATTTCCAATATTTCGAAGTGTTTTGCATTTAAAAATCTATAATTTATCTTATTTTTTTTGAGTTCTTCAAAATAGTACGTGAGGTAGAACGAAAATTTGACTAAATATTTCCACAAAAAAAATTAAAGATAATACAGTGGAGTGGACATGAAGCACTTCAATAACTGTCACTCTACATATGCTGAAGAAACATAAAAACAACACAAAAGGAACTCAATAGGACATTTTGTTGGGTAAATTTTTACTGGAAAGTGTTGTCTTAGGCTTTTGATTATTATTATCTTTTCTCGTTATTTTTATGCGTTTTGTGGTATTATTTGAATACTATAACCCTTTAAGAATTTGTATATTATTATTTATCAACTCTTAACAATAGGCCAACAGCCCGAGACATATGTCTACTGAAATGAAATAATTTTTCTTTAATTTAGCTAAGGGATTAAATTAAACTAGAATATACTTCTCAAGAATATTCCATCCAGTTTTATGCTTAGTCATTCAACATTACTTATTAATTGCTTACAATTTTTGCAGGCCAACAATATACTTGGACTATTATCAATTTCAAGATATAGATATTTAACAGGCTCGTTTATACTTTTAATAAGAGTTATATTAAAAGTATTGAATTTTTATAAATTAGAAGGCATTCAAGGGTAACAGGCATTCTGTTAAAATAGAGGATATACCTCAAAAAATAGGACCCCAAGATTATGTTCGTAGGGAACCATGTCTAAACCTAATTATTCTGTAATTAAATCTCTTTTCATGAAAAAAGAACTAATTTTTCTATATTTCTATTCAATCTAAGCACCACATATACGATATACTCGGGAGTTTTTCTTTATTATTTCTATGGTACTTCAGAACAAGATAATATTCCTTTTTTAAGTTTTTACGGGAATTTTCCGTAACTTCCAAGATAATGGGCATATATAAACCATGATTATATATGCCCATTATCTTGAAAGTTTCTGAATTTTCCGTAACTTTCAAGATAATGGGCATATATAATCATGGTAGTCATCAACTTGTATACAGCGGTACCTTAAGTTGCAGCAAAGAACTAACAGAGTCAGAGATACGTTGTACACGCCCACTAAGTGACATTCGATGGTCCATCGCACCGGGTAAGATGTGAAAGTTTACTGTGTGACCGGCTATCCCTTTACCGTTCGAGAGAAAGAAAGGAACGTATTGCGGGCACAGAAATAATGGCGAAGGTGCCAGGTTGGTCCTAATTGAAATACTTTTCAACGTTGGCTGTTATCCTAAGTTGATTGGAAACGTATTATTTCCGCAACATAGTGCAATCGTTGCTAGTTCGAAACGTTTTGCGAAAGGGAACGTTGGTTTTGTTTTAAGCCGACAACGTAACGTCTCTTAAAATAATTTCACGATCAGCGGATCGACCTTCGTTTATATGACTAACCAGTGGTGAAGTACGCAAGGAGTTGAAACAATGTCATATGTATTTCATACATTCAACAATATCTAAGCTACATACGACTTTAATAATGGAAGTGCATTATGTCTCAGAATGATGTGACGAAAAAATGACAAACTTCGAAGGTTTTGATATCGATGGATCAGAGCATAAATTTTTGAGTGATTTATTTGTTTTTAGTATTGGCAAAATGTAAATTAAACATTTATTCACTAACGAGAGAATTGTGTGACATTATTTATAATACAATAATATAATACAATATTTATAATATTTTTCTAATTCTCTTCAAATCACTACCAAGTTTTTATTTGTTTTTATATTGTGCAATACTTCAATTATAAGCTATTTATTAAAATTCTTCACACTTATAGCTGAAGAACAATAAATTGTAAAGGCTAATAATTTCAATGGGCGTATAACGAAAAAAATTGAACTAAAAACACATCTGTCGGTAACAGGTTCTGATGATATATATGTTGCGCCTGAAGCAGATATGCTGAGTTCGAAACCCAGGTTAATTAGCAATAAAAAATTAATGATATAAGTATGTAAAGGGTAATGTACAAACCTTACAAGTTCAAATTAACGAGTTTACTACATTTCTGTTATAATAGATTTTGAGTACGATCCTTTTGAAGATTATTGAAAAAAACAACATTTCTATTTTTGAAATGTTCTACGTTATAACTGAATAAAACTAATTCATCAATTTCGAAAACAAAGAGTAGAAATATTTCCAGTCGACTAAATTTATATCTCCTTACTAGTAAAACAAGAACAGCAAGGAAAATATTGAAATTCAATTATACCAAAGATTCTTGTTATTTATTATAAGTTGCTGTTAATAAAGTGTGAATCTTATAAACTCTGACCGAATGGTATTATGCTTTTGAGTTTATAGTGTTAATCATTATTATGCATTATAAATCATTTATTATGCATTACATATACGTTGATAAGAGAGAAGGTGGTAATGTTAATACCTAGTCAGCTCTATACAAATTATTATCAATGTTATACAGAATCTTACAAATTGAGGATAATTTTATTTATTGAACTACTACCAATAATTCGCCCTAAATATTCTGCGAAAGTCAGAAATTCAGAAGCATTCCTGTGTATTGAATAATGGTTTGCAAAAGGTAACAGTAAAATTATAATTTTAGTAGTGAAAACATTTTTTCATGAAAAAGGTTAATCGCTTTGGCTAAGACGTTCTGAAGTTCTCAAGAGAGCCAATAAGCTCGAAACACCTGTAAACGGCTGCCTGCTGTACTGATAGGTTTCATGTTTATATATATATATATATATATATATATATATATATATATATATATATATATATATATATATATATATATATATATATATATATATATATATATATATATAAGGAGTGAAGAATTTTCTTGCGGTAAAAAGTACGAATGACAAAAACACAATTATCGGTATAGCCCGCAACTCAATTGGAAGCAGCCGTTGACACGTGTTTCGAGCTTATTGGCTCTTCTCAGAACGGCGTAGCCAAGTTCAAGGTGTACGAACCTGGAGATGGAATCCACAACAAAAGAACCCACCTGCAAAGGAAGTCTCCACTGCTAGGCTTCCACGTGAACTCTCCGGGTTTGGTGATTTGGTCAACGTATCGCCAATGTGGCGACTATTGTACGAATCTGGAGGTGGAAACACAAAAAAAAACTAAGAATTACAAACAACCTCTGAAGGAAGTCGCAACATTTCAAGCTACCGCGTTTGTTCTCTCCGGATTGGGAGATTTGAAAACTGCATTGCCTGTGAGGTGACCATTTATCTTTCAAGAATGCTCTGAGTCGAGACATAGAAAAATATGTAAATAATATTTAAGGCCAGCTTACTCCAAACAATTTTGAAAAAATCGAAATTTTTTTTTCATAAATTTCTACTATATACTCGTAGAAATAGTTTAGAATTAGTCCCGAAGGTCAGCAAGACCGAGAACCAGGTATAAAAGATTAGGGAGCGCTGCAGTAAATCCGGCCGCTCGAACGCCTTCGGTTGCGGCAGCTGCTGCATGCCTTCGGCTCGTCTTGTTTTGTTCTTTGTTTTATTGTTATATCTTGTTATTTTGTTGAACTGCTTTGAGAAATGCAAGAATTCTTCAGAATGATGCTTACGAAGACCGGGAAGGAGTTGTGTATGAAGCTGGAATGGATATGTGAGTAGAATTCACTTTTTTACGATTTTTCACGAATAAAAACTTTGAACTAATTTCTCTCCGAACCACGTTTTTTCGCATGAATGACACTCTCATTTCAAAACTATTGCACTTATCGATATGAACCAAACGGCATTTTACTCTTTAGATGTCTGGCTATGGCCTCAAGCAGAACCAGAAATATTCATTATTATTTAAAAAAGTTATAAACAAATGAAAGTAAAAAAAAAAGGTAAAAAAATTCAAAAGTATGTCATTTTGTTTTTTTCATTGAGAATGTTTCATTCTGCTTGATGTCATAGCCAATTCGATACAGAACATGAAACCGTTTTGTTTTTTATTTGTTTTCCAAGAAATGATGTCATTCATCTCCGATTCAGATGAGTTTCAGCAGCCATTTTCAGGACCGCCATTCTGAAAAAAAAATTTTTTTTTCAAATAATTTCATAAATTTTCATAATTTCAATAAATTGATTACTCAACATGTTTTGTACTATAAATAAAATATATTGAGAAAAATTACGTTTTTTGTAGTAAGCTGGCCTTTATGCGGAAGAAAATTCAAATGAAAATGAAAATTGTCAAAACCTCCAGGTTCGTACAACTAGAACCTGGAGGTTTCCTGGCTACGCCGTGCTGAGGAGAGGCAATAAGCTCGAAACACGTGTCAACGGCTGCTACCAATCTTGCGGGATATGCCGACAATTTTCATTTTCATTTATATATACCTATATATATATATATATATATATATATATATATATATATATATATATATATATATATATATATATATATATATATATGTGTGTGTTCATATGTGTAACCTTGAGTTACTACTACAGAACTTGGGGTTTTACTGTAAAAATTCTTACTTATTCAACGGCTAAAATATAAATATTTAATAGTGTTGGCGTTTACTTGATCCATTAAAATTGTAAATCCATTATAATTGAATATAAACTTATATTCAAACACTTGAAATTTACACTTTAATGATTACTTTTTGATTTACACTTCATTTAAATAAAGTGTAATATATACTTTATTGTAAATAAAGTGTAATATATAATAGTGTGTATATTTAAATAAAGTGTAAATCATAACTTCATGTGTTTGAATTTAAGTTAATATTCTAAGATATAAATTTTGAATTTTGTCCGAATTCTGAATTTTGTTTTGAACTCTCAAACTTGAAAAATTGTAATCAAAACTCATATTTCCGATGTAAGAACTTTTCTCACGAACCAAATTTATGGATATCCTGTATATGAAGAAATATAAGATATCACTAATGAAAAAAAAACATGAAAATATTTAATTAAAATCTCAAATTAAATTAAACTCTTTGCTTAATGTTTCACGATTATATTTAACAACATGAATTAGTCAACATGTTTCGAGCGTTAGCTCATTTTCAAGACTATGAGAAGAAAATGAGCTAACGCTCGAAACATGTCGACTAATTCATGTTGTTAAATATAATCGTGAAACATTAAGCCAAGAGTTTAATTTAATTTAATATTTAATTATATTTTACCAAGAAAACGAGAATTCAATCTCAGTAATTAAAATTTCATAAAACATTTTTATCTTTCATAATGATCTGATAGATAAATAGAACGATGGGATCGTCATTTTATACAAAAGTCAAATCTTTTCAATGAAAAGAGTTCAATCTCTTTATAACAATTTTGTCTCTACTGTTAAAAAAAGAATACAAAAAATCAATCTTGTATATTTAGATAATAGGTAATTTAGTACAAACTACCAAAAAAGGGTTTCAATATATGAAAATCAAACCAAAGCAATAAGAGTATCAATTTTATAAACAGAAGCTACTAACAAAAATGTTATGAGAAATCAAAGCTAAATCACTCGTTGTCAGATTTGAACTTTTCGCCAATATTCAAAAACTCAAATCGCGAATGAAACACTGTTTTCGAGATTTACACACTTGACGAAAGTCATTATGAAGAAACCATTGTAACGTTGAAAAGTACATCACAATTGTTATTGCACAACGTGTAAATTCCGAAAACTGTTCTTTTACCATTTTATTTTTTAATATAAATTTACATCAAGTAACGGTCTCAAACATTCTAATTCTAAATATTTATTGGGATATTAGTTTCCATATTTTTCAGAAATGAATATTTTTCTAATGAGTGGTTATCACAGATCCACTTTTTTCAAGTTGAGAATAACGAATTTTCATAACTCATCATTTTGTTTGAGCAGTGTATTCACCTCCAGAATAAATCAAATATCGATACTAAAAGAAACTAATTCTGATAAATTTTTTCTAATCAAATGTCTTTGCTACATATTTCTCTCCAAAATTATTTTAGGGGGTTCAAGAAACCATCTCGTTGTTATAATTTTTGCGTGCAGTGTATCAAAGCATGATATAACCAGAAATTAAAGAATAATATTGCATGTTTCTTTTATGAAATCTACATTTGGAATATAAAATCTAGAAAACAGATTTCCTAAAAACTTCTAATTCAAATTTCAAAATATAAAGAGCGCTATCTAATCTCCAACTGAAGAACTAAAGGCACAATGGAATGCATTTTGAAGTCTATATTACAGTCCAAAGTAACAATAATAGCATACAGCAGCGTACCCTACGCTTTCGATTCCAACATAACCTAACCTTTTCAAGCGAACTATCGGATCTACAGGCAACGTGCAGGTGGGACGGATTCACTCGAGGCTCTACGAGGACGCCCGATCCAGTCAGACCGGTCTTGCCGTATACCTCCGCTTGCTTGCGTCGCCTGCTCTCTACAACATTTCGTTGTGAATAAGTTTCGAGTTAGATCGTGTAGCTAGCGCACATCGGTAAGATAGTTGATGTTTAAGTGTGTGCGTTCTTCGTGTGACATGTTGCACTACGCAACAATGACGTTTCCCTTTCCCATTTAATCATGTGGTTTGAATCTCAGGTAAGTTAATGCCCCAGTTTTAATTGAAAAAAAAAATTGTGATAAAATACCCAATATTCTTCACATATCTTGATAGCTGTAAACGCTTTGACATCAACTACGATACTCCAAATAGCATTTTACTGGAAAACTAGCATTTGAAATCAAAATAAAAATTTTGCCGCGTTAAAACTTAGTATATTATACAGTTCGGAAACATGAATTTGTTTGATTACAGTCGTTCAGACTTGTCATACACGAACGAAGCATTGTCAATTCGTATACAATATCTAAAACTACAAAATTTAAGTTACACTTTTTGAATTCGCGGGTCCACGTGACAACTGTCAAACTCGATCTCGTTACCTATGACATCTCGGCATGTGTTTTGTTTTGAAACGAGCGGGATCCCATCGTAATGCATTGAATTGGTTTTATGCACAGTGGACCAGTCCGGTAATGGTCGTCTGCGCAGGATCGTGGCCGCGTCTGACACGTGGAATACATGACTGGTCAACTAGGCGGCATTTGTCTTGCACTATCTTCAAAGACGGAGAAGGGGTCGGCGCCAGCTTCGGACATTTTGTTGTTTACGCGTTCACTTGTTTTTTCCGACTTGTCATTTTTCCGCTGTTCTGCTGATTCGGAGGTTAAGAGCGTTTGAGCGTATTTCCTCGGATATAATTTTCTTCAAGACTTCAAGAATCTGTATCGTCAGATTCATCTAGAACACATTGTCGGAAAATACAGCGATAAAATTCATTATCAGATTTAAATGATTATTATCAATCTCTGGAATTTTAAAATTTTGAAATATCATTCCATCATAATCAATCATAAACTACTGGAGAATTCATTTTCAGGCTACTTGATGAATCATTTTCGTTGTATTATTTTTACAAAATCACTTTGAAAATTGTAATGGAAGTTCACGAAAGTTAAAAACAAAGTTACAAAATACTTTGAATGCTAATTTACAACACTCAAAATTCCATCATAACTAAGTAGACTCGTTTAGTTGAATACATTCTAATTTAAAAACAATAATTCAAACTTACACATATTACAGTATTCTATAAGTAGAATAAGAAACTCCTCAAAATTGCTCCGAATGTTTTTGTTGTTACATATTCATTTTATGTAACAATAAATCACCATTAAATGACAATAGCAAAATTTAATGTGTCATCACTAAAAATATATTTTACCAGTGATTTTTTTGAGACTAAAGACACCTTTTGAAGTGGACATTATAATTTATCTAAGTCACTTATTCTATGAACTATAATTTTGACAGTTATAATTAACGCTAACGATACTTTGAAGAAAGAGTTTCATCTAGATTTGAAGATTCACAAGAAGTATCTATGTTCTAATATATCCAAAATATTTCTTATATATTATTAATATAGGGATTTTGTTTTCAGATCCCTCAAATTTTTGTCATTTCATTATTTGTTTATATCATTACGTGCCGCAAAATGTGGCCAAAAACGATCAGCGAAAATATTTGCCATTCTTCGTTTCTTATATACTAGGAAGTTCATCACACTGTATAATTGTACAGGTTGGTTCATCGTAGCTGGCGAAAGAAAAGAATGGCACCGAAAAACAATGGAATGGTGTTGGTCGAACGTTGGTTAGCAAAGTCGAAGGTGTTTCTATCTGCATTGTGGCGATCAAGCAAGCCGTGTCCCGCTTTCTAGATTATATACCGTTGCTTTGTCCGCTCTACGCTCATAATAAACTCGCGTTTTTAGCTCTCCGCACAGAAATATACGCGGTGTAACCTACTATCTTTTCTACGCTTTCGATTTGAAATTTTGATAGGTTGCTATCGGCTTCAAGACCTGAGGATTACACGAGATAAATTTAAACTTATCTTTGGAAAAACAAAATATCTCAGATATGGCGAACAAGGAAACATCACAGTTTTTCTGAAGTACCATCCTACATGACGCAGTGATAAAACGTTTATCCTTTAGAAGCTAAAAATATTTGTTTTTTACTCAGACGTAATTGATAGGTACTCCGGATTTTCGCAACTTAATATTATGTTCTCACGTTCAAGTTTTTGGACATTATTAGCATGACTTAACTCATAGAAATGTAGTGTACGTAAAAGCATTGAAATTTTTATCATTAATCGATTGGGCCCATACTTCATGAAAACCTAAATACATAATATAAATAACTAAGTAGTTTTCTGATTTTCACTATAATTTGAAACATAACAATATTGTTTCGCCAACACAGTGGCTTCATCAGATGTTCATGATAAATTAAGCTATTACATTGTGGACTGCTTGCATTCATCCTGAAGCGTGTGGAAATGACCATAGAACAGTGTTTTTTGAAGTAGCGGAATGACTATAGAACATATTTCTTCTGAAGTGTGGGGGATGACCATAGAATACTTTTCTTCGATTGCCTTTTACAGGAATAAATTTAATAAAGGAGAATGATTGATTGAAACTTAATCATTCAATAAACTATTTGATTTCTTCCTCTTATTAATTTCCATGACTTATAACAGGGTTAGTTTATAACTTTTACGTTCTGTATGCAATATTTTGAAGTTCTTGTTGAAGACATGATTCTCTTCTCTAAGATTGTTGCATACGTAGAATCGGTTTTATTTTTTATAAGCATCTTTGGTGTTGATATGTTCTAAGTCTTAATTGGTTAAACTAAGGTTGCCTAAATACGTAATTGTTCGGAAATTTTTACGACTATAAGTTACTTCAGGATATACTTGAGAAATGGCCTTATATAATCTTTTCCTTAAAATGTTATCGATGAAACAATGATGATATCCGTTGTTTTGTGCGATCTGTTTAATTATATCCAATTCTTTAAATAGTAGAACAGTTTCCACAAAAAATCGAACTATCGATTTCCTACCCCTGAATCTGAAAAATTTAGTGGAAAGCTTCCCGCTACATTCTTGAATACCGAATTGTAATGAATTTTTTCTCAACAATATGACAATTGAATAATTTGACAGTATGAGAAGATTTGGGAAATTTTGTTGCGAACTACAAATTTAACATTCCGAAATTCCAAATCGATCGCTAGGTAGGAACTTGGTCTAACAGAACAGCGTTGGTGGGTTGTCGTGGCAACGATGGGAGTAACCGCTTGCGTTTCCATTTACACACACGTATATAAGTCGACGGATATAGGGTACATTTGTAGATGAAATACTATGTTCATATATATATATATATATATATATATATATATATATATATATATATATATATATATATATATATATATATATCTTTGTATCAATAAAATATAGGGAAATATTGAAAAAATTATTCCTTGTTAATGTTTGTAGTTTCTATAGAAATTGTAATCTTTGCATAAAATAATTTTTACTGCTTGACATTATTGATCTGTAGGAAACGAAATAATAATTGTAAATTTGGCTTTCTTGTTTTTTTGATATATTATATCAAAAGGGGGTCCAATTTCCAATTATGGGCTGTCGACCATTGAAATTTATTTCATTCAATATTTTGAGAAAGTTACAATTTAGCATAATATCTTTATCATAATACAAACAAGAAATGAAGTTCCCAATATTTTTCAACTAAAAATCATAATTATTTGTCATAATTGACAGAAAAAAACTCTTGTGTCCCTCCGAAATAAATGCTGAGAAATTCCATATTTATGTTTATTACAATTCAGAGGACCTACAGTTTAATCCGGTTCCGAAAGGCCAATGGATTTGTAATCAATTATCATTTAACTATAAATGATTGACAAACATATACACCCATGCAAACCATGTTTATCAAGATTTTCAACGTAGTTTTTGTGTAATGTATTCATACATACACCAATAAAATGATAGGAAAACACTGTTTTTTAGATTTACATACTTTATTGGACAATTGTGTATTCCGAAGAAGCATCATATTGATGAAACGTACATCACAATTGTCAAATAAATGTGTGTGAATCTAGAAAACAGTGTTTTCGTAGCAATTCTTTTGTTGAACGGATTACTTCAAGTAACAGTTTTCAACATTCAACCATGTTTAAGGTATATAGTTATAAATATTTCAAAAACTTACGCAAAGGATTTTAAAAAAACTCATAGTAGGATGGAAACAATTGACTCCTTTCAAACCGAAGTACTAAACAAAAAATTGGAAAACAATAAAAAATCAAATGGGAAATCAGATGTAAAATTATAAAATAATTTATTCATATGTGTATATTTAATATAGAAGCGGAACATATACTGCAAAAATAAATTATTTATAAATCTATTTATATTTTATAACGAAACAGTAATTCTATAATTTTCACAAATTAAATATTGGATTAAATAAAACATGACGTTTATTTCGAAGTATTACTTATACTTAATCCATTTAAATGAAAACTGACTAATAATAACATTCATTTAAATGTTAAATTGATATTAATGTAAGTAACACCAGTACTATAAAGTATTTAAAAATATTCTCTAAAAAGATTTATGTCTAAAAACGAATTTTATATACAATGAAGTTCTATGAAGTTTTTACATAATCATTTTCAACTGATCTTATTCTGTGAAAGAATTCTCTGCAAAATCTGACCGAGTGCGTGCAAGAGGTCAAAATAATAATATTATGAATAACTATCATTATTGTGTATAATTTTGAAGGCGCCCGAAGTTCAAGGAAGTATTTTACATAATTGCTTGCATAAATTATCCCACTTTCCGAAGAAATTTAATGATTTTCTGAATGAAACGTTCGATATTGAAAACGAATCAACCTTGAAAGAAAGGCGAATCAATAATTATGATTTAATTTTTGATTGGTTTGAAAACTTTTCACACTCCTCATCAAAGTTATCATAATTTTTCACCGATAGAATATATTTCATATCATATTTGGGTTTCTAATCCAGATATCCCCGTTGGTAGATCGTTCTTCCACTTCTAGTGTTACGCATGATATATTGAAGAAGAATGTTTATTTAATTAATTAATTTTTTTATTTAATATTTAATAGTGTTGGTGTTTACTTGATGTAAATCCATTATAATTGAATATAAACTTAAATTCAAACACTTGAACTTATGATTTACACTTTATTGACTACATAGCAACATAGATTATTCTGCATAGACTATTCTACATAGATTATTCTGTTAGCATCTGAAGAAGTCGTTTGTAACGACGAAACGCGTCATGCTATGTAGTCAATGAAGTATAAATCATAAGTTCAAGTGTTTGAATTTAAGTTTATATTCAACGAAGAAAAATTGATAAAATTTTTGGTGTAAAATTAATAACAAACCGTGCTATTAATACAGAGTAATTATTTGCAAATTACATAAAAACACAACTTTCTAATGACGTCCCTGTTACACAAACACAACACTAGGATCAACCACAAATTGTAAATACGAAAGAACCGTATTTACAGTAGTAGTTACCTTAATAAATGTGTTACTAGGTCCCTACCTGTCTACAAGATGTTCGACCATAAAGACAACAAGGTTTAATAAATCCCCAAACGTCAGATTTAATGGATTACTAATAACGTGGCCCTCCAACACTCGAGCGCCGCATGAATGAACGATAACAAAAGATAAATCAACCAAAATCAGCTGTGTTATTATAACTGTTCATTATTTACAGCCCCGTTTACTACACGTTCTCAATAAGTCGGTTTTAGTGACAATAGAAACTCCATGAAAGAATCGGTAAACATTATATCGGATGACGTCACTGTTCTGTCATAAATAAACTGGCAGAGTCAAAGGGAATTCCTCTTTATCTGAGATGGGGACGATAAGCGGATTCCTATGCACAAATGGAGCATAGTTGACTCAACAAGTATCTCTGGTTTCATCGCGGTCATTACAAGAAGTGTGCGTCATGCAGCCGAAGCGTAGGCTACTCTGATCGCCTCGTGATGTGGTCACGAAATGTGTACCAGTGCGTTGTGTTACGAACGATACTAGGACTTTAGTTGTATGGGGATGATAATTCGACATTACAATTTATTACTGCAGGAATTTCCGGAGTGAAAAAATTTCGTAATTCAAAACATATAGGTTACTATGAATCATAAATGATTTCTAACAGAGCAACGTTCTAAAAGCGCAAGTCTCTTGGGTTATTCCGTTCTGAGTCATTTTGAATTGTTCGGAATGATTTTATATTCCTCTTCGTTACATTGAAAATTATTCTTGTTATATACATATACTTTTTGATAATAGACTTATTTAGATTATCATATTGCTGAATTTTCTAATTTTATACAAATGGCTATGAAATATATTTCGCTGAAGTTATACTCGTCAATAAATTCATCAACCTATTTTTTTTAATCATACTAAATCCCCTACAATAAATGACGTATTTTTGAAATATGAAATTATAATTCGCTAAAGTTATACTCGTAGTTCTAGAACTCACTAACACTGATACTTTGTGCCCAAATTGAGAGGTCCAGATATTCGTCAATAAATTCATCAACGTTTTCTTTTAGCTATACTATAAATGACGTATTTTTGAAATATGAAATTATAATTCGCTAAAGTTATACTCGTACTTCTAGAACTCACTAACAACACTGATACTTTGTGCAAAATTGAGAGGTCCAGATTTTCGTCAATAAATTTATCAATCTCTTCTTTTAACTATACTAAATCCCCAACTATAAATGACGTATTTTTGAAATGTGAAATTATAGTTCGCTAAAGTTATACTCGTACTTCAAGAACTCACAACACTGACACTTTATGCCCAAATTGAGAAGTCCAGATTTTCGTCAATAAATTTATCAACCTCTTCTTTTAACTATACTAAATCCGCCTACTTTAAATGACGTATTTTTAGGGGAGGTAACGTGTATTCCAGCGAGTGGGGTTTCGTTTTTCGTTGCTATTTGAAACCTTAAACTTTAAATCAATTAAGGAAAATCATGGAATGGGTAGGGACTGTTTGTTGAACTCTTTGGGGATATAAACATATATTTATATCAGTAACGTAACTTTTTTCAGAAAATGAATATATTTATCGGTAAAATACCTTATCGATTGGAGATCTGACAGGAACTTGGAGGCCCTTAGAAGGTTTGATTGGAACTCTATATAAACAACTCAAATCTGAAGATCGAAAAGATTGTTAATTTAAACAATAAATAAAAGAATTCAAATAAGTACAAACAATAAAATCGAGTAAAGAATTCAACCCTTTTACTAGCATTTTCTATTAGTAGTTACAGTAACGGAATCTTGTTAATTGATTTCTAAAATGATTCAAAATCTCGGGGACGTCTCCGTACTGTTAACGAAAACATGAACCATCAACTTTTGAAATTGAATATTTAATGCATTCCGAAAAACATCGAACTCGTCACCTCCAAAAGGCCAAAGGCACGTGTCTTAATGTTCACTTGCTTACTTTTGACGAAGAAACGAGTCTCAAGTGACAAGATCAACTCAATTTGTAATATTTCTCAATATTTCATCCTGAATTTTGTAGGTACTTGTCAATATTGCATTTATGGATATTAAATAAGTTTGCGATCTAATGGCGACAAGTTAAGTACTTTACTCATACCTACACTTACATGTCGTGTGTTTTATAATGGAGGTCGGCTGTCAATCACGTTCGCCTTCAAATGGAATATCCGGATATGTTATTACATGCATCTAGTACTTGTCAAATCAGGAAATACTTCCTGATGATAATTTACGTTACGATACCTGATTTGGACGGAACAAGTGCGTTAAATATAGCTTTTATTTTGTCCATTATGTGATTCACACAAGTTTTTTCATACAATGGTTTGGTATTATCAATTTTCGATTAAATGAAGATTCTAAATTAATATAAAAATGAGAAAATGATATATTTGTTGACAATTGAAAAATTGACGAGACAAAATTAGGTATTATTTTCGTTTTTTTTACTTGTTAGGTTAGACAAACTTCGACTTGTCAGTACTGTGCGCGACTGGAAATATATTCTTTATTATAGCAATTTTATTATTCCTTTAGAATGAAGAACCTGAGGTCAATAGCCCTTTATATAAATCTTTCATATAATAAAGAACTGTTATTATTTATTATTATTCCTTGTTACAAATTTATCTTAGAAGATTAGTATTCATTATTATTAGCTCTTCTTTTTTCCGAATATGTCTTCCTAAATAGATATTCACACATTTACTAATTGTTATTTATATATATACAGGTAGGGTACTTCTAAATAAATAATACCTTCAGTAAGCAAACAGTTATTGCCTCTAGTATTTAGAATTCTAAGTGATCCTTTATTTATTGTGGGGGTGCGAATACTCGAAGATTTACAATGTTATTTTATCTAGTTAAAAGTTAACAAGTGTATAAATGTAACAACAACTTATTCAATGTGAATAATGGATTGTTATTACAAGTGCCAACAATTTTATAGTTGCCCGGATTTAACTGTTGAATACTGAATGTTACCTCCAACCGTAAGGCCCTGTAAAACCAAAATTATCAGATTCGTTTTAGGAAACAGTTTTTCGGGAGACGTTTATCCAATTAAATTGGTTTATGACAATAGTGTGATATGTATTTAAATTTTTGACGGGAATAAGTCGGTAGTCCTCAATTTTTGTGTGTATCGATGGTCTATGTAACTGAAATTTTAATATATTTTTATTGATGATATTTATCCGATTGCGCAAAACGACCTAATTTATTTTATCACTTAAGTACCTAAGAAATAAAAGGAGTTCAAGTTCGGTTATTTGTTCGATGGTGTAGTTTTTGTCATAACCATGTACTCTGCCAACGGTTTGTTTTTAGGTATTAACTTAGCGGGCCTTTAGGTAATCCTGGTTGAAATTACGGTATAATAGTAGCGGTAGGACTTATTAAAAATATTGAAGGGTCCAATCGGTGGTCTTGCTTCAGAAAATTTTCTAAATTCAAGATGAAAAATAGAAGGTTTTGAACTTTTCCGAGTCATTGATCAACATAAGAATCTCGAAAACTCAACTCTCGATAAACACTAAATACTAGATAGTGTTAACACTCCGGGAAACACAAATAGCCTGAACAAGATTTGGCTTTGCAGAACGAAACAAAACATGAACACGCACTGTATTTTCGTGAAAAGCTATTTCAATTACAAGTTGTATTTATACTCATACATTATTATACAGCTGTAAATATATAGCTCTGAAAAGACTGAGATATCTTGAAAAAACCTAAACTATTATCAAAAGATTGTAACATAAAATATTTATGTCCACAGTAATAGCACTTGATCTGACTAAAGCTTTGGGTTCATTGAATAAAAACAATATCCCAAAAGAAATTGCATATCGATTCCGAGGAAGCGAAGGATCATCCAGGTCAGGAACATTCAGATGAAGACATTAAATTTTTTAAATGACAGCCACTACTGGGTTAATAAGACGTAAAAATAAATAAAACTATAGTAGCCTGCACATTTGTAGTCTGTCCCTGTTTTGTCTTCATCAGAAAACGTGTCGGACAATTCTAAAAGATTCTCAAGATACTAGAAGTTCGCATTGTCCATCGAATTGAGAAAATAAGGTCGTATACCAGATTTTACAAAGCATAATATAACCAATAATTTTATCAAATTATTAGGTAAGCTCATACATCTCAAATGAATTTTTGAGGAGGTTCAGGCCCGTATAGAGTCGCTCCCACTGCATATCAGTAAACGTGATGTTCCTGTTTGTTAGACATAAATTGGGTTTTTGAAAAATCTTTGCTTGATAAACATGTTTCTTGAATTTTTACTACATGTTTAATCAATAAACCTATTTGTAAGATATCAAACATGATACTGTTTTGCTTCAGATGTTTTGTTCTTTCGTGCTCTTCGGGAAACGACGTAGAGATACCATACGCAATATCTGAATGGCAGATAAATGTAGCTGATGCGATTCCACAGAAAATACGTTATCGTGATTTGCAAATCGATAAGTCAACGTCCGTGTGGGATCGAAGACAAGACTAGGACGACTGGCAAATACTGGATAACGTATGCAACGTCTTAAGCTTGTAACATTCCACAATAGACACGGAAAACGGTCGATCCCTTATCTGTTGTCCCACTTATGCGAAATCGAATCTTGTGTCGGTGTGCTCCCAGTTTCCATTCATGCACATTCATTCTTATGCATCTTATGAGGAGGAAGCCGTCGAAGTTCATTCATTCGGAGAAGCGGCGGCCCAGCCTCCCGCCGCCGACGTCGTCGTCGGTCGCCACTGTTTACATTTTTGTTTGATGGGAGTGCATATCTGGGTCAAGGACCCGTGATAAAACTTATTTTATGTGTTTCAAGGGCGCCCGCATACACGGCTTATCGGCTGTCACATATGCCCGGCTTCGGGACGCGTTTGTCAATGCGAAGTTATCGAAACGATTGCGAAGTTGGAAACTTTCGATTTCGTCATTCCGTTGCGAGGGTTAAATTGTTTGAGATATACGTTACTTGTTATTTTCCTTGCGAGTCGTAAGAGCTGGATAATGAGCTTACTGGCGAAGCTTTACTCCATGAAATAAGGTCACGACGTTAGGGGTATATGAAAGTAAAAACTGTATATCTTCGTTATTTTATTTATTGACACAAAGTTTATTAATTCGATTTTCTCTCGTTGAACCTACCCTTTAGAGCTTGACATTGCACAGGATATGTCATAAATATAATCCATTCAATCTCAGTTACGTATCTTACTCTGGAGTCGTGTCCAGATCTCACAATGGGTCGCACTAACTACACCTAAAAACAGAGACGAAAATTATGAATTCTATTAAAAATATGTTTCATTGGTTTTGAATCTCTTTATCGAGTGCA
Source organism: Henosepilachna vigintioctopunctata (assembly GCA_030704895.1). NCBI lineage: Eukaryota > Metazoa > Arthropoda > Insecta > Coleoptera > Coccinellidae > Henosepilachna > Henosepilachna vigintioctopunctata. The sequence continues at coordinate 8,174,928 of JARQZJ010000033.1, read as the reverse complement.
ATTTTCACGAAGAGAAAATATAACATCTGTTTTCTATTAGTTTATTGTTTATCGTAATTGTATTGTAATGAACGCTCTTGAAAATTTGATATGAACACGTTGCTTTTTCAATTTTATTTCTCTCAAGCGTTTCACTGATATAGAATGCACTCTTTAGGAGTATATTAGGAGTTCTTATGGGTAACTGAGATAGAACCAGAAATAAAATGTTGACGTAAATACATATACCAAGTAAACAAATATACCAAAATTGCGAGTTTTATTTTGTGTTGGATTATTTCAATCATCTAACACTAATCATTTTTTGTGATATTTGAAATATTATAATTAACATACTTCTTCTTCTGCTTTGGCCTCGCCTTGTCCCGTTATACGGGGTCGGCTTTCTTGATTTTGAGGCGTCATTCCTTCCGCTGGTTAGCGTTGTCATCCGATGGCCCAAACCTCTTCATGTCCCTCTGGACATTCGTCAACCAAGAAGTTGGTGGTCTACACCCCTCTCTTTTGTGTAGCAATAGAAAAGCACTTTTTCATTTTATAATTTTCGGGACGTCGCTTAACAGGACCATACCACCTTAGCCTGGACTCGGTGAGTTTGTCCGAGATTTGTGCAACTTTAAAACTACCCCGGATAAAGTCATTTCTTATTTTGTCTCTCATTGTAACTACTCCTTCCCATCACAACATACGCATTTGTAGTATGTAAGTTTTGCTCGTGCGTTTTCTTTAAGCCCCTGTTTCGCCACCGTTGAGCAAAACTGGTCAGACAGCTGATTAAAAGACTTTCCCTTTTTACCTCATAGGCATTTTTGGATCACATAAGACTCCGGTAAGCTCACGCCATTTACTCCACCCAGCGGCAATCCTGTGAGTTATGTCGCCGGATATATACCCATCCTCTGTGATAACTGATCCAAGATATTTAAACTGTTTTACTCTAGGTAAAGCGACGCCTTCAAGTTTTATTTCTGCGTTTAGCAGACTAGGTTCCTCTGGCCCAAAATTGCACACCATGTATTCGGTTTTGGTTCTACCAATGCGAAGACCGTTCGGCTCGAGACATTTTTTCCTCCATTCATTTAAATTCTTTTGAATTTCATTTTAGTTGTTCGCGATTAAGGCGATCAATTATAATTAATATACTGAAAATGAAATATTCTTTACAACATATCATTTCTTAACATATTTTACTTAATAATAACCTAACCTAATTAACTTGATATCAAGATAAATTAGTAACAACTTCGAAACATTGTAGGTATTTACATCACAATCCAAATAGTAACATCTATTGTGAGACTTACATTCTACAAATGTGCATAACACAGTTTTAAGTAACTTTAAGTTCAAATATATTCAACTTAATAAGATTGGTTTTCTTTTTAATTTGATTAACGTGGTGGAGATCTCCACCATAGACCCAAAAGAAAAACGATTATTTTCGTTCCAAAAATTAGATTGGAAAATTGAATTCTTTTCTTGCAGAGATTATATTATTTGCATTGATTCTTTTGTGGAATTTGTTATAAACACGTGATCCCTTACTTATTTACGTTTGAATACAGGAAAGGCAGAAGTTGTTCGTTCGTGTTTAATACAACTTCACGATATAGCCATATACGATACAATTCATCGCAAGTTTCAAGAAATGCACGACGTATCGAGAGTCAACGGCAATAACTTTCGCTGTTGTTCTCAAAGCTTAATATAGATTTGAGGTGACGTGTAGTAAATTCCGCGAATTGCGTAAGCTTTCATTCATAAAACCTGTTCACGAACGTTTAAAGAAGTGGCAGGGTAAGGTTACGTTACACATTTAATCAAGATGTACGACATCCCAAACAATTGAGGCAACGACGAGCGCGTGCCTACTGTCACTTGTCCGACGATTAGATTTAGTAGTTTAGTGTTCACGTGAGTAACCAATAATGCAATAAAAACGACAAGAGGGGATGAACCACGTGCTTGTGGATCCAATACTAGCTTTATTATTATCGGAAGTGACATGTACCTGCTCCTTCGTTCTCTTTGTACTACGTTCATAGAGTTATGAGATCAGTGCGCTCGGTGTCTGCCCCTGTCAGTTCACGGCCTATTAAGATAGGAAAGGTCAGTGATGAGGACCGGCCAATCGGAATGATTGATGAGTAGTGATTTGCGATTTTACGATGTTTGTGAGATCTTGTAATTCATGTACGGGAACCTGTTCTGTATTTACAATGGTTAATTGTTCTCCGATTGCTTTTCGGATGTCTGAGGCTATTATCACAACAGGTGATGCATTCTTGTCGGGCACGTGGGGTGTTTGGCATCGGTTTCAATTATCACCTCTTGTAGTGTCGGATTACATTTAACGGCCCATCTATTTGAATGGCCTTAGGGAATTCCCTCTTTTGTTCGAGATATTTCAAGTGGCATCTTGATTCTTCTGGTTAAACGGATATTAGGACCATTATAAGGATATTCTTTTGAACTAAGACTATTTTGTGTATTCTCTATTTAAAAGTAATAAGCCAATTGGTGTTGTCACCGCCTTTTATGTTTCGTTTATTCATTCTGTGCATCTATTGTGTACCATATAATACAGTGTTATTAGCACGTTACAAAATTATTTGTACTGAATTATCCCACTTATGATGTGATCCTTTCTCAAGTACCTACAATGAGTACTTGTAAGTATATCTGCAGGCTTTACTGGGTAGGAATCCTTTCAGAGAAATAATTACTGTGTAGTAGGTGCAAAATATTCCATATTTTTTTGTTGAAATTTTGATAACTGTGAAACTGAACATATTTTCGAAAACAAGTATGCGATTATTTGCGTTTCAATCTATATCATGCACAGCAAATGGTACGTACTCATTCAACTACAATTCGAAAACACTTCAATTTTCAAATGATTCTTAGAAATAATTCTTAGTCATCACTATTCATACAAAATGGTCCAGAAATACGATCATTATTACTGTAAGATTATTTACAGCAACAGAATTCTATAAAATGATTAATATGCAATAACCATCCATAGTTCTTATAGTTGGATGTTTTCATCACATGTCTGCCGTAAAAGATAAACATTACACAATGATAAACACTAGGACATAAGGAAAATCGAAGTGAAAGAACTTGCTGATACAGCACGATATATAGAACGATGTTGCCGTTTCTACTTCGGGAAGGAAACTAAATCTCAGGCGGAAACTCTAATAGTTGAATTGTTTTTATCTGCAAGAAGATCCTTACCAGGGACCTGTTTTCTATTCCCAAAAACTAACACACACCATAACCGCATCCATTTGAATTTACGCTTTGATGACAGTAAGAGTTATATAGTCAATAATTTGATAAAATTCGACCGCTACAAAAAATAGAACAAAAAGAAAGATATCTAGCGATTGTCGACTAAATAATCGAAAAAGACTCAGGAACTGGTGAATTATGTATTTGAAAAAGATTCATTGAAAGGGGCTATTCTTGAACTTGGGTATAATATCAAGAAAAATGTTAATTTTCCAAACATAACATTCAACATAAATTGAATTATCTAAACTGAACGTGCTAATAAGATCATGATCATTTAATTTTGAGAGATTAAGATGCTTCTTAAACTACTGGAATTATTTCTTGAAAGTGAAATTTGTCGATGCCGATTAGATTCTAAAAGCACGAAACAGTGATTTAATTTTTCTAAATAGTGATTGTTTCAGTAATTCTACATAGTTATTCAAAACTATAGGAATTGAACACGTTTCTTTGTGTCTGATCAATTTGATGATGTTAAAAATGTACAACATTCTTTATATATCCAAACTTGAGTTTCCACAAGTCCACAACTTGGATAATAATAGACAGCGTGCCCTTGATCAAATGAAAAGTATAAACATACAGGTAAACAGCCCACTTAACGATTGTATAATAAGGAAGTACGTCGAACACATAAATTTGTTTATCGTCGTCGAATTAGACTGAGTAAAAGTGGTCCACTTTATCTATGCTCGCTATTTACATAAAAATACTGTTACTATTCGAAATAATGAAATGAATCATAAATTAACCTATGTCAACAAATAAACGGTTGGATTCGATATCGCATCCTTTACACATTTTTATGCCTCCATTCATAACGAATCCGTTACGTCACACTTTCCGTATTCATCTGATTAATTTATGGATAGTTGAATGTTATTTTTATCATTTTCATTTACTATGAAATTCGCAATAATTATGCAATCGTAATGAGTGTGTCGGTACGATAGACGCCACGTGCTCGTTAAATGTCAATTTTTATTCTCTATTTACAATAACGGAACGATTAATAAACTGTTTATGTTTTCATTGTTGGCATTAAATCGGATTACGGGTTAGTCAAATTGGCGCCCGAGGCGGCGGTAATGATCGCTCGCGCGTCGGTGACTATTTAAATTTCGAACCGTTTAATTGAATTATTCATACCGATATCCCTTTTTACTTTCATTCATCGACTGCTCCCCGGATGGATTGTTTTGTAAAAATGGAAATAGTAAATCGCGGCACTCGGCGAATTCATTCATCGACGAGCGGTCATTGATTGATCTTCTGCTTAATTTGACGCTCGCGGCTTCGACTTCGTCGAGCAGAAAACGTTCCTCGGTGTACCAACAAATAATAATCTGAGAAACAATTGATACTTCAAATAAGTTCCAGTGTCTCTTTTTCATCTCGTCTCTTTTTCGAATCGTCGCAAACCGTAAAGTAACAATTTAAATTTTCGGAATACGAGAGTTCAGGCGTTTTGACCTTGCATGATGGAATTGTTTAGAACAAGATTGGAGGTTGTTAGAATTTTCCAATAGTGTATAACAAAACTTTTTTTGGTGATTCTTTTTTCAAACAAAATTAAATTTAATATTAATAAATTATCACTCAAATTCAAATTCACCTTGTTTAGTGGGATATTTTTTAGGATTGTTGTATGTTATATGTTGGAATATTCGTTGTTGTTCTTCATTCTTTGACAAAAATTTCTTGATAAAATCTCATTTATTCAGTAAAGAAAGTGATCTTATAAAAGGAAGTTTGGGAGAAGAGCAAATGATATTATGTCGAAACTTCAACATTTACAAATATTTCGACAAATACTAAATAGATGAAATATCATAAATTTGTTATAGACAAATTGCAGAGAGTGGTTTTGAAGGGTTTTGAGCTTTCGTCCATTATCAGCATGACACAATGAACAAATATAGAAGGATTTCGTAGTTCAGGGATTAGTGTAGCATAAAACCAGTTCTCCTCCACAAACATTGAATAATAAAAAAAAACTCGAAAATTCCAGCTCTTTTTGGGTTGAAAATGATATCGCAAAACATTCAACAATAACTTATAAAACGTCAATATTATTGAAAAATTATACGGAATTGCTTTCAGGGAATATAAAATGTTGAGGATCAATTATTGAGTACCTACTTTGAAGATTTGCAAAATTAAATATAGTAAATCATACATGGCAACAAAGTTTCACCTACTTCGGAAATCCTGCAAAATTAAATTTAGTAAGTCATTAATGGCAACAAAGTTTCAGGAAACAAAGATTACGCTTACTGTTAGAATTTATGAAAAATTTTTAAAAAGCACGTTTATTGAATGGAAAAGCAAATCATTAAAAATATATATAAGTATACGGCTCAACTCATCAAATAAAACAGTTTTGCAACATATCATTGATAGAAAAATAAAGATATATAGGATTTAAATTGTTGAAAATGAATGTTTAGAAATGTGGAGTGCTATTTCCCTATAAGGAAATGTTCCCCTGACAAGGCCTCAATCTGCCTACTCCTTGTCAGGGAGTTGATTAGTTGCCGAGATTCTGAACAATGATTAAATGTTGCTTTTATATTACAGCATTTTATATTTATATATATATATATATATATATATATATATATATATATATATATATATAAGTTCCAAATTTTTGTAGTGATACATTATTATTTATATCTAAAAAATTTTTAAATGCGACGTGTAATATGCTACCAATAACATGTGTTTCACTGTCATAATTCATAATCATGATAATCTCGAACTCAAAAGTGACAAAATAATATCCAACGACAATTATTAGCTGTAATAATAAAATAATAATGAAATATCAGATAACCTAACATTGCATATTATTTATACTGATGAATTTCAAACAACACTAAAAGAACTCTAATCGTTCAGTAACTTTTAAATCATAGTCTAAATAACAGTAAATATTTCAGTATTCGATAAATTCAATAGTGACGTAACGTGAAGTACGAGCATAGAGCGCGAAAAATGAAAAAAATCACGTGGGTTTCAAAGTGTTAGTCGATCGCATACGAAAGTTATAATATTCGTGCGGCGAGCTACAGGATGTACCTATCTTGCGTCAGTTCGAGTTCGAAGAAACCTTCCAATTTTATTCTAGGCCGTTGGAAGCCTGCCGCCAATTGCCGTTAGACGGAATGCCGGTATTGGTTGAGAGATCTCGACACAGGCAGCGCTTGGGGCCACGTTCACTGGCGGTGAACATTCGACGTTCTCTCTATATACTTCGTCCGCAATAGCTAGAGTCTCGGTCGGTTATTTTTAGGATATGACTGATGTTTGTTGGTCGCAGTTAGAAATACAGCCGACGGAACGAATATACGGGGACGATTCGCAATCTCTCGTCTTTATGATAATACGAGTATTCTTCTCGTTTTTAGTTTTTCTTTTTTCATTTTTACGTTCCAAAAGTATAGAATTATTATCTCAAAATGTCAATAATATTCATTCAATCTGTCAAATTCAATCGATGGAACGAATAAATGAGAACGATCTATAAATTTAGCTTTTCATGATTACTTCTTGGTTGCTGGTTGTTTTGTTGAAACTAAAAGTACATGTCATAATTTAAATTCTATATTTGAATATAAATCGACGCTTCAAGATCGAGTTATACTACTAGGATATCTTTTTAATAATTATGTTTTTCTTTTCAATGATACACCGAGTCGTTCGCTTTATTTTTCCGTTTCTTAAATGTTATCTATTATTTCCTTTTATTTTCACCATTTCTATCTACTGAAAATGTTACAACTGAAAATTCTTCATCAATCGTTATTTAAATGAGTAAAGTATATTAAACCCTAACAATTAACTGTAATGAAGATTTAGGTATTTCTGTCAACTTCAAGAATATTGCTTAGATAATTTTTTTTAATGTCACAAATAAACTTGGAATAAATTTTTGTTTATCTGTTGAAAATTACACGATCATTATTCGCCGTATATCAATTATTTTTACTGAAATGCCCTCTTAACGCCACTGATAAAATTTGAAATGGTAATTAAGTTAATTGTGCTGTCTACAAACGATCCTTTTTACTTATTTCATGAACTCAGTATTTTGACTAAAAACTGTTGAGTAACTGACTTTCCTAAGTTATTGTACATATTTGGTAGGAATAAATCGGTTTCTCGAAGCTTGAAAAAAATATTGACGAAGTTTTGAAAGCATTCCGTTATTTCAACAAAGCTTCGTTCAAAAAACATCACTAAGTATTGAAACACTTCGTTAGTAGTTTACATATTTGGTAGGAATAAATCGGTTTCTCGAAGCTTGAAAAAAATATTGACGAAGTTTTGAAAGAATTTCGTTATTTCAACAAAGTTTCGTTGAAAAAAACATCACTAAGTATTGAAACACTTCGTTAGTAGTTTACTACATTTTTTAATGAGCTTGATTAGAACGAATTACTCATTTCTATCTTTATTTTTTATGAATTCCAACTCATTTATTCGCAGGATAAACCATTTTGTCCGAGTAATTTAACATTGCAGTTGACGCTCCGTAAACAATAACAGAATAATTCAATTTTGAACGTTTTAACTGTCCAATAATGTTGTGTCGTAATAATTTTGCGATAGTAAATTGGTAAATTCCAGTCTGGCCCGATCCTTCCTCCGGGTTCGGAACGTGGGTGTCCTGAAAGGATCTAGCGTTTCAAAAAATTCTGCAGGCGACCTACACGTATAAAACGGACGGATAAAGAAAGTTGGAACAACGGCAGCGTTGCCCGCGTTGTTGCTTGGGTAAGCGCATTGCCATGACGCTGTAAACTCCAATACGGGCGAACGGTCGCGTATAGCAGAGCGCACGGCCGGCGATTCTCGACCATACGGCGCACCCTTGCCTGGGCCTCCACTCTAACGATAAGAGAAATCGTCCTACTCAAGATCGTAACGTTTCGGTCTACTGGTCGTATTCGTGAAGCGGCGAATGCGAACGACAATCTACGAACGAGAAATTTCGTGTCATGGACGGAATAAAGAAGGCCACACTACGGTGCAGCAGAACAAGTGAACTTTTCCTGGACGCCTTCGAAAAGACACTGGAGACTGAAAGCTGGCGACGCCGCGTGGTCAAATGGCACGATGATAATCTCGCGGAGAAAAAAACCCTTGATTTGTCGTCGTTCGGAAAGATGATGCGGGATGTCGCCACTCTACGTCATGGGATTTATGAAAGCTTCACTTGTTTGAATTGAGCACGTGGAGTAAACGGCCTTCGGCCGCATTTCACACATTCGGAATATCTTATCGCACTTGGTTGTTTATTCGTTTCGACTTAGTCGACGATGAGTTTTAATTCCAATAAATAGCGTAGTTATTCGAAAAACGCTTCGAAATCATAGAGTCAATAATTGCAAGAACGATTTGACAACGAACGTTTAGAAATGATTTCTGAACGTATAATATTCGTATTTACATGAGTCTTAAAATGGTTAATCATTTTACAGGAATTATAACTCACTTCAAATATCGTAAAATTCAATACCAAATATCAAGACGTGTTTACTTCTGAAAAGTATGAAAATTATTGATTTTAATTCGATAAGTATTGTCATATTTAAGGTCACTCACGTTTTTCACATTTTTGTCTATGAAATTCATAGATCTATCTACAAAAGATTTCGCCAAAACAATTACACCTGAAATCTTTGATCGATAAGGGAGATATGTGTTGAAATTTCATGTCAACTTATTAAGTAATTCAACACATTTTTTAAAAATTTCTAAAATATTTTAAATGTTCTCCACTACAATATTGTTTCGGTGTACAACACCTTCATCGGGTGGACGAAAACAGTATTAATATGTAGGAAATTTTTGAAAATGTGTTTATTTTATTAACACAATTACAATTTAATTAAAATGAGTATTTTGACTTATAAACTCATAAATTATTGCCTTTATGTATCCATTCTGATCTGATTGATTCAATCGACAAGTTAACCAAAAACCAAAACAAATTTCCAAACCGTAATCTCACAAAGTTGAAAGAAAAAATCCAAAGATTTTGGAAATGATCAGCAAATACTGTACTCATTATAACGACATTCGAAAAATCTTCCAATGAATAACGACATTCGAAAATTAGAGTGGTTAACTAAATTTTCCATGGAAAAAATAAAATAAATTGAATTACCCATATACAGCCAGATACGAGTAACAATTAGGCTCATTTCAATACATTCTGTATTCAGAATTCAATACTGAAACCGAAAGAATCGATAAAGAAAACAGTATAATACGATAAAAATGAAAATTTCAACATGGCAATTGAAGAAAGTTATTGCTGTGCAAAATTGACAATAAATTATAAAGTTACAAATTGAATAACATTTTCCCATACTTTTTATAAAATGAATCGAATAATCATTCGAATTGCCCACCATTTAATTCATAAGTGTATTATTATTCGTAAGTGACAAATTTGGGCAGACGTATAACCAACCTGTATATATATCGTCCAATTTATCTAAATTCCAGGTAGCAATACATTTAATGATCCGAGTGTTTTGCTGGGGGCATTTTGCCCCTTTTAATTCATCATATTTCCCGGCGCAATGGAACGATCGCTTCCATTTATACGAATTATTACTGGAAGAAAAATCAAACCTCGCCTTGGAGGTAACAGCGTAAAAATACTATTCCGTATAAAACTGTGGAAAATCACTGCGAAGCTCGAGACTCGTTGGTGGGGCGAATCCTCCTGCCATTGGTCGTGCGTTCGCGTCGTCATGGCGACGCGCCTACGTTTTTCCAACCGGCAAAAACAAAATGTGATGTGCACTCCGATTTTGCCCCGCTTAAATATGGAATATCCCGAAAGTTCGCTCCGTTCCTCTCTGCTCCGTTAATGACTAACTTTTTATTAATCCATTTCTATGTGGGTACGAGGGCGTAGGGTGGGAGAAATTCGAGTACCTACGTATTTTTGGGATTCTCTGATAAACTCGGATGATACCAACCATCCAACCCCCTTTGTATGAATTGAAAGGGTTACATCAAATATATATATTTCATATGCCGTATTTAGCTTTCATCCAGTTTATTTTTTAAAGTTGGCGCGCCTGGATAATATAATGTGTTCTCATGAAATTCCGTTTCGGTTCAGCTCAGTTTTACTGAGAAAATACTACGGTATAATTATTTTAATTTCATAGATAAACATTTCTAATGTATCATAGATCAACTGATTGAAACTTTGTCGAATGTGTTTTACTATTGGAATGACTCAAATTCCACTGAATTTATTATTCTTCAAATAACTATGTAATTATAAATTGTATCGGCCATCGTCTTCACCACTCTTTGCGTCCACTGCTGCTCCTGGGGCCTTTCTTATTGTTCTCTTTTCATGCGTATTTTATATCCATCTTTCATAAATTTTTTAATACAGATTTAGTCTGAGGTTATTAATAATTTTTATTACATCGTAACTAATCTGTCTCGACTGTGAAAATTCTCGGATTATTTCTTTACAAAATTAATTTTCTGGTCAGTTGACTTGAAAATACGTACACAGCTTTCGTTACTTTCCTGCACGGGTATTTGAATATTTATGCACGGTATTGTTTGTTACAGAAGTGAAGGAGATATCGCCGCTAGTGCACAACTTTCACCCGTAACACAATACTGTTCCAAGATCGGTAAAACGAACGCAATTTCCCGTCTGTCCGTGTAGAATGGCGAATGCGCTGCCGCAGGGCAACAATTTCCGGATTTTGTTTACTTATCGATGATAATCATCGTCTCTATTAATACATATTCTCTTTGAACAGTTTATCTACTGCGCACCACGTGCACGCGTTTTTATAGAGTTAATGAATTCGCTGCTTTCGGTCATTGAAACTGAGTGTAATGTAATGCGTTCAAGGTAATCGATCGTTTGTTACTTTTATCGTTGTAATTAGTGCATTTGTGTAACATATCCGTCGCATCGAACGATACAAAGAGTAAATTAAGCTTAGCTTCATCAAGAATTAAATCTTGGTGTCTTTACGTATTCAATCAACGACCATAATCATAACTTTGGCAAGGTGGAAAATTGACTAGGAATAAAAGGTTATGTGTGATGAAAAGGCAGTAGTGCATCACCTCATATAGTCCTCAAGCTTTCTCCGCATCTCTTTCAAGCTTATAATAACCGTTGTATTTTTGAGATCTGAATTGAATGGACAATATAAATGATATTGTCCATATTGAGTTTTTTAAATTATTTATGCAAAAATTGACTGGCTGTTTTCAGTTTCTGCCAGATTTAAGACCAATAAAAATAACATCATGAATGATTTTCCCCTTCATCTTTTTGAAGTTGTCGTTTTCTGTTAGCTAAATACGTAGATCGAGGCTTGAATCCACCAAATAAAAACGATACTGTTATATTGAATAACTGAATGAAACTGGATAATGATTAATAGATATTTCCTCCGCATCTCTTTCAAGCTTATAATAACCGTTGTATTTTTGAGATCTGAATTGGACAATATAAATAATATTGGCCATACTGAGTTAAATTACTTATGCAAATATTGACTGGCTGTTTTCAGTTTCTGTCAGATTTAGGACCAATAAAAATAACATAATGAATGAGGGTCCTCTTCATCTTTCCGAAATTGTCGTTTTGTTACCTAAATACGTAGATGAAGACTTGAATCCACCAAATAAGTACTATACTGTTGTATAGAATAACTGAACGAAACTGGATAATAATTAATAGATTTTCTGGATAGCCTTTCTGGAATCTTCAATCGGGGACATTCAATACTTCAATATCTATTTGGATATGGATTTCGATCTCAGTTGAATGATTTCTTTTTTATATTTTGATAAATATATTTCTGAGAAAATCATCACAACTCAATATTTTGCATGTAAGTTTTCGTTATAAGTCTTTATTTGTTTTGCTGCTTGTTAATGATTCAATTAAAGCCGAAACAGTTTAAAATTAAAAGAAACTACTGTAGTTATTCTTCCTTAGGCTTTGTAGACAATTATCCATTTTATTGTGATGCTTATTATTTTTAACCTCATCTTCAGGGAAGGTTATCAACCTTCATTTCATATTTTTTAGTGCTAACGTTTTTGTTGTTTAAGTTTTGCCCATGATCAAAAGTCAATTACTTAATTATTCATGCATAATTGATGTTTATCTTCTAAGTGGGTATTAATCTTTTTTCCTGTGTGTCCTATATTGCATAAAACACCGATTAACGCGAACATAGTGCAATATTATCAACTGTTCATGGATACTAGAAATCCTATTAGCAATTCAATTTGAAAAAACAACACATACCAAGCGGACAATCGGGAAAATCGTCAGTTTCCTTCGGAATGATTTGAATATGAATATTTCGAGATTATTCAACGAAAAGAAAAAATCCTGATGGATTACGAATCCCTTAATTTGAATATAATTACTACGTGTAATCAGTACAACCTCCTCCTTCTCCTATTCCCCCTACGCGTTTTCCGTCCTCCTCTTACACGGGAAAATTGATAGATGGAATTTTCCCGATTATTGTTTCTCACTTGAAGCGGGCGAACCAAGAGTTACTCCTACGTTGTCGAATCGACAAGGCGCAAGCGCCGGTCGAACCGATCCATTGGCGAACGCTTCGTAATGCCCGGGCTCCCAGCGGTCCTAAAACGAGATAATAATAAATTAAAGCAAGACGGTGCATGGTCTCTTATTAATATTTCGGCAATTCAGCATCGCCCGAATCCGGAGTGGTGTTAAAGTTTACGAACGCAAAAAAAACATTCATTAACGTTAAAGGAATATATCGAATGTTTTGGAATAGTAAAAATCTGAACACAAATACTGCAGATTGTTAGAAGTGAATAACAATTGTATTCAGAATTGTCGTGGACTATCAATGATATTTTATAGAAGTTTCAATATGAATAAAAATATCAATTTACCCACTGTAGAGTCTCGATGAATACACAAAAAAAGTTACTGGTATCAATAATAATAGTAATAAGTTTATTGTTTATTAACAGTAATTCTACAAATTATTTCAAGAAATTGGAATACTCTATGACAGCAAAACTCTAATATGTACTTAACAATACTTAATGAAAACATACGAACTTCTAACTCAAGATTAATTAATCACAAAACTTACAGTACCACATTATGAAAGCATCTAAACCGCAATGTCCGCGACGCTGTGGTTTAGTCTTCAAAAAACTAAACAAATATACAGGTACAAACGCTATGAAAGAAGCAATTCAAATTAGTTTCAGAGGAAAAACCAAAACTCTATACGGTTTAGGGTACCTGACGAAAAGATAACTGTGGGTTAGGTACCTGACTGAAAGATAACTGTGGGTTAAGTACCTGACAGAAAGATAACTGTGGGTTAAGTACCTGACAGAAAGATAACTGTGGGTTAAGTACATGACAGAAAGATAACTGTGGGTTACGTACCTACAGAGCGTTTACTCTAACTGGAAGTGAAAACACCCAAAAATATGGCAATGAACAGATAAAGCTATTTGCCGCTCTTACTGACGGTGAAAAATTGGGCCACTATCGAAATTCATTAGAAATGTTCTGGCAAATTTAGGGAAGGTGTTAACATTTTGAATATTCCTATTCTCCAATAGTATGTTATGAAGTCAATGATTACGATATTTCTAAACCAGAAATCTTTCTCTTCTGTGAACATTTTAGATTCCTAATCGGAATAGAATTTTCCTAATCAACATGTCGACGTTTTTTTTTTGATACAGTACAATCGCGATAATATGAACACGCGCTCGTTCGAACAGCTCAATAGCGTGAACAACATTTTTCTTACATTGACATCTCTATAACGTGAACAGCTGCAACCCCCGATAATGTGAACACTATTGGCAACTGATTTTATTGACTGTTGTGAAGGCGTAAACTGAAATTTTCAAGTCCAAACTTGTCCGAGATTTCGTCTTACGTATTTCGAAGGTGGCTGAGATTAGTTTGGTTGTTTTTTAGAGAGAGTACTGAAATACTAACGTGATATTTGTACCTACAATACGAGTATGTCTAAAATAAAAAGTAAATGTTTGTCATTATATGATAAGGCAAAAGTGATTGAAGAGTGTAATAACGGTATGAGTGTAACGTTCCTATCAAAGAAATATGGAGTAGCAAAATCGACAATTTGTGCCATAAAAAAGAAAAGAACACTGATTTTGAATAGAGTTTCAAATGCGTTAAAACCGACAAAACAATGCACGTTAAAAAGTGCGGAGTATCCCGAAATGGAGCAAAAACTTTATAAATGGTTCTTAGTCCAAAGAGAAAGAAATATGCCTGTATCTGGAGAAATTATTAAACAAAAAGCATTGAATTTGAAAAGTGCTATGAACATTGCAAATTTCAATGCGAGTGATGGCTGGTTGCAACGTTTTAAAACTCGATTTGGAATTCGATTCTTGAAAATAACAGGCGAAAAGTTATCATCTCAGCCCGAGCTTGTCGATCCTTTCAAACAAAGGTTGATGCAGTTAATTCAGGAGCTTAATTTGAATGAAAATCAACTGTATAATGCGGATGAAACTGGCCTTTTCTGGCAACTGCTACCTGAAAAAACATATGTTTCTATGTCCGAGAAAACCGCGCCAGGTATGAAGACAGCCAAGCAAAGAGTTACCATTTTAGGATGCACAAACGCTTCAGGTCTCCATAAGTTGACTCCATTGGTAATAGGCAAAGCTAAGAGTCCTAGATGTTTCAAAAACTTTGTGAATCCTCTAATCTACAGGCACTCAAAGA
The DNA here is from genome assembly GCA_030704895.1 of Henosepilachna vigintioctopunctata. Taxonomy (NCBI): domain Eukaryota; kingdom Metazoa; phylum Arthropoda; class Insecta; order Coleoptera; family Coccinellidae; genus Henosepilachna; species Henosepilachna vigintioctopunctata. The sequence continues at coordinate 8,159,825 of JARQZJ010000033.1, read as the reverse complement.
ATGCCTGGATGACGGGGGAAATATTTAAAAACTAGTTCTTTAAACAGTTTGTTCCTGAGGTGAGTACATATGTACTTCATAACATTTTGTTCTATGCATGATTTTGGCGCCTTCATTCAAATTTAGGTTCGATCATTCTTAAAAGGACAAGGACTAGAAGAAAAGGCAGTTTTGCTTCTAGACAATGCTCCTTGTCATCCACCTGCCGAAGAATTGAAAGCTAACAATGGAAAAATTTTTGTGATGTTTATGCCGCCAAATGTCACCCCCCTGATTCAGCCAATGGATCAGAATATTCAAGACTTATGAAACTACATTATCGTAATAGTTTACTGAGCTCTATACTCAATACCAATGAGCCTATTGGAATTGCTCTGAATAAACTGTCATTAAGGGATGTAATGCTAAATTTAGCAGCAGCATGGCAGAAACTAGATGCAGATATGATATCCAAGTGCTGGCATAACTTAATGGCCGAACCAAATGCAAATGAAGATGACCTGCCTCTAAGTGCAAAAAAAGTGCAAACTAAGATATCACAATTTTTTCAACCGTTATAAATTACTAAAGTTCGATTAAAGTATATTTTAGTTTCAAAAATTAATAAATGAGTATAGTAATATGGTGTAGAGTTTGTATTTTAGTGACCTCCGGTAATATGAACAACCTCTATTCTGTGAACAACGCTGGTTTTTTTCTGTTCACGTTATCGCGATTGTACTGTATTTATATTTCATATTATGTGGGATAACTTTGCCTAACACTAATTCATAGAATACGTATTTTGTAAATTGTTTTAATGATTGAAATATTGCGAACTGAAGGGTACATGTCTGAGATTGAATTAACTTGTCCGAATCTGCATTTGTTATACTGAAATTAGACCGCGCTGCACTACTCATTTTGTTTACTTGAGAGACTTTAGTTCATACAGAACGATGGTTAATAAGAAGTTCTTTATTCTCAATAGGTATAATACCCAATTACAGAAAATAATAACATAATGTTGAATAATAACTAAATAATTAAAATGAAAGAGATATAACAAAGAGCTCAATCTAATCTAAAAAAAAAACTAAAATAGTAACTAATAACTAAATAGTAGCATTTAATAAAATATTCCGAAGAACTCAATCTAAATCAATTCATTTTAGTCAATTTCCTTTGTTCACATAACTCCTAATAATAAATAACTTCTATGGAGTCAAAGTGAATTTCACAATTATTGGCAGCTCTATTGAATGTAATAATAAATAACTTCTATGGAGTCAAAGTGAATTTCACAATTATTGGCAGCTCTATTGAATGTAATAATAAATAACTTCTATGGAGTCAAAGTGAATTTCACAATTATTGGCAGCTCTATTGAATGTAATAATAAATAACTTCTATGGAGTCAAAGTGAATTTCACAATTATTGGCAGCTCTATTGAATGTAAAATAAAATAAAATAAAAAAATAGTTTGTCAAAAATTTGAGTGATGCTTAAATAGGACGCCAGATCATGCTGCCATACTCCAACTTGCTACGGATTAGGGTACCAAATTGTTCTATGAATGCTGAAGAATTATTGAAATATTTGTAATTTATAACGAATCCATATATTTTCGAGGCAGATGAAATAAGTTGGGTGATGTGTGGAACGAAGGAAAGCTTCTGGTCGAAAACTACACCAAGATCTCTAACCTTATCAGAACGAGAAAGAACCTGACCACCGACGCTATAATTACACTCAATTCGGTCTCTTCTCCTTGTGAAAGAGACAACATTACACTTTGATACAGTTAAACTCAAATAATTGTACCCACACCAACTAGCAACATGGTCCAGCGTGAGCTGAAGTTGAACACAGTTGCCCTGTGATCTAATTTCATGATATAGTTTCAAATCGTCCGCGAACATCAAATGTGGAGATTGAATATTATCCATCAGATCATTTATGAACGGGATATATAACAGTGGTCCAAGATTAGACCCCTGAGGTATTCTAGAGGTAGGTATGAATTTATACGAAAGTATACCCTTCAGCTTTACGAATTGACGTCGGTCGAACAGGTAAGAATGAAAAAGGTTGGTGGGGCTTAAGAAGAGGATTAAGAAATCATAAGAAGCAAATGATATTCTAAAACCCTTAAGAAATCATCAGCATTGATGTAGGAAAGATCGATGTTAGAAAAACATCGATGTTGACATCGATGTCATAATTGAAAACCCAACATCGATGTTCGATATTAACTTCTTGCACTTTGAGAAAACATATGGGAAATTTCAACAATTTAACAGTGCTTGCATTTTACATACCAAAAAATTAAACTATAATATTTAAATATGAACTATCACAGAGTAGATTCATCGTCCATCGAATTTTTTAAACTATAATATTTCAAAGGCTAAAGAATACTTACGGGACCGAAAAACTGATAAAATTTGATTTAATTGTACCACATTACCGTACCGTTATCATAAAAACAGCTAATTTATCTTCAACAATCATTCGAATAGTTCATTTAGTTTAATTTTTTTCTTCCTTGGTTGGCAAATCTCATTTTTATTTCATCAATTTCCTTTAAAATACTCAAAAGAATACTCTATTTACATTTTGATATTTTCTGATTGTCCAGGAAAGAAATCACAATAATGGAATATTGTACCGCACCAACGTTGTCCATGACATTTATTACTATTTGGAAAGAAAAACAATCTAAGTTTGTAACTTTACCATATTCAATGCTTTTCTCACGTAATTCATATTTTACCTTTTTGATGTGAAACGAGATTTCCATGAGTATTAAATTTGTTTAAGTGAGTTGAAGCTAACAAAATATTGTCAGGCTTGTTTTATTTGTAAAAATTCATGACCAATTGAACACAAAAAGATGTATTTACCTATATCAGAGTCGTTGAAAAAATATTGGGGTTGTAGAAAGTACCAAAACAGTATTAGAGTTTGTTTTTTTAATACCATTTCAGTATCGTTATTATTAATATTATTCATTTGAATAAGGGCAGAGGAAATATGTCGTACAATAACCCTGTGGTAACATAAAAAATTACCAATATTTCCTATTAAAAAAGGACAAAAAGAAAAACTAAGCAAAAAACTAAACTAAATCAAAAATAGAATTGTGAAAATAGTAATGAAAACTTGAATTCAAGTTATACTAAAATAACAAATATTCATAGAATTTCAGAAGTTAAAACTTGAATACCTACATAAAAACATTTTACCAGAAGTTTCATGTACTCTAAAACGTAAATACCTTCCTCTGTTATTTTTTTATAATTTTATTCATTCACGAATAATATCCATACTTATTTTTTTAGAATTTAAAAAATAACTTTTCATTTCTGAATTCTAATTTTAAGTAATTCGTATTATATCGCACCATAATAAAACTATCGCGAGAATCAAACAATGACAAATTCCTTTTCTACATGCCTCATTCCACCCTTGGAACATCTCGCTCCTCTGGTGAAACGTGACAACGTCGCATCCCGCCGTACCAACTATAGCGACGCCTGAACGTCGCCCTTTTGTAACTGGGAGAAGGAACACAGAGCGCTAGAGAACTGGCAGGCAGTCGGCCCCTCTGTTTCGTTCGAGGGCCCCCCATCTGCCCGGAGCCCGCAACCCCTAGTAAGAGTTGTGAAGGGGCCCCGAAAACCAGTGGCGTAGATAACTCACAACATTCCTCGTTTATCATTTGAGATTATTATTTTTCTAATTTGTTAACGCAACTTAAACGAAAAGCATTCTCAAAAACGTTATTGTTACGAATATATTCGATTGAAGAATTTAGGAATATGTTAGAAAACTGTTGAAACAGGAAACGTGAAACATATTATAAATTCACAGCACATAATTTTAGTGAAGATCGAACTAATTAAGCCAGGTGTCTGCAATTATTAAAACAATCTTGTTTTAATACGGCCACTTTTCAAGGACGTTTGAATATATTTAGCATTAATTTACAAATTTTATCACTCCAGAATTTCCAACAAAATAGTGATGATTTTATTAGTTCTTTTAAATTTCAGCATAGAGCTGTTACGAACTAAGTTTTGAAATAAGTTCATAAAATTTAATTGTATGAGTTTAAACTGAGGTCTATAAAATACAACTACTTTTTATACATCAACACTGAAATTGAATTATTAATATTAACAATATATTTTCAAATATAATTTTCAACTTTCTGAAAATTTCGGCAAAACAAGTATAATTCAAATAATTCCATTGCCATAATTAGTTTGAAATTGAAGCTATTTCTTTTTTCTCCATTAATTTCACCTGTTTAAAATTAACAAATAATCTCAACCCAAGAAATATGTATAAAATCTACAACATGATTCTATGGCTAAACTCGAAGTCTTAACTTCTATATTATATATGGTTATATTAGGTATGTTAACATTTTTTTCGTAAATTTTAAATCTGTGAGTTCGTTGAAAATTTCCATATCTCTCTTTATTGCTGACTCGTTTCAATAGACATTAAGTCCCATTTTCGTTTTTTTTTCAGGCAAAGAAATATTTCCGGTTTAACTATTTTTAGTAAAATGATCAGATATTTGTGTTCATCTCTTCTTGTATCGATGTTCTCAAAAACAGTTCTTTTATCTTTATTATTACCTTATAAAGATCCTACATTGCATAATTTTAATATCGTTTTTTATATTCATAATTGGCGAGTAGTGTGAAAAATTTATCGAGTGCCGTCAATCTTTTTTCGTGTATAGAATTTATTAATTCTGTTCACTTTGACTATATTAATTGATATTCTAAGTTCTCAAAATTTCATCAATTTTGATTTGGAGAAGTATAGTAAGTTATGAAGATCTATTTCCATATTTTCAAATATTCAGTTTTCGTCAATCCTAACATTTATTCACTAAAATGTATTTAATATACTTGTGTTCCTATCCGGGTAGACCCCTCCAGCACGCCACTGTTGCAACCATAATCCGCTCGCTTGCTCAGCAAGAGTCTACGCTGGCTGGCTGGCTCTTCTGGGAACCGAAGCCGGGCAGAGCGCGCATAGAAGAGAGAACGCTAGAGGTTGTGCTCCAACAAAAACGACCCCATTCTAAATTTGACTCTCGCCATTATCAAATTACTGTTCTCGGCCTCTCCGACAGCAAGCCTCCCTCGATTCCCATCTTTCTACGGGTTTTTGCGCTTTTCCTGATATTCAGAACGAGACTGTTCTTACTCGTTCCGTCCTTTCTCCCGGTGATTTATTGGTAATTATTCGAAAATGAGATGGGAAATCCATTTTCGGTAGCTAGACAAACTTATGGGGATGACCGAATTCTTCAAGAAGGAAATCAACAGGCATTTGCGAAGCGATACTTCCGTTTTCGGATACTAAGAACCGAAGTCTCCGAATTCACTTTCGTACGTCACGGTAATCTTATTCTTGGAAATTATTTCATGTGACAGTCGTGACCTCCACATGAATGTCTTGTATTATTCGCGAAGGCGAACCAGAATGAAACTTCTTTACGAACTGTCACTTTGACATTTGTGGATATGAACTTACTTACAATTCTGCGAAAGTAGCAATCGCAAAATATTTACTCTAATAGTCTACTCATATCAAATTTGTCACAATGAATGATTTTCTATAATATTTTTAACTTGTCATATTGACAATTATGACATAAGTGGCTTTTGTAGTTGTGATATTCACTATTACCATGTGAAAACACATATTCCCCAAAAAAACTTTGGAGGTTTTCACAATGAAGAATGTTTGATAAAAATGTCAAATACCGCTGACACCGTTATTCCCTGTAACGAAAAGTAACTTTTAAAATAGAATTTTTACAATTTTCTAGTCCTAATAATAATAAAAACAATATTCCTAATAATAAATAATTATTGATGAACAATAATTTTCGAATTTTAGAAACGACCCAACCAACTTATTATTAAAACATCTATAATTTAGACCAACTCTAATAATATTACTCACACACTGTCTATTAATTATTCTATCAATTATTATTCAATGGAAATATCAAAATTTTGATGTTCCTACAATACACTCCTTTCTCTTTTAATTTAGCTCTCTTTTAAATGATTTCATCTTTAAGAGAACTTGAGGCAAAAACAAATTTTAAATCGAATTATGAAATAATATACAAAAAAAAAATAAAGTGATAAAAAATGATATATAACTACAAATAAATTATGATTATGACGGTGATATTATACTAGGTTTTAGTGACAATTTAACAATAATAACCTATTCTTTCGTTTGTGTTTATTCAGTCGAAGTCACGCATATATCAGTCCTCATCAATTATCAATGTTTGATTATGTATTAAACAGTTTTTTTTGTCGCTAAACGCACCTAGTTATTTTATAAAAAACAATTCGAAACTGCTTGGTTTTCTATTTTTTGCACAATTTGCGCTCTCATTAGAATTCCGCACCAATTTTTCAAGCAATGTGTGTAATATAACGAAAATTCAACGGTCGAAACTTTGAGAGTGTTGATCTTTATATCTAATGGGTCAATTGAATGAAAGCAGATGCGGCTACAAAGGAAAACTACCAATTAACTACGAATTTAAAGACTTGAGTATGTCCATTGGAACTCATGAACGGCTCATCCACTATAAATTGTGTCGAATTTAGTTGAGAATTATCCAGAATTTTTATAATAACGAGTTGTGTGTTAAGTAGGAATTGTTTTAAAACAACAATTTCTAAAATATGACGAAATAACTTTTTTATTTACTGCAATATTGAGTCGATTGATCTGTAATGTTATTTATTTCTCTTTGAAAATAATTCTTGATGTTGTAAGAATTTATTATAAAATGGTTCAAAGTTCTAAAGTAGGTTCAAACTCTACCACGATTTTTTTCAAATGACTTAATGGAATTTTTATTCCAAAAACTTAATGGCAATGAAAAATTATTATATAATGCTGTAAATAGTTACCTAGATTAATTACGAAACCTATTCCCCTACAGTTTAACGCCGGTTCCGAACGGCCATTGGGCTTGTAATCAATCTACATTAGCCAGCATATATAACTATTTAATTTACTTATAGTAATTTAAATAAAAAATCATAGAGAAACACAAATACCCATGCCTTCAGCTCAGGAATCGAACCCGAGTTCTATTCTTCCTATTTCTAGAAGAAAACCTATTCTTCTGAAGTTCTCAGACCAACAATATTCAATAAATAAACAAATTACGAAATGAACCTGAACGCAGGTAACTAGAGATAGCAACCTTGAAGTCCGGAATCCAAAATTCCGAAAATGTAGGTAGGTAAAATATACCTGGCTACAATATAAATGAATCCAAAAGTGAAATTTTTTATTTTAAAATTAAATATTTTAATTAATAATTTAGTACTTATCAATATCTATTATCTGATTATTCGGGAATAACACTTAATAAACTAAAATATTCAAAAAGCTTCTAATTATCGTTCAATGATATATTAATTTGTGGGGTAGCATCAATAAGTAGAACGGATTAATTTACACAGGTAAATTTTATAAGAACCTGCCACCCTCTGTTGGAGAGATCGAATTGCATAGAATAATGGGTGACAATTTTATTTCTATACCTATGATTGAATGAGCATAAAACTACTAAGTATTTTATTCTAACAAATAGGGGAAAGTGTTATACATAAAAGTAGGTAATAACTGCCATTCATTTCAGTTGAAATGAATGGAGTTGTGACGAATGATTTACTGTCCTTTTTTTGGAACATTTTTACAATATTTACAAGATACAATATTGGAATAATATGCCAATAAAGCAATTAATAGTATATGTGTTATTTATACCAAAAATGTTGAATACATCTTGAAAATATAATTTAATGAAACTCGTATTATGGCTGCATATAACAAAATATTTTCAAAAATAATATCCATACATGAATGACACGGAGGTTCCGCTTACCTCTTGGTGAAATATTAGGTTAAAAAATTTTATTTTTATTGCTAGTCATTAAAAAGTTTTGAAGCAAATCATAACTAGTTATCGATATCACACTACAAGAAATACATCTGGATATTAAATAAAAATACCGAAAAATAAATTTATATTCGTTCTAATATATATATATATATATATATATATATATATATATATATATATATATATATATATATATATATATACATATATATTTGTGTTGCGTTTTGTGGTATATATATATATATATATATATATATATATATCGCACTTGTAGATATTCGATATCAAAGTATTCTATAACTTTCTTTCCATAAGTTTTTGACAAATTATTCAAAAGAACATTATAGCAGAGCTGGCTATGAGAAACACGAACAATGCGATGTCTTCATTGTCCTTCAAGGGATAAATGTTAGAGAATATTGAAATCGATGCTTATATTTATTGAAAGCGTAAGATAGCTATTGTTTCGTACTATAAGGACCTCATCAGTTACGCCACGTTCAACAAATGAAAGGCAACGACTTCAATCCTTACATACGGTCCTATTGATTTTAAGACAGAAATATGATGTATTCATGTGCTTTTCATTGATTCCTTGATTTGAGATGTATGTACATTAATCTATGTATTATATATACACTCGACTTTCTTCATATTTTTGTCTTACAATCAATAGGAGGGTATGTGAGGATTGAAGCCGTTGCCTTTCATTTGTTTAACGTGGCGGAGCTGATGAGTACCTTGTTGTACGAAACAGTAACTCTCTTACCCTTTCAATAAATGTAGGAATCGATTTCGATATTCTCCAACATTTATCCCTAGGAGGATAATGGAGACATCGCATTGTTCATGTTTCACATAGCCAGCTCTGCTATAATGTTCTTTTGAATAATTTGTCAAAAAATTATAGAATAACAGACTTCTTTTAATATGAAAAACTTTATATTAAAATAAATTAAACTCTTGGCTTAATGTTTCACGATTTATTTAACAATATGTATAGTCAACATGTTTCGAGCGTTAGCTCATTTTCAAGACTAAACTACTATAAGAGACGTACAACAAATTTATATCTACAAAATGGATGTGAGTAGGGAGGTTAGTTGAAAATCTAATTGTTCATTTTCAACTATCCTCCCTACTCACATCCATTTTGTAGATATAAATTTGTTGTACGTCTCTTATAGTAGTTTAGTCTTGAAAATGAGCTAACGCTCGAAACATGTTGACTATACATATTGTTAAATAAATCGTGAAACATTAAGCCAAGAGTTTAATTTATTTTAATATTCAATTATGTTTCACCAAGAGTTAAGCGAGAATTCAATCTCATTAATGAAAAACTTTATTTTTGTTGACTTTTCGTTGTATATCAAAACTTAGTCAAAAGTAATGAATAATTGAATTTTATGAATTACTACAGATATAAAATGTCAAAATTATTTTTTAGAAAAATCAAATTAGTTTTTTCTGTATTTTCACATATTGATTTTTAATATCAGAGGAAAAAATAAATATAATAAAATAAATATTAATAATAAAAATTAATATAAAAAATAATAAAGTTTTTCATATTAAAAGAAGCTTATTATTGCTAAAAATATTCAAAATAAACTATCTTAAACAGACAATAAATCAATTTTAAACATATATATATATATATATATATATATATATATATATATATATATATATATATATATATATATATATATATATATATATATATATATATATAAACTTTTCATAAACTAAATTCTTCTGAAATGCGTGATTCACAATATTTAATTAAGTAGCAGTTATTATAAAAGATGAACGTTTTTTTACACTTATATATCTATTTTTTAAATTAAACAAATATTTTATTTCATAAGAATTGTTTGAAAAATCCCCCAAAATCATTAATTTAATTAAAATATTTTAATATGAATTCGGTTTTATTTGTTAGAAACGAAATAAAACTTCTCATGGAAATGTATGTTTTCACGAATTAGTATTGTCATGGAAATTGCACCGAATTACTAAGTCCAAGATCAAAAAATACATTGCTCTGAAAGTATACGACTACCTCTACCTGAAAAGGTAGAAAATCTTCTAAAGGTAGCATCTGTGGTACGGTCTTCAACATGATACTTGGAAGGGAACCATTCTACAGTTACGACACAGGAAAACCCAGGTATAAAGGTAAGCCTAGCGTAGGCCCCTTCTGACGGAACATTTGGACTTCAGTTCGTTATTGTTGAAAGAGAAGGAAGTAAGGACGGGACTAGAGAGCTCTTAGACTTGAGCGTGAACGTAGTTGTCAAAGTTTCCATCGACGAAGGGTTAACGCCGTCAGACAGGTCTGGATCTGTGTAGTGGTGTAATGGTACTGTGTAGTTATTTATCGCAACCATAATAATTGTGCAAATTGTTTTTGTGTGCTAATATTTAGAAATTGAATTTTCAAAGTGCTGCATCATTTTCTTCGTAAAATTCGGATAGTTAATGGTTTATAAGAGTAGTTCAGGCAGGATGTGAAAAAGTGTTAGTTGTGTGAATAATTACTTAAAGACAACTTTATGTTCTCGGATTATAAGAACAGACGATTATAGTGATTTAAAACGATGAATTTGTTCAAATTTCATCTCCAGAATTGGTGAGAAAGTCGACATTTTAAATTTGAATCAGATTATACAAAATAAGGTTCAATTAGAATTAACTATTTAATTTTACAAAAAATGCCTCATGATAGATAATGAAAGTTGAAGCCTTTGGACAATTTCAAAGAAGTGTTAAGATTACAGTGTTCACCATTGCTCGTAATATTAGTTTAGGGGAATAATATATGAACATTATATCACCTTCTTAAATATTTCACATTTGTGAATATTTTCAAGAAATTACCTATTTCTAAGAAAACTTCCTTTCTCATGTTAACTTGAAACATAAAAATTTTAAGAAAAATTTTATAATAATAATTGAAAATTTATTGCATGATCATAGAAAATACAGGTAATAAACTTAATAAGTTCATTTTCGTTAGTTTCACAAGTTTTAATGAAGTGACAAAAGCAACGAAACGTTGAATTCATTCAGTTCGTAATAAATATTTACTGAATTTTATAATGCTCTCTAAATATAGTTGAATACTTAATCTTATTCAAAATTATTGAAAACAAATTTAACATAATCGTAGAGGAGTACTAACCGTATTTGGAAGAGGGGGAAATCTTGGAAAAACACTTAATTCATCAGAATCATAATTATAAAAACGTTGATGTATAAAATCTATATATATATATATATATATATATATATATATATATATATATATATATATATATATATATCGACTGTAATTTTGACGTCCCTATCCTTTTTTTTACCGAGTTTTATAAATACATATAAATATGGATGAATTAATCGAAGTTGCCGGGTATAGTTTGAGAGAAACATCTGTCTATCTTACCAAATGTGGGGGTGTCGTTGTAACGTTGGAGAAACAATATTAAACTCACTTTAAAAATGATAGAATTGTAACATCTTTTAACAACAATAAAAATAAAAACAAACTCGTATTCAACTTCAGCAATTTCACTGACAGTTTTTTTAAAGATTGAGTTTCACTTGTGTATTTGTTGAGCAATATAAGGTAAATATAAAAAATTAAAGCAGTTTCTCCCCCATAGAGAAATGTAACATTTTCAAAGAGTTTTTTTGGAGAATCAATTTTTCAATTTGGTTTTGAAAATTAATTTCAATCATGACGTATCGTTGTTCTTTCATTATTTTTATAATGATCAACAGAAGAATTCATATTTTTTTATCTCTAGGGTTCTCCTAAATTTTGACAGATACTACTAAACCGGGGAAACGAAGTAAATTTCTCAAGTTGGCTTTGAAAATAGTTATAATATGTTTCGTTACTCATTTATTATTTTTAGAATGACAACAGAAGGATTAATATATTCTATCTGAGTTCTCCTTTGTTTTGACAGTTACTACAAAACTGGGAAGAAAACACAATTTTTTAAGTTGGCTTTGAAATTAGATATATGTTTCGTTACTCATTTATTATTTTTGGAATGGCAGCGGAAGGATTCATATCTTCTGTCTGTAGAGTTCTCCTTTGTTTTATAAATTTATTAAAGAAAAGACAATTTTTTAAGTTGGCTTTGAAAATAGTAATAATACGTTTCGTTACTCATTTATTATTTTTCAAATGACAGCGGAAGTATTCATTTCTTCTGTCTGTAGAGTTCTCCTATGTTTTGACAGTTCCTACAAAACTAGGAAAGAAAAGATAATTTTTTCAAGTTGGCTTTGAAAATAGGCATAATACGTTTCTTTACTCATTTGTAATTCTTAGAATGACAGCAGAAGGAGTCGTATCTTCTGTCTGAAGAGTTTTCCTTTGTTTTGACAGTTACTATAAAACTAGGAAAGAAAAGACAATTTTTTAAGTTGGCTTTGAAAATAGGTATAATACGTTTCTCTACTCATTTGTAATTCTCAGAATAACAGTAGAAGGAGTCGTATCTTCTGTCTGTAGAGTTTTCCTTTATTTTGACAGTTACTATAAAACTAGGAAAGAAAAGACAATTTTTTCAAGTTGGCTTTGAAAATAGGTATAATACGTTTCTTTACTCATTTGTAATTCTTTGAATAACAGCAGAAGGAGTCGTATCTTCTGTCTGTAGAGTTTTCCTTTGTTTTGACAGTTACTATAAAACTAGGAAAGAAAAGACAATTTTTTAAGTTGGCTTTGAAGATATATTTCTAACCCTGACGTTTCGTTACTAATTTTTTTTGTAATGACAATCAGAAGAATTCTTATTTTGTTCATAGAGTTCTTCTGAGTTTTGACAGTACCACTAATTGATATATATCGTTTGACGACTTCTGCTTCAACTTATCAATTGAAAATATGGAAAAGATAAAATTTTTCATAGAGATTATTAAATAAGTGGTACAAGTATGGATATAATTTGACCAACAATAATTGTTTTCGTTAAAATATCATTCGGTCTTTGTCTGAAGACGTCAATCAAAGTGTCGCAAAAAATCACCAAAGGACCTTCGCGTACCCGATTCCCCACTCGTGCACCCCCCACCACGTGGCGTAAAGTTCACGTCGCAATCGAGTTACGTGCGATTCCTGCATTTAACAACAATTGCACAAACTCGTTGTGCGATAGGATAAGCGGTCCGATAACCAACCTTGAGAGAGCGATTTCTAGCAACCGTCGACGACGACGACGTAGTGAGCGGCCTTCTGCGAGAACCTGCTTGAAGCGTGTGCCGCGACTGTGATTCCCAAGACTTTATAGAGAGAGAACCACAACGACTACGAATAATTATATCGGCGAGTAGAAAGCGCTTATATAAAGGCGAACGTCGTCAACTTTGGATATCTCCACCGCGTCCTACTACGTGACGATAACAGTTACGGAATTTTTCCAACGCGCCGACTGGTTCCATCATTCGTATTAAAAGAGCTTCTCGGAAAAACTATCGAGTATACAAAGAAAACGAGCAGTAACTCGTAATGTTACCCATACTAATTTTATTCTAGCGACATCTAGGATAGTTCACTGAAAAATAGGTCATCAATTCGTAGTTACGATAATAGATGGCGCATTTTCACAATATTACAATTGAAGTATTCTAAATACCCATTTTTCCTTATAATATGCGTAATTCACAATAACATTATAGAATATAATACAATATAATTTGATATTTCTATGCGAATTGAAGCAGATTATTATCCGAAAGTTTTTATTTGATATAGCACCTAACTTCTTTTTATACCAATCAATAACTTTATGACTTCTATTCGAATAACGCAAATAGGATTGCAATAGCAAATCATTTTCGAATTTGAAATTCTTTTTCGAGTCTTTATTGGAGACTCCTTCATGTTAGAAGATGTTTCATCTAATCGCTTCATATCTTGCTCTTTATAATTTACTTGTTGGATATTTTCTACATCTTATTCATTTTTTTCTGCTCAAGATGATTTCAAAAATTGGATTTATATGCGTTCATTGGGGAAGTTTGAGCAAATGATATATATCGAATCTAATGAAGAGCTGTTCGATAAATAAGAGACACAAGGTAGATGTTTAAATTTCCATTTATGAATAAGCCAGTTATCGCCGTAATCATCATCGACACTATGACCGGACTGCAGATCGAATAGACATTTAAAACTCGTCACGTAACAGTAACGTTTAAAGTATAATTACTTGTGTGCCTTCGGGCTCGAAACGAAATGAAAGTACATAGGCGAACGAATTTACAAAATATATTGAAATATCACGATGATATCATCATGTTATTGATTTAGAAATTTAACTAAAAATAAAAGAAAAATCGACGAGGAAGATTCGAAATTGTAGGGTCATTAGACAAAACCTCAACTCACTAATTTGGACTGGGCAGGTTGATGTCATGAGTTGATCTATATATACTTAGTATATATTATAATTAAGGGCAACTAATCCAATGGTTATAGAATTTATTTTTATATTTTTCATATTTTTGCATCAAAGTAATAATTAGTCTTTCTATGGAAAATATTCTCTACATTCGGTCGAACTTGATAAGAAAATATCTATATTGAAAACCAAATACCAATACGGGCACCCGCATGACATAACTATATATATTCTAGTAAAATTATTCCTGTGTCACTGGCGTAGTAGTTGGAACCAATTGGGATTAAAAGTATATCTCATAATTATAAGACAATAAGACCTTTTCTCGAAAAGAGAAAAAATTCAATTCTTTTCTTTTGTTCATTTGCTATGTTTACATATATGAAAGTTATCAGCTTCATAACATAGCCTTTTCTTTACTTAACGAGAAAAGTTGATCGTATAGGTACCCATTTTATACTGATGAATTGTGCCTCGAAACTCTTATTTAAACCTCCTTTATCTAACGAAATTTTTTTATTTTAGCACAAGATTCATCACTTTTTCACAAAAAAAGGTGAATTTTGAAATATGACCCTGTATCATACAGCGTTAGTTGAAAATAAATACTACTCAAATTAGCTGTTGACGAAATCTAAACCATTTTGAAAATAAATTTTGTGAATTCACAATAATTTAATAGTAAACTCAAAGTTGTTCATATTATGAACTCGTTGTTCACTACGTTATCAAGCTTAGTTTTAAGCTCATATTGTTTCGCAAAAATCCTATCTGATTTAGAAAAGTTCAATTAAATATCGAACCAATAATGTTCACAGTAACTGTATTTCATGTTATGCCTTTTTTTTTACAGAACTGTGCCATGATGGGTCTGCAAGCTACGCCAGGAAAAAGAAAGTTAGAAGGGGCCACCGCACCCGGAGAATCCTCTCTCCCGAAAAACGGTAGATGGGAAGCGGACGATTGCATAGCGAGACTACAAGCGGTTGCAGTTCCAGGAGACACATGGCGATCTCCTACTCCCTCATTGGCAGCCACCCTCTTATCCTCGGATGAATTCGAAGATGACGACGACTTTGAAGATGAGCTGTCCGACGACGACAGATGCGTTTCAGTTCCCGAAGCAGCAAGATACTCCCAGCCCACGCCGTACCATCAGCGGTACCAATCCGCGGATTATTGGCAGTACTACCAACCTCCACAGCAGACTATACGTTGTGAAGAAAACGGTAAATCGTATCTTGAACTAGGCGCTTCGCCGTCGGTAAGAACAAGGTGTTGTGACGGTAGAGCAAGGTGGTGTCACGTACCTTGCTATCGGCAAAGAAGACTAGCTGTGTTAAACTTATCCATGTGTAAACTAGCCAGATATCGGCAATGTTCCGATCCCTCTTTAAGACGTTCTGTACTCATATGTAATACCCTTAGAAGACTAGAGCGCGAAATGGAATCCGATCCCACGGAGCCAGCTAGTTATCCCCAAACGGTGCTGCCAGAGGTCCAACCTCCAAGCAGACTCAACCCTGTGATTCCTGAACCCACGAGCTACGAACAAAGTCTACGAGATATGGCGTGTTCTTCTGGACGAGCAACTCCGTTCCCTTCTAATGCACCGGACACAGACTCTGGCCTGGGCGATGACGAGATGACCAAACCGATAAACTGGAGTTCTGTGCTCAGTTTATCCTCCCAAACTGACCTTGAATCATTGAACAACAACGAGCTATATGCCGAACTAGGCCTATCGAATGAACCGGAATGGAAAGAACAAAATCCACCTCCGCAGAGAACGGAGAACGAATGGGACGGCTTCATGCATGTTCTTGTAGGTGGTACGTAGCAATTGTCAGCTGCCTCTTCCACTCTTCTCAGGTTGTGATCACTTAGTAGAATTATTTGGTGCGTGAAGGAATTGTGCAGCTACTGTTCGCAATTTTATTTTTATATTATGTACTGGATGAATTCTTTGAGCCTATTTATGTAGTGCTCTGTAAGCGGAATTATCTTTGAAGTCTTACTGATGGAACGTCCTGTTTGAACTACTGACCATTCCGTAAGCAGGTAATTCGTTGAAAATAGATCATCTAGGATGCTCCTCAACAAGAGGCTTCTCTTGGGAAACATCGCCAAGTCAACTTACTATAACGGAATGATCTCCTTCGCTCAATTATATTATGCTCAAGAGAATGAGTTTTGTCTACTGCTGATATTATGTTCATGTTACTGACCCGCTAAGGGCATTCCTCTGTAATTATTTTTTGTAAATTATTGTAAATAAGAGAAAATTTCTAATGAATAGAGATAAGCCTATATTTATGTACATATATCTATATTATATGATGTATATATGTTCACACGGTATTTCCCAAAAAGTTCACTTGCATTTTTTTATAGTCAGGGTATTCAAATTCAATTAAAAGCAATAAAAATATTTCCAGTAAATATACGAACAAAACTTACAGGGTGCTTCAGTTGTTTTATTTGTAAGTAGAGCAATTATTTCATTGGTTCATACTATGCTATGAGGAAAAAATTGGAGCGAACTATACTGGGATTGCTATGTGTATGTATGTATATAAGAGAATAAGTAAATTTATTCATTATAAATGGCAATATGGTTCTACACAAAACTGAAACTTCCTGAAAAAAGCTAAGAAGACCATCTGAAAAAGTCACTAAAATCCATTTAGTTAAAAAAATATAATTATTCATTAACTTAGAATGAATCAAACTTCAGTAACTAAACACGATATTTGAATATTTTTGATATGGTCCAAAGAAACCCACTTACTCTAAATAAAAATGGTGCAAATAGTAATAAGAAATGAATATATATCTAGGGGTTGACTGCCATGAAATTTACAATCGAAATTTTTTTTTTAAATTTCAATACCTTGAAGTTCAACATGTTCGAGAAATGAAACTAATGATTCCTCAAACTTGTGGAATGATTTCATTTGAAATGTTGAATAATTCTCCAAAATTCAAGAGTTAAATATCTACAAAAGCAGTTGAGTACAAGAAGATGCATGTGCTGATAATATATTTATACTAATAATTTATACATTAATTTCAAATATGTATTATATACATATAAATATAAATTCTTCAAAAATAATGTAAATTGTTCAAAAATAATGTAGAATAACATTTTTGAAAACAGAATTTCAAAAAATGAAGTTCCTGTAAATTCACAGCTGTCAACTCCTACAACATAATTTCTTATAGATATTATTCCAGAATTAAGTTACCATAGCTTATAAAGCAAAAATGTATTTTATATTTTCCAAATTCTGAATAGATAGATTTGATAATAAATCTGTTTTATTAAAATATATTAATAAATCTAACTAAAAGAGAATACAATACAAACATCTGGTGACAAACTTTTGCTTTTAATAATAACTTGTGTAAACATTTATAAACATTAAGCTGCAATGGGGATAAAAATCCTGATCTCATAAACAATATAATAAACAGACTTTATTTTATTTGAGTTATCAACTCTATTAGTTTACATTGGTAACAATAAGACAAATAGAGTTTGAGTATATTCATTACTCATGATCAATTACACAATTTACTATATTTTACTAGTTATTCATTGATTAATGTTATCACTTTACCTTCTTTATCAAAGACTTTGAATCATCCAAGATTATATTTTGGATTTGTACTTATTACTATTGTTTTGTGTTTTACAGATCTTAACAAATATTTTTTGGAAAAGAGAATTTGCAAGATATGTAAAATATAACATACATAAATAAATATATACATTTCTTCATGTAATCACTGGTGATTTTGGATACATTAAGAAGTGGAATTACTTGAATAAAATGATTTAGTAATCAATATTATTACTTCTATATGTTTTGTTTTGAAATATAATAAATGTTACTAACAAGACCATAACTACAATTTTTTAGACAAAGAATGGTTTCATTTTCTGACTGATTGTTTCTACATTTTGAAGTAACAGTTATGAACTATATGTTAGTATAACTTCAACAATGAGAGATCTCTGTATTGTAAACTACCATATTATTTCATAACATCAACAAGGAGATAAATTATAGTAAATGAATGGGAAAAATAGATTCAGTGGTTCCACTATTACCAATGATTTTTCTCTAAAGTACAAGCTTATTTGGAAGTTTCAGCTAGGAAGTATTTATCTAGTCTGCATTGGGAGTTGTCACCTAAGGGGTAAATGAGCCAGTATTCAATGAAAAACTAAAAACAAAATCGTAATTTAATATACTTGTTCAAACCGTCCTAAACCAGCTTAGTTGATAACTTCAATGTTAAAAATGTTTTTTAGGTGTATACCATGTTACACAATATACTTAGATAATTTTACCTCTCTGTAGAAGTTATGTTCGATTTCTGAGGAAAGGATTTTAAGATTTTAATTTCTTGCCATGACATCCTGAGATCAATAATTATTTGTCTTTTGAATTCAGTTCACTATTGTGTTAGAAATTTGAATTTTAACTTTAATCATCTTTTCAAATCTGTAAATTTTTGAGTACTTAGTATATTTGTGTAATGTAAAGTGCAAAATTTTATTCAATTTTGAGTTTGTTTTGAGATTTCAATAAAAAAATTCAACTTTATATATCTCATATTAAAAAGATATCTACCAAGATAGTAAAAAAATACTGTAAAACCTTATAATACCTAAAATTTCTTATATGAGACTGGATGATTAAATGAATAAACCAAAATATTGAAATTGTTGATACTGACCTAAAAATCTAACTATATTTTATTAAAAAAAAAATTATTTCGGATAACATCTTTGATAAAAAAGGTACAACTAAAAGAATTATACACTACACTAAAAACAAATTATTTATTTCAAACAAAGTTATTAGTAAATCATAATAAGACCATGAAACTATGAGATATATAAAGTTAAACTTAGAATATAGAGAAGCTCACTACTTTAATATTTTTGATGAATGGCTTTTACTTACCTATAATTTTTTGCAACAAAAAATACAAAATGTGGGCACAATCATCATGAATTTTTAAATTAGATATCCTTAGAAGTTGGAAATTGTTGTGGTAACAATAACTTAGAATGTTGAAGTTACAGTTTTTAAAAAATTGTGAAATAGCTACATTGAATCCTTATACTTTTTTGAAAAAACTTGCTGTGTTTTTATTCTAAAAGAAATTATATGCACAGAAACTTCCGATATTTTGATAATACTGCAATAAAATTGTCAGAGGTGTTACGATGTCTGAATTTTTCACTATATAGGTGATTCTTTATAAATACTTCAATGAACAAACTTTACAACGACAAAAATGGTTAGTTAACTGGATGATTTAAGAAAAATTCAGATTTCTACTTATGAAAAAGTACTTGTACTTTGTCCAACATCGACGATATTAACGTCAATAATTGAAAAATACATTGTGTGCAAGTATTATGTGATATGTAATATGTTAGCGTTAAAAATAAATTCGTATATATACATTACCTCATTTATTGTTTTATATTTTTGTTGTAATATAATTCTATCAATTTTAAAGTTTTTGATTAATGATTACTAATCGTTTTGTTTTTTCACGAGTATTAAACAGTATTGGAAATTTCCAATTATGAACATGAAATTGAGAAGCGAATATGAAAATTAAATTAATATATAATTTCAATTTACAACTCACCTGGTTATTTAAAATAATGCTCAATAAATTAACACTGCATAGACGCAGAGCAATTTTTTTCAACTTGAGCACTTTTATTGTTTTAGTTTTCCGCCTCAACAATTCATAACAAATCATGTAATTGCTAAAGGAACTTTTCTATTATCACTTGAAAACTTATGGATAATACTGTTCAATAAAACATCCTCGAGCAAATCAAAACTATTGTAGGAAAATGTATTCAGGATTAGTTATTGCACTAATTACAAAGTTTGATTTTTTCATCACGGTTCAAAAACGACGAAGACGACCACGTTATAAAATAAATTTGTGACATAGACAACTGTCGAATATGCAAATTTACATTTATTACCTTAATTTTTCCGTGATGGAATATTTATTTATGTTCCTAGGACCAAAAACTATCAAAATCGAACATGAAAATTGATTGCCGAGGCTAGCAAGCAACCGATATAATATCTTTTTAAACAGCTTTTCCATCGACATTTAAAAAAAAATCTCATTTCAAAAATATTTCGGATATATTTTCTGCAATGAAGGCGATATACAAGTTCAATATTTGCAAATGCTTAGAAATCAGAAAAATGCATTAAAATAAAAGTCTCAAAATTGCAAGCTTCTTTCTCGTTAAGCACTTCTATAATCCAAGTTATTGGCAATTGTGTAAGTAATAAAATAAAATGAATAGAGAACTGTAAAGCATATACAAAAGCAAGTGATGGGAAAAATGCTAATAAATAAAATATGAATAATTAAAGAGAAGTGGAAAAATATAGACATTTTGGAATCGTATGAATATTCAGAAACTCTTACTACGATTATACTGTTCAATTATGTGGAATGTATGCTAGGGAAAAGTTATGTCAATATGTTTTGAGAAAGAAAACAAACTATAAACTGATATTTTTTTTACAGAAAACAATGACAATTTATTACAAAGAGAAATGGAAAACAACATTATTTATAATAGTAGTTATTTCGCTAAGGGATTTATAGCCTACTACTGCTACTTTCATTATAGTTCATTCAATTATTTCATTATAATCTTTATTTTCAATGACACTGTTTGACAGAAAGAGGTTCATTGTTGAATTATAAAGAGATCTATTTTTCATAACTTCTACTAATAATGTTATCTCTAGAGTAACATTTTTCTGAAAGTCCTGCCAATATGGTAGAACAATGTTAACAGTTTTTCTAAGAAAATACTTCAAAGGGCGAGTGACATCCAAAACTAAGATAAACGAAGATAGTAAGTTGATACAGATAGGTGTTCATTAATATCTGCAAGTAATTTAAGCCTAATTTCTCTAGTTATAGGGTTCCATAACAATTGTAATTTGTTATAAATCTTATAAGTATGAATTACATGCAGATTTATGCTGATGTAAATAATTATAGAAACATGCAAAAATATTCTATATTTATCACATTACTATTATCAAAGGTGTTAATTTTTTGAAATCGTACTAAACCAAAATGATATAAACGTCATTCTTATTAATTTTTATTTGGTAATGTTTCATTCTCTGGAATTGGAAAATTTCTAATGAATACATAGCTTCTAAAAGATGAAAATGGTTACAAGAAAAACTTGATAAAAGATGCCCACCTACTTTTTATTTTTGTAAATATATTTTTTAATATATTACTAATCGTTTTCGGTGTTGGGATACTTTTTATAAAATAGTTTTTTGAGAAGAGAGCTGGACTGACTAAATTCTTCTTCTGAGAAGGAATAGAAATCATCGTCTAACCAGGTAGTATTTTCTTCAGTCGTTGTGGAGGGAGTAGGATGTTTTCTCAACTCTGCGAATTCATTATTGACCAATTGGCGTTGCATTTCTGTAAAAAAGCGATAGAAAATATTACACTGAGAAGAAAAAAAGATCTTCAGATAAATTTTTTTCAGTTCTTAATTGATTCTCAACGCCCTATTATGTTATAAAAACTTCTCTTTAAAATATGACATCAATTTAAGCAATACCTCATTTTCATTTTAATTTTTTTACAGTCCTTTAAATAAAACATATTTAACACTAATTTTCATTTTTAATGTTATCATTAGAATATAATGAGTATTTTATACATTCCAAATTAATTCAATTATTTGAAATGTAAAAAATACAATGCCATCACATAAAATATGAAATTTCAAGTTATCAATAAACCTTTAAAAAAGTACCACAAGAGCTTGAGAGATGCCGCTATATGACAGTTTCAGCGTTACTACGGATAAACGTGTGAAAAATTATTTTTGAGAATTTTAACATAGATGAAATGGACAGCAAAACTTCAACTAAATACAAAATAAAAAAAACCCAACGGTTACTTTACGCAAACACGAAATTAGATTGCTGCAAGTACTCAATTATCAATTGTTGATTTTACAATTATGTATAAATATAATACTAAGCGAAAAAAAAACATCGGGCAAAAGCACCAAATGTTTTCCTTGAAAACATATTCTTTAAGTACTGTTAAGGGACAAAATTATATATGATCTGTCCTCTCTTTTAATTCAAATCAATAAAAAAAATTTAACTACCTATATGTAGATAGTTGAGTCTGGGATTTTTATTCTTACCTGCAAAAACTCCAGTATCGCATTTAGAATAAATCCGGACGATTTGTTGGGCTGGTTTACTTTGCTCGCCGTGCCAAATAAATATATAATATAGAGATAACATTATTGCCGCTAGAGACACGAAAAAAACATAAGCGATCACTGTGAGCACCCTGACAACTTTTTTTTTGTGCTTCGGTTCGTAAAGTCTGTCTTTCGCTTCTTCGCCGGCAAACTTAACAGTGGCATCCAATGGTGGAGTTTTTGTGTATAGTTGATTTTCGAAATTTAACGTTACACCGTTGGTCATATTTACTTTACAGGACATTTTGGAAATTGACCGCCACTATTACACGATGGTTTATTGGAGGTTAGGTTTAAAACAAAACATGTTATGATTTTCAGTGTGGTCCCAACAGAATAAGGCAGTTGTGACGTTAATAATTAAGGTATATTTTGAACATTCGTTTGGTTTTGGTACCTGTGTCATAAACAGAAATTCAGGTCACGATTTATTTTGCTTAGTGCCTTTTAGGTCGATCAATACGCGATATACAGCGAGATGCGCGTACAAGACAAATGATTTTAATATTTCCTTCCACTTTAATGTTTCACAAATATTTGTAGCTGGAACTTCGTTGTGTATTATGTATAAGACCTTACACATTAATTAATAATTTGCACGATGCTATTTTGATTGAATAATACTTATTTTAATATTATTTAGTAATATATTTTACTGTCTTGAATTTTTCATTTTCATCTAGTACCTATTAATTTTGAGAGTTAACTGAGAAAATTGATCGATTATAGTTGACGATACCAGTAGGTACCAGTACCAGTCGCATAACTGTATCTACAATGACAGCTTAAGAATGTTTTTTGTGCGACATCTGCAATTTGATGAAGAATAATACTGGAAACAATGCATAAGTTGCAGCAGAGGTCCAACACTTTTTATTGAAATGTCCTATTGAACGCAAACTCTAGAGCAGGGGTTCCCAAACTTTTTTTTACTACGCCCTTCTTTTAAAATGGAAACCATCCACGCCCCCCTTCACAGTAAATTTTATGGGCATGTGAAAAAAACCAAGAATTAAGTTGAAAACAAAACATGTATTTTTAATAACACAAAGAGCAACATCTGAAGAGTCAATTTAAAGACATACTGTTAGAGAAAAACATAGACAAAAAGAACATAATAAACCAGTAAACTAGTGAGATGAGTGGGTTTGCATTTTCTTCACTAGTAAACCTATTGTTGGTTGTGTTTGTTTCTGAACTCAGTTTTAATTGCAACGAGGGTCGAAAATGCCTTTTCACACAAGTAGGTACTCGAAAAAGGCAGATATAATCGAATATCTGCCTGTGATACACGAGGATACTATTTGAAATATTTGATCCAAAATTATGACTTTGTTCAAGTCGTACTTGGCAGAGGAATCATGTTTTATCTCCAAACCTTCTTCTTGCAGTGCTTCTGGCAGAGAGTTGATATTGATATTGAATGGGTCTGTTGACAGTCTGTAAATACCCTCGTCACATGTGTCTGGGAAATATTTCCTGAACTCTTCAGTGAGGTTCTCCAAATTGTTTAATATTAGGCTTTTCATTTGGGACCCATCTACAACGTAAAAACAGTTAAAGAAATGTATTGATTTTATTTATTTAGAAATTTTCATTTTCAACTGGTCTTGTGCTCACGCCCCCCCTGACATATCTTCACGTCCCCTTGGGGGGGGGGTCAGTTTGGGAGTCCCTGCTCTTGAGGATATATACCTACTAAGTAGATGTGATTTTATGTCGATATAACCTAATTCACCTTTCATTAATCAATTGAGCCTATACTTGATGAAAATCTAAAATCATGGTTTAAATAAAACTAAGTAGTTTTTTGATTTTGACTATAATTTAGTTGAACATAACAATATTATTTCGCAATTGTGAAAATTTCGTCATAGTGAAAATAAAAAAACTACTTAGTTTTATTTAAATTATAATTCACCTTTATTCAAAAGTGTATCCTGCTAAGTATTTATCTTAATCTCGATGGACGAAGATGTTGGGTTGAATTAGTGGACTGTAGATTCCTTTAATTTTGAGTATGTTGACTTTTCGTTGTAGTAAAAGAACTGTGTGTTCCTTCTCAAATAGGTAAATACTAATCTTTAATATAAAAATGAATCGCAAAATGTGTTGGTAAGCGCATAACTCAACAACGCCTGGACCAATTTTGCCAATTCTTTTTTTAAAATGTTCGTTGAAGTCCAAGGATGAAGGAGGATGAGAAAAATTCGAATAATTGCCGGGAAAACCTTAGAAACACACCATTTATTTTCCCATAAAAACGTTTCTCAAAAACGTTTATAACTAAAATGTAGGGTCAACTGCTGGAACGATTTCACTATTTTATTTAATACACTATATAGCTGTATTGTCCTTTTAATTGCTCTACAGCGAAGGAGGTGTATTGTCTTTAATGCGTATGCAGCAATGTCTATTCCTATGTCCTTTTTGACGTATATTTGTGATAAAATATACGTCATTGGATTCGTCTTGTTGACGCGAGTGACAATGAGTACATAAAATTCTTGAAAAATCAATATGGAGAATTTTTGGCGTTAAATTGTTAGTCTTGAAAAAATTTTTGTTATGCTGTTATTATATCTTATATTAAGTTGGGCACTAACAATACAAAAATTACAGTCTACAACATCAGATCGAGCTGTGGTGGATCAAAGCACCAATTGCAGCTTATTTAGTAACATACAGTGAGTAGCTCAAAGTGCGGACATTAGTGCTCTAGATCCACGAAAGCTTTTAAATAAATCTCATGATCTCAATTAGGTCGAATCATTTACAAAATCTGGAACTGTCTACGAATAATACGAGTATATTTTAGTTATTACAATTAGTTATTTTTCGTACTTCGTATTGAACCTGTTTCTAAACATTTGCATTCTTAATTCATCACATTGTCATTCTCATGTCAGTCTATTTTCAAAAGTGTAAACTACAGGATAAGGACGAAGATGGAATGTGAACGAATGAATGAAAAGACGTTTTATTGAGTTCTTCGTTTACATCGAAATTCATTGCAAATTATTTACAAATACAAGGTAGCAGGTTATAAAGTGTCGCGACGTTATTACCTCCTTATACGACATTCTTCCACCCTGAGCTACTTTTATATTGTTACCAAAAAATTTTTTTTAATGATTTCATCATATTTTAAAGGTGCGGCTATGATTTATCTTTACGTGCCATTCGGTCGACTGTCAAATTTTCAATTCATCTGTTATTTGATGATAAAGCAAACCACAGAAAACTACCCACGTAATTAATAACATATGCTTGTTATTAAATTATATTTATATTATAGATACTATTAATGATAGTTAGCTGAAAGAATAACACGCTTCATCACTCGTGCACTTTTGAGTTCTCTCGCACTGCTATACTTATCGCACGATAACGGATGCGGAGTGGTATGAGCTCTAGGAGATCGAGGATATCGTCTGGAGGCTCTTGAAACGTATGCAGGATTCGTGCTGGCGAAAAGGGGAGCTTGTTTCTGGGTTTTCTGCGTAGAAAACGTTAGGGTCTGCACCATTGGCCATCATCGTCGCTCAGGTATCTAATTTGGTGCCGTTGAGAGTGCGTAGGGCATATTTAGCTTGCAGTTTTTCAATGTGGGTGAAAATTGCGGGCATTTTTGTTATTCCATGGAAAAAAAATAGACGGATATTGCCTGTGAAGTCTGAACCGTTTTTGAAGGATGGAGTAGACAAGACATCTTACGCGATCACTGAGTAAATATGCGCCTTGTTTTGAGGAAAGTACAGGTAACGCATCCTCGAATTCTACCTCAAAGTGCGCACAGTAGGTTTTCTCGATTACGGACATTCCTGAAAGTTTTGGCAAGTTCGACATTACAGGAGTTGTAATTCGAAAATGTTACATCCATGTAAATGATTTCATCCTCTAGTCTGAGATTTTCACCCCAAAGCGACAAGCGAACATCATTTTTAGAAAATTTGGAGTAATTGAAATAGTGGAAGAGTATGGATTGGGTTTTACTAGGGTTGGGTGAACTCCTGAACTAATGGCGACCTAAGTCACTATTAAAACAACCGGTGACTACAGATCCCCGTCGCCGATAACCAGTGACCCGTAAGCTCATCACTAGTATTTTGTACTTTTTAGATGTACCTATAATGTAATGATTCAAATCATTTACTCTTGGTATTTTTCACAGAGCATTCGGAATTTTTGATTTCATTATTCACTTAATTTTTTTAGTTTATGGATATTCCTTTCATGGTTATCTGCCTACATCTCTGGTAGATCATTTCGAGTTTAAGTGAGAGATAAAATGTTTCCAGTGTTGAGTGGGATCCCGCAGGAGTCTGTAATAGGTCCTTTGCTCTTCCTTGTTTATATATCTTACATTCCGAAACTGCTCAACTGTAAGTGTTCACAATACGCTGATTATATACTAAGATATATGAGGATCCAACAAAGTATCACAATATGATACAGGCTGATATATTAACTATCTCCCAATGGAGTGATAGCGTTGAGCTTATTCTTCTGAACATCAGCAAGTGTAATGTGATTCATATCGGCAAGAATATGCCATACTTTATCAACAGGTCAGAAGTCGTTTCTGTCGTTACACTGAAAGCTTTCGGTGTTGTGATTTCGAACGATTTGTCGTGGTATCCTCATATCATTGTGATGTGAAAAAAAGCAAACTCGCCTCTGTATCTATTCGGAAAAGTTTTTAAACGACCTTCGGTTCAGACTGCATCTACACTTTATAAGACATTATATATATATATATATATATATATATATATATATATATATATATATATATATATATATATATTCTGGAATTTGGTTCCTCTATTTGGTGCCCAATGCGTGACCAAAATCTTATCGAAAGTGTTCAGAGAAGAGCTACCTTATTGCATTAGTAGACCTTATTACGAGTAGCGTTTACTACTCTTTGGTCTTATCACCGAAATGGACAGACTGAGAGATGTTATCATCACCTTTAGAGTCTTAAATGAACTCTTTTCTATTGATTTGAGTGATATATTCACGTTAGGTGAGGACAATTGTCTACGAGGTCATTCGCTGAAACTGAAGCGCGTAAGCTTTAAAACTACCATTAGACAGTCGTTTTCAACTAATCGAGTTTTTGGTGTGTGGGACTCTCTAGACTCTTCGGTAGTTCGTGCCGTATCAATAAACTCCTTCAAAAATGGCATACATGTATCTGTTTTTAACGTCACTTGGAGTAACTACGAAAGTTGCCTTACTCACATATTTTGTCTCTCGTGAAAATATTTAAGTTTTGTATTGAACGTTTTTTCATTTAGTAGATTCATTACATATAATAAATTAATAATAATAATTAAATTATTATATGGACAGAAACGTTGAAAATTAGAAGATAGCTCAATATGTCAATATAACCATTCATAGAACTTTTGTACACATGAAATTAAACTGCTGAATTAAACTTTCAAGATACACATTTTACGAGAAAATAAGGGTGCTAAAATAATACTAAGAATTATCATTTGAAGGACGTTCTCTGGAATAGTGAAGCAAGGAAGATCATACATTTTGTCGGAATGAATACTCATAATTTTTTGTTTTGAACCATGGCCATTCTATTATGTTGATATACCACGTCACAAAAACCTATCAAAATTATAACATTATTATGTTATTTTTGAGGTTATAAAAATTGCATATCCTTGCAACGTCTCTTGTCTTATTAATCTGTTCCATAAAACAATCACATTAAAAAAGTAGCTAGATTGATGTTGCATTTGGGTCAGTAGCTCGTATATATAATCGATTATTTAGATTGCATAACTTAAAACTGGTTTCTAAATTAAATTAACCTTTTTTATCGCATTTTGTTGCATTAATCCTCTTACCACTGTCGCACGATTACAATAGAGCGTTATTCTATCAAAAGCCATTAAATTCAACAGTATATAGGCGTCTCTTGAAATAGATTCAATTTTGAAAATTTGTTTCATTAAATTATTCTAAAAGATGGAGCTTTTTCAATGATGTTGACAATTTGAAACCAATGAGTTAACTGAGACCCTATTTAATTTTTTTCATTGAATTAATTCACAGAAAAATTATAAAACTTTGATAATTTATTAATATTATAATAATATATTAATAATAATAATAGTTATTTAGCTGAAGCTTTACAAAAAATCTACATATTTTGAACTGATAATTTTGAATTACTATCTCATTATTTAAAATATACCTACTTTCTTAGATCACGCTTAAATATCTTAATACTAGTACTAGTTTTCAATACAATTGATAAATTATTGAAAACCTAAGCATATTCTATTTTTCGAATTAGATAGCCTACAACTTTGGATATAAAAACTATCAGTATTTCTAGTATTATACCTATGCACATAACTTAAATATTTTATTACATTACATGGAAGAAAATGATTTTTTCTTTTATATATGAAGCGAAGAGTATTCTTTGTCTAACAGGCATTAATTCCAATGAGTTCAGCATAATTTTAACAGGAGTATACCTTAATAGATTGGGCCGATACTTGATGAAAATCTAAATACATAATTCAAATAAAACTGAGTAGTTTTTCGATTTTCACTATAATTAATTCAAAACATGACAATATCGTTTCGCCAACACAGTGGCTTTATCAGATGTTGATGATAAACAGTTTATCTTCAACATCTGATGAAGCCACTGTGTTGGCGAAACGATATTGTCATGTTTTGAATTAATTATAGTGAAAATCGAAAAACTACTCAGTTTTATTTAAATTAGGGGTATACCTATTGCACTTTAAAAATTGTTCGCAATTAGGTGGCTCTACTCTGTAACTTTTGTAATTGTTAAATTTTTTCTTTAGTCAAACCAAACAACAAAGTGGAGCAATAATGTGGGATTAAAAATGTGGGAGCTCAAAATGTGGCATTATTATTGATTTGAACAACAATTATTTCACTTAATGTCGACAAATTATTATTTTTATCTACTGAAAATCATTATTGTAATATAGCTTATATGCAGGAGGATATTCAACTCATTGCTCAGATAAAACTCGGAAATTCAGTCAATTGTTTAAATAATGCTCATTTACCAATAAGTACGTTTGATACGTTTTTAATCAAATAATTTGGGAAGTATTTTTATATATACATATTTTTTAACTTTTGGCAATTTCAATCCAACTTTTCAAGATTAACAATTCATTTCTATTCAATGTTCCCTGAGAGCAGGGCCGGCACTAGATGGGCTGTTGGGTCCCTGCGCGGGACCCCAGAGGGCGGCAAATAAACTGTGAATCTTATAAATTTTGATATGAAGGGACGGCCCTTTATTTTTTGCTCATCTTATATTGTTATATACTCTAATTTTAGAGTACACTCTTTTTAGAGTACAGAGCAAAGCTGAACCTTTAGATATAGGTTTGCCAGATATACCAGAGGTAGTAGCGTGGCATCAGGGGTGGTTAAAACATAAAACAGAAGGTTCAGCGAACAACATTCACAATGAACAATTAACAGAATAAATAAATATAAAATGAAAACATTAACAAAACAAAAATCTCAATAAACTCTTGCAGAAAAAAATCAGAATATAAATTGTCTGATTATAGTAAATATATTGAGACTCTAAATTCTCAAAACTACCATAATTTTTTCAAAAATACTCTTGAGATTATTTTATTTTTAACCTTATACTCTTACCATCTCGATATAATAGGAAAGGTATTTCTTAAAGTCTGCGAAGCCAAATGTAAAATTGTATTTTACAAGTAGGTCTAATCGAAATTAAATCACATTCGACAACATTGTTATGTGTAACAATTATATTTGCTTTGTTGTTTGAATGATGTTGATCAATTTGTATCAAGGGTAACTCGTAACTGCGTCACGGAAACAAGTATAAAAGCGTGGTAGTCACGACCAAAGAATGAATACTAGCAACCTTATGTGAAAGAGGTTAGAAACACTGGAAATTTTCGAAAAATTAACGAACACATACATTATAACTGAATTTTATTAGATATTCTTTTATTAAATTCATTCTGAGGTAATTTTTTTCTTGTCTTTTCAAATAAAGTTGTATATATTAAAATAAATTAAACTCTTGGCTTAATGTTTCACGATTTATTTAACAATATGTATAGTCAACATGTTTCGAGCGTTAGCTCATTTTCAAGACTAAACTACTATAAGAGATGTACAACAAATTTATATCTACAAAATGGATTTGAGTAGGGAAAAAAAAACAACAAAAAAAAAAAAAAAAAAAAATTCTTTTAGATTCAATTTATCCATCTAAAATTATTAAAAACGAACATAAATATCATTTTATTAATTTCATACCTCATCTGAGTGAAAAAATTTGCGAAAGATTAAAGAAGAGAGAAATTAAAACCATTTGTACAAACAAAAGGAATATTAAGTCACTTTTAGTGAATAATAAAGAAAAGACAAATGTTGAAGACAAAAGCGGTATTTATAAGATTTTTTGTAATGAATGTCCAGCATTTTATATCGGCCAAACAGGTAGAAGAATAAAAACTCGGGTTGATGAACATAAAAGGTCGATTTTGTACAATGTTAATAAAACTGGATTCTCAGAACATTGTATTAGCTCTAATCACTTCATAGATTATGATAAAACTAAATGCCTACACTCAGGTAATAAAGGTAAACGTTTAGACCTTCTGGAAGCAATTGAAATTAGCAGTTCTTGGAAGAGAAAAGAAGAAATTGTAAATGAACAATTAGATTTTCAACTATCCTCCCTACTCAAATCCATTTTGTAGATATAAATTTGTTGTACATCTCTTATAGTAGTTTAGTCTTGAAAATGAGCTAACGCTCGAAACATGTTGACTATACATATTGTTAAATAAATCGTGAAACATTAAGCCAAGAGTTTAATTTATTTTAATATTCAATTATGTTTCACCAAGAGTTAAGCGAGAATTCAATCTCATTAAAGTTGTATATTATTGTAAATATAAATTTAACCAATATTTTTGTTTGAACTAATATTTTTGCTCGAGGGCAGAATGGAAGATCAGACTCAAAACTGAATTCAGTCCTTTTGAGAGCATTCTTCTTAGTTGTAATTATTGTATCAATTGAAATGAATGTAATTCTACAATGTAAAGAATGTTTCTCAATAAATTTATTTTATTATTATTATTATTGTATTATTAATTTCTCAGCTTTCTGCTTTTAAATATAGCTTTTGAAAAATATCGATTTCTTCACTATAATGCATTATTTTCGACCCTTTTCTCCATTTCAATTAGGGAAACTTTGCTGAATATAATAGAAAAAAACTATAAATCCAAATGTTCCACTTACCAGTTGAAAATTGATCCATTTTGGAAAAGAGATTTCTGGTATTGGTGTATTCAAAATTTGGATAATCCGATGTTACTGTGGTCTCAACTGAAGAACTATCGGAATAGAATTCCGATGGTAAAATTGTAGACTATGAGGAAATGTGAGTCTTATCCTTCCAGATGAAGATATAGTAAATTGAAAGAAAAATGGCAGCTAGAGAAACGCTTAATCCGTAAGCAATAACTGTCAGAAGACGTATAGCTTTGGAAGTTGTTTTTGGTCGAAGTGGTTCTACCTTTACTGCTGGTAAGGAATCCATGGAGTTTTCTCTCAAGGTATTTTCTTGGGAGGACATTTTGGTGCTACGGATTCCTGAAATGAGAAATAGTTTTACAGTTAGATTTAAAATTTATAGACCTCATTTTATGAGATCAGATATTTGAATAAATTATAATAATACGATATCCCCTTTATTTTAGAAATTATTATGATATACAAATTTTACAAATGGTACCCACTTTTCTCCCAAAAATCATATATACTCAAATATTCCACTACCTAAGTAAATATTTAAGAGTTTTATCAGCACTAAGGCTGCTACAAAAATTATTCATATTCACACAAACTAAACTTTCAATACTTTCATTATAGACACTTATCTTGAAGTATCGCTTTCAGGTTCATCTTGAACACTGTTAGCGAAATGGTTTATTTGAAGTCATCTGATAGTGAATTGAATTGTGAATTACCCAAATCAAAGACTGTGTTGTAACTGTTCATAGTTTTTCATATGAAATGTTGGTTTTTTTCTTGCTTCATGGCTGTGTACCTTTAAATTCTATCTGATCAATGCCGCCATGTCATCAGAAAACAATTCTAACTCAACTTTTTGAAAATATTTTAGAACTTGACATAGGAGAAGTTTTTTATTTTCAACCAGTTATGTTCTCTCCTCGAGAATTTGGCTACGCCGTTCTGAGGAGAGCCAATTTCATTTTAATTTTCTTCCGCATCAAATATTATTTATATTATATATATATATATATATATATATATATATATATATATATATATATATATATATATATATATATATATATATATATATATATATATATATATATATAAATTATTAAATCATTTTCAATTGAACTCATCAACAAAAACTACCCTATTTAATGTTTTTAACATCTTTTAGGAATTATAAACTGCAAAAATTCACATTTTAATTGAGGGGCCCACATAATGAATGAATTGACATTTGATTTCAGGGTAACATTATATCGAAAAGTTGTATTGAAATATATGATATGGAGTTTCCAATTGTCGTACGAAGGTACAGATGTTGATAATTTGACACTAATCACAATTTTTCATGATATTGCATATCTACACATATTGAATTCACTGTTTTCTAGTTTCACACACTTTTTTAAAAAAAGTAGTGTGCAAAAAAGTGTGAACTTTGAAGTAAAAAAAAAAATAAATCTAGAAAACAATATTTCTCGTTACCATTTAAATTTTCAAAATCTACTCACATCAAGTTACAGCCATAAACATAAAAACAATGAAAATTTTGACCTTTAATTAATTTTACAGACAACTAATATTTGGGAAAATAGGCTCTTATAAATAAACTGTAAATAATATTCACTGTTTTATAAAAATATAGTTTAGGCTTTGATGTTTCTTCAGTAGCACTGTACAAAAGTTTTACTTACTTAAAACAAGTGTTAACATGGAATAACTTTACTGCAACATTAGTTCCAATCAGAATAAATTACCCTAATTATCTCGAATCAATTTATATTTTGTACGGTATTTGAGTAACCAAAAAATTCACTATTTCAAATGTTGGATTAGTTCTCATCTAAACATTATTAAATATTCACTTCAACAATTTATTGATACATCATTATTTCAATTTCCATCTTCACAACGCACAGAATGTGTATACAATATTCGACAAGTGGTTTTTATTATGTTTCCACTGGATGCCAGAACATGCGCTTTTTACCAAGCGAATATCTTAAAAGGATTCCCGATGTTTTATATTATTGGGAAATTCATTACTTGATTACTATATCCTTCCCTTAATCGGTTATTCGATCGATCAGTTTTATTCTATTAGGATATGTTATTTTTCAATTAAAGGTGTTAATAATGGGTTTACCGTTTATGTCATATTTGCTTGATAAACATTGAAGAGAAGGTTTTGTTCGATTATTCCCTGAATTGATAAGAGAATAAAAGATAACGTTTGATTTGCGATAGTGGAAGTAGCGGGAAAGTATTGTGCATCGTTGTGTCCATTTAATTATCATTGGGAATGTACCAAGTTTCTGAAGGTTCATTTCCATTATGTAGAAAGCTTCAAACAAGTTAATTTGCGTGATGCAAAATTCGAATACCAAATTAATTATTATTATTCACTATGGTTTCAAATAGGCCATGTTACATTCTTTTTATGAGTTTTACCACTCCCGTCTATTTTTTGGCGTCTCTCCTGATTTCACAATGTTGTTCCATTAAATGTCACTTCTCTCCATCTTCTCCTCGGTCTTTATTTTCTTGTCTTTATTTTCGGCAATTCTCTTCAAATTTACCAGCAAATGTGGCTTATATCCCTTACCTTTACAGTTACTCCTTTTCATCCTTACATTTCATAAAATTCTTCATTCGTTCTTTCTTGCTAGACCTACATCATCTACTTTTTTCATCCATACACACCTTTTAATATGCTTCTCTCCCATATGTCCAAGTTTTATCGAGTTTTCGTATTCATTATCCAGGTTTCACATTCGTACAAAGTTGGAACGAACTAGTCTTGTATAACTTCTGTTTGGTTGCCTAGGGGTACTCCTCCCTAATTTTTTTTTCAGGTCTCATGTCTACCTATTGCCTTCATCATTCTTCAATGTAGTTGATCTACTTCGTTACACTCTTCACTAAGTAGGAGGGTGCCCAAGTACAAACATTCCTGTACTCTTACAAATTTTACGTTCTATTTCTGAATACTGATATATATATATATATATATATATATATATATATATATATATATATATATATATATATCAAGGTTTTCTGATTAATTCTTTTTTGATTGACTATGAAATCAGAGTATGATAATTTCATAAATTCATTGCTGAATCGGTCTAGTTAGCTTTTGGTTTTCTGAAAGGGTCCATTCCTGTGAGCAGAAACCAAAAATGTTGAGCAATAATTCTCTTTTTTGGAAAAAAATGTGGAAACCAAAAATTCATCAGCAATATTTCAGAGGGCCGAATACCAACGCTGTAGGGTCTAGAAAAAATCTCAGTACTTCTTGCCGTCAACTGCAAGAGTTGTCAGCCGGTTGCATTGATAAATTTTGCCAATTAATAACCTGTAAGAAATCGTGGATTTCTTATTTCAATCCTGAAAGCAAAAGTCGGTCCAAAGAATGGTGCAAACATGATGAAGGTCCACCACTTAAGACGCGTGCAGTTTCGTCTATAGAAAAGATAATGCTGTTGGTATTCCGAATGGATAATTTTTATAGGTTATATGTCGAACGGTACTTGAAAAAATAAGCTGGAATGTTGTGTAAGTGTTCGTTTTTGTAACAGAAGCAATGGGAGACCATACACCGCAAGAAGAACGAAAGATGTTTGAACGATTAACAATCGGAATATCGGAATTGCTTACGCACCCACCTTAGCCCCTGGATTTTACACACAGCGATTACACTGTGAAACAAATAAAAAGTTGAACGTTTCCTTTACTTCATCAGTCAATTATTACTAAAGTTAGGTTAGGAAAAACATATGACAATAGAAATGACAAAGAAAAAAATGTTTATGCTCTACAGTTTTTGATATGTAAATGATGAATATTATTGTTTCTAAGAAATTGGTAAATATGAATGCTAACAACACTTAAAGCGTGATTATTGCACTTATCTTATTATATATATATATATATATATATATATATATATATATATATATATATATATATATATATATATATATATATATAAGATGCTACGTATGTTTTAATAGACCACCTTTTAGATGTTATAAACAGTTCTCTCGATTACGGCATTTTTCCAGATTCATGGAAATTATCAACCATAATTCCTGTTCCTAAGGTACAGAATACAAATATTTCCAATGAATTTCGCCCAGTTAATACAGTGCCTATATATGAAAAATTATTAGAATAAAAAACTGTGTGTCTGAGATATTAAGTGTAAATCACGGTGTACCACAGTGAACAGTTTTGGGTCCGTTACTATTTTTAATACATATTAATGACATAGTACAGGTAGCCACAAAATCTAAAATAACTTTGTTTGCTGATGATACGATGATGTATATAGTGGGGGAAGATTTACATCAAATGGTATCGGATATGAAGATTGAAATGAACAAGTTATTCGCGTGGCTGTGTGATAATAGATTAAGTTTGAATGCAGGAAAATCAAAATTTAGTATATTCGCCAAGAAATCACGAATGATAAATGTGCAGGTTGATAATATATATTTTTCTGTAAACGGAGAAGCCATTGTTCACGATGAGCATATCAAATACTTGGGTACAATTTTGGATTCGAATTTAAACTTTCACGCACACGCAGATTATATAACGAGAAAATTTTCGAAAAAAGTAGGATTCTTATCACGAATCGGCAAATCTTTGTCTATGAGTACAAAGTTGTCACTCTATAAAGCCATTGCACTTCCTCATTTACAATTCTGTTGCTCCTTATTGTTTAATTGTCCTCAGTATCAAATAAGTCGATTAGAAAAAATACAAACTAGGGCTATGAGATCTATATTAAATTGTAATAAATATACACCTGTCAAATCCATGCTAAATGTGTTAAATATGTTATCTGTTAGCCAAAGAGTTGTGTTTAATGTACAAGTGTTCATTTTTAACCTGAAAAGAAATATGTTACCAACCTACATTAGTAATAGAGTTCGATTATTTGAAGATGTAGGTACATAATTATAATACGAGATTCAAAACAGACTTCAACCTTGGAAAATGTAACACTACACAAAAGCTAAAATCTATTTTGTATAAAGGTTTAATTGAATTCAATGGACTTCCTGCACATATAAAAAACTGTGAAAGTTTGAAAGTAAAGACTTTTGAGAACGTGCATCTCAACCAAATGCAATACAGTTTAAAGTCACTGTAATTCAATTGGGCTTTGTTTCTGCTAGTACTCTAATTGATGTTTATCATGTAATATTAGCTATGTGCTAAGTATAACGTTTTTATATAACGTAATAAGCGTATTGTAAGTATAACGTAAACAAATTTTACGCAATTTGAAGAAGAAGAATATAAAATATAAAAAGTAGCTTGTATCTCCAAATTTATAGCTGATCGGTTCTTTTAATGGTTTGGCATTCAGTAAACGAGAAGACATAGGATAGGTCTAGTTTTGAGACCAAAACAATTTCATTGTTGCGCATATGATGATAGTTATCATCATCTGCTCCCAGATTAAAAGAAAACCTTACGTAGTGTTTGATTTAAAAATTGAACTGTTGTAAAACATATATATAAGGAAATATCGCTGGAAATTTTTGGTTTTTTTCACGATTCAATTTCGTACGATGCCCTAGTCAGGTCAAGTTAGTTCCATTATTTCATCATTTTTAACACGTTGTTATGGAAAATTTCAATAGTTTTACATATTGATTAGTCCATGACTAATCAATTGTCAATTTCATTTTATTCTAATAACTTGATAAGTGGAAATAAAATAATAACCAATAATAATAATATTTTCTATACATAACAACATTCAAATAAAAAAATAATTCAAAATAATTATTTGAATTCAACGCACATACCTACATAAAGATCCAAGAGATGGAAAATGCTAAGAAATAGTTTCTTGAAGAAATATAATACTAAAGTAATATCTCAATAAAATATTTAATAGTTATATATGTTTCCTTCTAGGAACGGCGTTGAATATTATATGTTTGTGTAGTGCAATATCGAAGATAATAAAGAAAAGAACTTAAAGAACGAAATTGATTATGATAATATATCTTCGATTTAAATTTTGGTAATCTTCGGGCAATTTAGGGTGAAAATTGGCGGAAGATTCAAATAATTTCATGGTAACGAGAGAATTTATCAATTATTTAAATATAATCATCAATAACGATGAGAAAAGAAGTTTTTAAAATATTTACCTATACCGAATCCAGTCGGCTTAAATTGTTATTTAAGCAGTAGTTTAATATTTCACATGTCTTTTAGTTATTTTTCGAGTTCCGAACAACGAGTTCGGAACAACACATAAAATATAAACTGGGTGTTCCACAGGAAACATACGAATAATGCTATTTTTGCGCTACTTACTCATCGATTGAATTCAGTTTGTTTATATATGAGGAATTTATTACGTTTCCACTGTATGAATAACTGTCGATTGCATCCAAAAATAATTTGAGGAATGTGTATATTTTGCCCCCCCAGCCTTGGATTTAAATAAGTCACATTTTTAGTTGAAATTTTTTTATTCTCTACAAACCCTTCGGTTAAAAATTGTGGCATAGTTAATTATAGAGAACAAATCTGCTCAGTATTTTTTCTCATCCAGACAAAACGAACGATTCAAAAATTGCTAATGACCACCGATAATTAGGGAAGATGGTCACTGATACGAAAACTCTTTTTCGTGCAACATTATATTATCAAATTATGTTTATTTTATCACACAATAAATTTTCTTCTTGATTTTCAGTTCGAAGTACAACATCAAAATATGAAAAAACAATCAAACAATCCAATGATTGCACCCTTATGCAAATATAAAAACTATAATTGTATCCACCAAAATTGAAAAAGAGTCTGTAAATGAAAAGCTTAAAAATCCAAAAAGACTCGGAAAAAAATTGAAAATATTCTAAGAGGTGAAAAATTTCAAAAACACTTCATTCAATGTAACTGAGTAATAAGATGTTCTGTAACAATAAAGTTCTATAACACTCGTCCAATTTATTGAAAAATTGGAGAAAATATCTGATGTTAGGAATAAAGAGACATCTTTTGAGAGCTCATACATTTTGCATAAAAATTACATTAAATTACCTACATCAAAAATAAGTATCACAGTTAGATACTGAATATTGATGTGAGTCTAACCTGCAACTGTGTTGATAATTCCGGATATCATATTCTAAATTAGTTAGCTACAATTTAGTTTAATAAGTTCAATAACACAAGTCTGCAAAAAAAATAAGTAAGAGCTGTTTTGGTTTTTATGTGGAATTCTAATGTTTTTGGGTATGCTGAATTCGAAAATAACTTTCATTTTGTCCTAGAACGTCACGTTTTCTGACAATGTAGGTGTCTATGCTGAACAAGTTATTATCGTAAAATAAAACATAAAAAATTGGAAAGTGAATTTATAATTTATAATTGCGTAACAAAACTATTTTTTTTTATTTAAAATACATTCATTAATAAGCACTAAATACATTTCTTTTTCCCAACCAACTCGTCCTCTTGGGCAAAGTAGGAAGTAAACTGCTTCTCACGATATCTAAACCAGGAGGAAGACACTACCGGCAAAAGTAAATTCCTGCTTTTAAGCCTTGATCCAAGCAACTCAGCAGGGTTTTTAGGAAGATTCAAGTCTCTTACCAAAACATGTATATTTGTTGATGTAGCTCAAACAGATGTTCCTTATTTAGAAATTAATGATAGTTATGTCCTGTAAACATTTGAAAACAGTAATCAGATAAAATACAGTAACATAGAAATCAGTTGGAAATATCCAGACAGCATTTTTGTTGCAGACCTGTGTAATTTTTGTCATAGATTTCGTTTTTTCTTGGATATAAAAATTAACATGTGATAAACATTAATAAACCATTTAACATGAAAAAGTTGTCGGAAATATCTTTTCAATAAGAACTAAAACAACGCTACTTTGTAACTGAGTATAGACTAACCATTAAAATCATATGCGTACTCCTAAAATTTTCTACTAAAACGAGCTCACCACCAATTGATATTGAACCTGCTGGTTATATATGAAACACTTTAGGAACTTTTGGCATAAATAAAACAAACAAATAATGATGTTTTCCAAATAAAACTCAAAAATTTATAGTAAAGTGACCATTTAATTTCATACTTTGAGTAATTTTGTTGTTTTGAAAAATTTTTTATTTTCAAGCTTTGAAGGAATCTTCATATGATACTGTGTAAGTTTATTTTATTTATTATGGTATTTAGTTGAATTTATAGATGAATATTATTATTCAAGTTGGATAAAAACCGGCAGCCAAGGAATACATCATTATTCTAATAAGACTACATTTTGCCAAAGTTCAATATATCGGAAACGGAAATATTGACACATGTTAGTATGAACATAAATAGGTCAATTTGTAGAAGAAGATACGCTGTTCACTTCCTGGAAGGATCGATATTTTGGATGGACATTTCGCTAAAACTATATTCAATAATGGAAAAAAATCAAAGCGTATTTTCTGCCTAAGCAATATGAATATTTATGGAATCATTTAATTCTAAAACTTTCTAAAGATTTTACGTCAATCTTTATGCAAAATATTATGCAATAATAATAACTTGAATTCCTGGATTTTCTGACATTGAAATAAATACTCATATCGTATATTCAAAATAAAATAAACTATATTTAATTAGTAGGAGTAATGTTTTTCGTCTCCTAATAAACACAAATTGCAATTTTTCGATAAATATATATATATATATATATATATATATATATATATATATATATATATATATATATATATATATATATAACATACGTATAAC
The DNA here is from genome assembly GCA_030704895.1 of Henosepilachna vigintioctopunctata. Classification (NCBI taxonomy): domain Eukaryota; kingdom Metazoa; phylum Arthropoda; class Insecta; order Coleoptera; family Coccinellidae; genus Henosepilachna; species Henosepilachna vigintioctopunctata. The sequence continues at coordinate 8,118,960 of JARQZJ010000033.1, read as the reverse complement.
GAATTACTAACTAAAAATAACTAACGAATAACTTTAAATTTATTTCATGAATAAAACTCAAAGCATTAATCTCCAACATGTTCTTAACCTCCATCTACTCATGTTATATAATTAATCCAGCCCTTCATTTCAGGAATATTACCTATAGTAGAAGGAGCCCGTAAGAACTCGACCATTACTCGTTTATACAAAAACCGACATTTTAGAAAACCGGTTTTCGAATAGTAATGTATCCAGGAAACCGGTTTCGAATTTTATAAAAAAAATTTTTGCTCCAATATTCTGTAATTTGAACAAAAAATTTTAACAGAAAATTTAGAGTGATTAAAAGCAGTTTTTGACTGAATTTACTGATCAGTTTTATTGATAGTAAATTTTTTTATGCAATTTAGTAGGACAAAGAAATAATAGTTGACCAGGATTGAGTAACTTTAAAAACAATTATTCGTTGTTTATGCATAATTTTCACATATAAGGATGTAAGTATATTTATAATAATGAAAGGAGTTTTTCAGCAAAGGGTTCGAATAAATAAAAACAATATATTCTCATATTTTCATAACAACAATATTATTTTTTTGAAAAACAATATTATAAGATACAGATGGATACTCATTAAACACAATTAGAAAATATATAACTGTGTATTATATAATGTATAATTTTGTTTAATGAAATACGATTTCAGAAAACAGAGGACGTCTATCGATTTGCTATTTAGCCGTGTCCTTAGTTTATTCACAAAATTCCCCGAAATAGAAAATACCCTCTCACTTGCAACCAAACTAGGTTTAATCGTTTTTAAGGACTGATAGAATTCTAAATTTTTTGTCCTTTTATTTGTGGCTTCCAGGACCAAAAACTCTTTTCTTAGAGTTTGAGTAGAGGAAGTCACTCCTTCCGGTTCCTTTAAATATTTATTAATTTAGTACAAAATTTAGTCACACAGTTTCTTAGACTATTGTGACTGGTAGTTTAAATAATATACTTCCAGTGTCCGCATTACCTATTTTGTTTTGTCGACATAATACCGGGTCTTAAAGGTATAGGTCAAAACCTTCTTCAAAATTCTCTAGAGTTATTTTCTGTGCGTTACAAAGATTATAATCTTTTCAATAATTATTCAAAGATGTACTGCACGCCAATCTACAATCTGTAATGTCAGATGATGATAACATTAGCTATTTAATCATTTTAAAGTTACAAAAAAACTTAATTTTACTTGAACTCTCATTTTCACATGCACATTCAGTGGAGTACTTCAATACCTTCTGTTGGCAGCCAGTTCAATAAAAGGAGTTAAATATCCTCCCATAATTTTAGTATCATTACAAAATGTAAGAGAAAGCTTTTGCCGAATCTGTTCATAGCGACCTTAACATGTGTCTTTAAAATGAATCATTAGAATTTTGTCATTATTCTGTGAGCATCTGAAGAAGACATTTGTAACGACGAAACGCGTCATACTATGTAGTGAATAAAGTGTATATCATAAGGTCAAGTGTTTGAATTTAAGTTTATATTCAATTCAAAGTTAATTGAGCCTTTATGTACATTTCTACGTGTACATATATATATATATATATATTTCTTGAAATTGATTTATTGCCTGTTTGAGGTATTTATTTTGAAAGTTTTTAGCATTAACAGGCTTTTTTAATATGAAAAAGTTTATTTCTGTTGGCGTTTCGTTGTTATATTACAACTTTGTCAAAACTAATGAATTAATTTTAAATTAATTAAAACTTAATTCATTAGTTTTGACAAAGTTGTAATATAACAACGAAACGCCAACAGAAATAAACTTTTTCATATTAAAAAAAACCTGTTAATGCTAAAAACTTTCAAAATATATATATATATATATATATATATATATATATATATATATATATATATATATATATATATATATATATATATATATATATATATAATTCGTTTAGTTTTCTTGTGCTTTGCTTATGCTTAATAACATAAGTGTGAAGGTTTCTTGGGAATGAGCACAGCTTAAAATTGATGGAATAATTGTTTATTCTACTATCTATACTATAATTGTTTCGGCTCTAGACCTTTTTCAAGAATATTACAGGTTCATGTTGTTTGGAAATTGTGAAATTGAAGTCAATTTCCAAACAACATGAACCTGTAATATTCTTGAAAAAGGCCTAGAGCCGAAACATATGTAGAATAAACAATTATTCCATCAATTTTAAGTTGTGTTCATTCCCAAGAAACCTTCACACTTATGTTATTTAGCAAAGCACAAGAAAACTAAATGAATTATATATATATATATATATATATATATATATATATATATATATATATATATATAGATTTCAGATTTATCTTGTCTGAAATAGGCCATGTATGTACTATGTGTATAGTTACTTCTATTTTATTTTATTAGACTACAAGCAAAAAAAAACAATGCTTAAAATAATCGATTTATTTTTAACAATCACAGTAATTAAGTTTATCAGGTAAAAAAATATATACTCACATTTTTAAATTAATTCACTCAATAACTGAGAAAAAATTATATGAATAGAAAATAGTTTAATAGCACACAATGTACATTATTTTAATTTATTAATGAGTTATAAAAAATATATATACAAAACAACTTGAAATCTTTTATATCACTGGTAATATCTAATCTTGTCCGGATGATTGAGGTGAATAACGACTCTTCAATTGCGCACTCAATTGTACAATTTTTTCACCAAGTTTAACATTATGTTCTTTTAAATGTCTTATTAGGTCAGCCTGAAAAAAAGAAGAACTTATTATTATTGCCAAAACCGATGGTTTTGTTGATCTACAAGTCTTCAAGTAATTGGGTAGATGTTTGTTTATGAGAATATTAAGATGTCAAATATAAAAAAACAGCATAAAACTTACTAAGACTTTTATGCTGTAAACAATATTGTTATACCCATAATATTGAGTCATAAATATTAAAGTTATTACTTGCTACTTTGTCACGATGAAACAAAGTTTCTTTATTCTATTTGTATTTAGCTATCAAAAGAAATATAAATGACATGGAGGTTTTGTTTATCTTTTGATGAAACATTATGTTTAAAACAATAAATTAAAATTAACACACTTGGCTTAAGTTTCAGCAAGTATATTAAAAACTCTAATATGTTTACGGTGGTTAACCTGTTTGAGAAACATTGTATACTCTTGATAATGGGTTTTAATAACCCGAAACATATGTAGAGTTTTTAATATATTTAGTGAAACTTAAGCCAAGTGTGTTAATCTAAATGTATTGTTTTTTTTTAAATATGTTTGCATATGTTAATGCAGTTTTGTATTTTTGATTTCAATAAATACATTAATTGATATTATAAATAATAGATCAAATATTGCTACATCTGCATAGTTTGAGGACTGGAAAATTTAAATGTCCAGTAACACAAACATTACTGCATAATTCTTTTTGGCAGACAGATATAGGGTGAATATACTGACAATGTAAGATTATTGATAAATTATCAAGTAATACTAGTGCAATTAGTTTGAGTTAGTAAATAAAGGATAGTATTAACCCACCTGCTTTTCGATGAAGTCATATAGTTTATCTCCTAAGTGTCTATATCCAATTTCAGCTTGATTCAAACCATCAGGATTTGAGACTGTTGACCATTCCTCTTTTTGAACATCTGGCGGAAGTTTGAGTTCATTGAACTTTCTCACTCTAACTGAAAACACAAAATCATGAAAGATAACTAAATAATACTGAATTGAACTCATACTCATTTGTTACATTAATGGTTGTCAAGTTCGAAACTATTCCAGATATATATATATATATATATATATATATATATATATATATATATATATATATATATATATATATATTTTGAACAAGGTTTGTCAGGCTGAAAAAGGAGTTAATAGTTTTCGGTATTTACCTGAGATTTACGTTGCTTGTTTATTTGTAACAGCCGTTTACATATGTTATTTATATAAGCCAATTAGCTTGAAACATATGTAAACGGCTGTTACAAATAAACAAGCAACGTAAATCTCAGGTAAATACCGAAAACTATTAACTATATATATATATATATATATATATATATATATATATATATATATATATATATATATAAGGAAATAAGGTTTTATGGCACTGAATGAAATATTTAAGAAAATGAACACTAGAACATTCATTTGAAAAATTCAAATTAACCAAAAGAATGTTATAGTAGAGCTAGATATGTGAACGTGTACCATGCGATGCCTCCATTATCCTTCAAGGGATAAATGTTAGAGAAATATTGAAATAACAATATTTAACATTTGTCAAATTGACATTGCAATTTAGTAGATACCTACAGGTATAAAAGAGATGTCTGTCTGTAATATGTGAGATGTTTTCTACTGATTCCTAAAGATGGAATTGTGGAGTATTCATTAGCATTACTCTACTTGGAGTCATAAGAAGCTACTTGGGGATTGAAATCGTTGTCTCGATGGACGTGCTTCGACTGACGAGTTCCTTGCAGAACGAAATATATGTCTCGCACTTCCCTCAAGTGTGGCATCGATTTCAATATTTCTCTTTCCCTTGAAGGATAATGGAGGCATCACAATGTACACGTTCACATATCCAGCTCTACTATAACATTCTCTTGGTTAATTTTAATTTTTCAAATGACTGCTCTAGTGTTCATTTTCTTAAACATTTCATTCAGTGCCATAAGCACAAAAAATTTCATTTCCTTAAAAATATCGCCGAATAGGCCCCTGAAATACGGGAATAAACGCGAGCGTACTATCACATATCTAGCTCTACTATAACATTCTTTTGGTTAATTTGAATTATTTTTTGAATGAATGTTCTAGTGTTCATTTTCTATATATATATATATATATATATATATATATATATATATATATATATATATATATATATATATATATATATATATATATATATATATATCACATTCAATATACACATCTAGAAAAACTTATCTTTAAAATTTCATGCATACTTATGTAATTAATGTTGATTCCTGCTAGGAGGAAAAACTCCACAGTTATAAAGGCACACAGGTAACTGAGGGGAGACAGAGTACCTCCCTTGAGACACTCCTCTTCAAAGTTATCTGGGTAAAAGTGCTGCATTATTGTCTGAATGAGCATTATAACTGCATTCCACAAGCTAACTACGTATAGTGGAAGCCGGTGATGAATATGAGTTTTGTTATAAAATTCGAGGTAACCATTGATACGGAGATCAAAATGTTTCATACGAGCTATTTGATCCATAAGCTGAAAAATTGGAAATTTCATAACATTTATTTAAGAATTCAAATATATTACATATATTAGAGTAGTTGATAATAAGTCAACTACATCTTAACTGATGTAGTAATATTACTAAATTGTTTTTTCAGATACATATTTATGATTTGTGTTACATATGTCATCAACATTTTCAGCAAATCTAATTTAGAATTTTTTTTGTATATATCCACCACATCACACATTTTAAAGTGGTTTTATAGTTTAATGCCACTTGCTAGAGCATTAGGAGACAACGTAAACAAGTATCATATAATAGAAATATGAAACTCATACAAAATATGATATGGTACTGTGATAAATTTGATTTATACCTCTGTGTAAAATTATTCTTATAATTCTGAGTTTATACTATTTTAGAAGTAGTGTTAGCACTGGTATGTTTTCATGGACCACTATTTTGTCCAGTTTTCTTGTCAATTGATAAATCAATTATTAATTTGGTGAAGGATCCATATTATCACTATATATTTTACACAATGGAGATATTCTTATTTTGTATAGTTAAAGGAAATTGAATAATAATGAACAATAATAAGCACTGTATGTTAGCTGCATTCTTTTATCAATAAACCGTGCATTATTTGCCCCAGTTATTTTACCATTCATATTATAATACAGTATATCTGCTAGTTCATTCAATCATAATTTGAATCTATGCCAGATTGATTTTGAGACCAACTTTATTGCTGGATATATGTAAACCAGTACCTTGTAATCATACTAAATTTTTATACTATATATTCTTAGATCTTTCAGCAAACTTCTATGTAATTATAAACTTGTATTGCTTCAATATATGTATTTTGAAGAAAATTTCTGATGTTACATACTAATACTACTTTATCAATTTCAAAACATTTCAAAATATCATCAGAATTAAGAAATATATTATGTGGATATTTTGTCAATTATAGTTGAGTAACAGGTACTTTCTTCAAATTTACAGAATGCAGATTAAGCTTCTAGATAATATGTAACCTTGAGAAGGTTATTTGGAAACAACTTTTAAATAACATCCCTAGTTTCAGTGTGTAAATGCATTGACATATTTTATGAGAAGATTGTATGCAATATTTCAAAAAAGAAGGAAGGCAACTGAAGCTTTTGAATCTACTTGTTATAATAGGCTGTTGACAGATATTTTCCGAGACAAAAATGGTAGAAAAAAGCATTAAGTTTAAATTTTCTTACCAAGGACAAGAACCAAAGTCCAATATGAGCATAAATTATCACAAAATATTCTACACATCTATGATTTTCATCGGGATGCATAACTGCATACGCTATAGCTAAAATCTCAAGTCCTAAAGTGTACAGTAGATGTATAGTAAATATTGGCACAGTTTTCAGAGGCCTGAATACGCCATAATTTTCCAAAATTGGTTGTAACTCTCGATTCTCCATTGTGTCAGAATCCCCAAAAAATGTCGCCCCCTTTAAATAATAAAGAATTAATGTAGGATTTTTTTGATTTAGAAATTAAGCTGGTAATAATACAAAGTTATGTAATAATACATAGCTCCATTCAAACAGTCGAATATTTGGGAAGAAACTTACCCCTGAGTTTGTATGAATGCTTCTTGATAAGCTCACCATCGTAAGCTAATTTCCTAAGTCTGAATTAATAATTGTCTTACTTTTAATCTTTAATGATTCTCTACAGAATCATTAGGAAATACGATGAGTGTTATCTTCTTAGTGTTTATTTATTGCTAATTTACAGATTGAACATTTTCGTCATGCATTCACATTTTGATTTGACATTGTATTAATCATATTGCAGTAGGCATGGGCAGATTCTCTTTGATTTGAATACTATGAAACAGTACTTTTAATCATAGAAATAGAAACAACGTGGCTAGACGCCCAAGATCATTACACATTTTATAATCAATAGAAATTTCAATTTATGATATAACGTTCGAAGTGGTATTTATTTATTGTAAGAAGAAAATTTATAAAATTGGATGAATTTACTACAAATTATTAATTCAGAACTGGAAAAGATGAATCGAGTGGAACATTATCAAATTCATCGGATATTTAAAAAACAAAATTAATGAAAACATGAACAATGTGATGTCTCCATTATTTATCTCCATTAGGGATAAATGTTAGAGATATTGAATTCGATGCCTACATTTATTGGAAGCGTAAGACAGCTCACTGCTTTGTACTACAAGGTAAGTCAGTCACGCCACGTCCAACAAATGAAAGACAACGACTTCAATCTTCAAATACCCTCCTATCGATCATAAGACAGAAATATACTATTAAGTCGTATGCATGTATAATTCAAATAAAAAGACGATTTGAAACTATATCTACTATATATATATTGAAACTAGTATATATCTACTATATATATATTTATATATATAGTAGATATATACTAGTAGATACCTACGGGTATAGAAGATATGTGAAATTTCGATGCTTGGTGTGTCTGTAATCTGAGAGAGGTGTTTTCTACTGATTTCTATAGATGGAATTGTAGAGCATTCATTACTCTACGATATTCCACTTGAAGTCACAAGAAGATGCTTGTAGGTTGAAATCGTTGCCTCACTTCGATGGACGTGGTGCGACTGACGAGTTCCTTGCAGAACGAAACATATATGTCTCGCACTTCCATCTGGTTTGGCATCGATTTCAATATTTCTCTAACCTTTATCCCTTGAAGGATAATGGAGACATCACATCGTACACGTTCACATATCTAGCTCTACTATAACATTCTCTTGATTAATTTCAATTTTTCAAATGAATGGTCTAGTGTTCATTTTCTTAAATATTTCATTCAGTGCCATAAGCACAAAAAAATTTCATTTCCTTATATATATATATATATATATATATATATATATATATATATATATATATATATATATATATATATATATATATATATATATATATATATATATATATATATATATATATATATATATATATATATATATATATATATATATATATATATATATATATATATATATATATATATATATATATATATAGATAGCAAAAATATAATTCTAGGTATAGTCCGTAACTTAATTGGAAGCAGCCATTGGCACGTGTTTCGAGCTTATTGACTCTCTTCAGAACGGCGTAGCCATTCTATAGCTATAGATCTACATCTTTTTATATTTATATTTATAGAGCTATAAAACTACTTCGCCTGTGATTTTTCAAATCTCCCAACCCGAAGAGTAAAATCACGGTAGCCTAAAAGTGTCGATTTCCTTCAGTTGAGTGTCTGTTATTTCTTGTTCTCCCATCTCCAGGTTCGTACAATTGAACTTAGCTACGCCATTCTGAGGAGAGCCAATGCTGTCATATCTACTTTTGATTGAAAAATTTTCCCCCGCGTTTAACATTATTCATATATTGTATAATTACTCGGCTAGAGGCATCCTTGAAGGATAAATAGTCGCCTCACGGGCGAAGTAGTTTTTTCAAACCTCCCAACCCTGAGAGTAAAAACACGGTAGCCTAAAATGTGTCGACTTCCTTCAGTGGAGTGTCTGTTATTTCTTCTTTTTCCAACTCCAGGTTCGTACAACTTGAACTTGCCTATGCCGCGCCGTTCTGAGGAGAGCCAATAAGCTCGAAATACGTGTCAAACGGCTGCTACTAATTGCGGGATATTCCGACAGTGTCTACTTTTGATTTGATAGATACTCATTATATATATATATATATATATATATATATATATATATATATATATATATATATATATATAATTATTTCCAGTTAAAACTTTTTTGTATCTACAAAAATTTTTCTGAGAATTTGATATATTTAGCAAAATTTCTAAAAGGTGAATATCTCTCCAAAAATTCAAGTGCCTGTCAAAAGAAACGATCTTATATAAAATCAAGATGGGAATATACGATTAATTTAAAATCTAATAAATTTGTGAGTTTTATTGTATTTGCTTTATTTCATATTAATTATCTGACTGTATCAAAATATCGAGGAAACTGTTAGTTTTCCTTTAGATAACGATAAAAGGAAAAGTCTGGCGTTCGTAAAAACACAAATAATCAATACAATATGAACCTGTAATAATGGACGATATTGTTGTATACCGGTAAGTGATCTTAAAAACTTTTATACAATATAAATCGTATATTTTATAATTTTTTCTTACTAGAATCGATGAAAATGACGTTCATTGTGAAGTTCAAGAAGAAGACTATGACCCATACCTCAAAAGAGATTCCAAGGTTCAAATCACGTGAGTTACTATATTATAGCTATTCCGAGAATGATCATTTGAATTAACTTATACTAAATTAATTGAAATTTCGAATTCACTACATTATATAAAATATTTTTGCCATAATCTAAGAAATAGGACCGCCCCAAATGTATGGCGAATTATAGTCATGGAAGGCGAAATCATAGAGCGGCTTATAGGCTATCTAGAAAATCAAGCTTTTCTTCTTTGTGATGCAACTAATACAACCGATATAATACTTCAACTGTATTGAATTTTTATTAAGGATAGGGGATAGATTGAATAATGGGAATAATTTACATGTGGTTTCACAGTAAAAAATGTATATCCAGAAATTCATTTCTTGTTTTTATCACTTCAACAACAAGAAATGTAAATAAAACTGAATTCCTATTTATATATCTTTTCAGTGGAGGTCATAATAGGTTGTTCAATTTTTCTAATCAGATTAGTTGCTTCTCTTGGTTAGTTGGTGTTGTGAATATTGAAAATTCAAAGAGATATAACAATATGGTGCTAATATGCCGTGCATATTAGCCGTTGTAATCAAAGAGAGCAGTGAGAAGAACCTTCACATTTGATCAAACTTGACGTGCATTCAACGGTGTTGGATCTTCTGCCTGTTTCCATTGGGATGATTGGGCCTTGGTTTCGACATTATAACTATATACCTACGTTTCATCACCAGTTATGACCTTTTTGAACAAATCTGGATCGTCATTGACATCATTTAACAACTCCTCAACGATACTAACGTGACGTTGCCTTTGCTCAAAATTTAGCAATTTCAGAACAAACATTGCTGCCAACCGTTCATGCTAAAAACATCCTAGAACATTGCATGGTATTAATCGATTGATATGCCAACATCCTCTGCAACTTCTCTAATAGTGAATCGATGATTTTCTAAAACCATTTTCTTCACTGTTTTGATGTTTTCTTCGTTTGTTGAAGTGGTTGCAATTCCAGGACGCCCATGGTCATCAATATCTTCTCGGTCTTCTGTAAAGCGCTTGTACACTTTTTTGAAAGTAGACTCTCCGAATGTCAAAGTAAACATTTTAAGTGCGTTGGTCACTTTATTCCATATTAATGAAAAATTCTTTTATACATTTTTTTTGGAATAGAAAAAAGTACACACAAAAACGTGACTAACTTTATATAGTTGTCAAAAACAAACTACTAATCCAAAATCTTGATGTTCAACCAATAAAGCCAATAACCAAAACCAATAACCTGTTTCATTCTTATCTGGTTGACCGACGTCAATTCGTACAGCTGGAGGGTATACAGTCGTCTGAATTCATATCTACCTCTGGAATACCTCAAGGGTCTAATATTGGACCACTGTTATTTATTCTGTTCGTAAATGATCTGATGGATAATATTTATTCTCCACATTTGATGTTCGCAAACGATTTGAAACTATATCATGAAGTTAGATCACAGGACAACTGTGTTCAACTTCAGCTCGCGCTGGACCATGTTGCTAGTTGGCGTGAGGACAATTATTTGAGTTTGAACGTGTCAAAGTGTAATGTTGTTTCTTTCACAAGGAAAAGAGACCGAATTGATTGTGATTATAGCGTCGGTGGTCAGGTTCTCTCTCGTTCAGATAAGGCGAAAGATCTGGGTGTAGTCTTCGACCAGAAGCTTTCCTTTGTCCCACACATCAACCAACTTATTTCATCGGCTGCGAAAATATATGGATTCGTTATACGTAATGGCAAATATTTTAATAATTCTTCAACATTCATAGGACTATTTAATACCCTAATCCGTAGCAGGTTGGAGTAACTCAGCACCATCTGGCATCCCATTTACACTTGCCATCAACACCATCTTGAGGCTATTCAGAGAGCCTCAATTCTTAGAAATTGAGTTCTTGAAATTCTTAGTTTGGTGGGAGGATAAAGTTTATCCACAGAGAGGAGTCAATCATAACGAATTATTGAGTCGATTTAGTTTAATCTTATTGCAGAGCAGGAGAGAAACTTTATCGCTCAAATTTTTGCACAAATTACTGCACAATAGTATTGATTGTCCTCCTCTCTTGTCCGCTTTGAAATTTCGTGTTCCTAGGCAAAATTCTCGAAATACAGAATTATTCTACCTAGAGACTCCGAGGACCAACTCCCTAATACATTCAATAGAGTTGCCAATAATTGTGACATCCACTTTGACTCCACAGAATTTATTATCAGGAGTTATGTGAACATCGAAAATTGACTAAAATGAATTGATTAAGATTGAGTTATCTGTAATATTTCATTGGATGCTATAATGTAGTTATAAGTTACAATTTTTTTCAGATTACATTGAGCTCTTTGTTAAACCTTTTTTTGAATTATTTCGTTGAATCTTTTTTCTAATTATTTGGTTATGTATTCAACATTGTTATTATTTTCTGTAATTGGGTGATATACCTGTTGAGAATGAAGAACTTATTATATATATATATATATATATATATATATATATATATATATATATATATATATATATAAATGGCTAATAATGATAACATATGAGAAATGTATGTGTATCAACATAAAAAAAATTATATAACCGAATGTGCAGAGCCTGCGAAAATTAAAAATTCAGCTTTTCTTCTGAATAGACCTCGTATGCAAGATATACTTCATGCTGAAACTTTCAGTGTAGGTTAATTTTTTTCTATAGGCTTTATGGCGATGTTATTTTTGGTCGTACTGAATAAAAAAAAAAGAAATGAAACTTTGAAATTGTTTTTTCATATTTAAAATTATCAGTTATTTGTGCAATACAACATGCTCGAAAACATAAAGGAAGTCATGTAGAATAGATGATATAGAGCTAATATCATTTGACAAAAAATACTGATAAAGTGGAAAATTTATTAGCATACAACAAATAAATGACCAAATTTTCATTATATTAACATGTATAAATATATTTACAGGTATTTCATTAAATTTTATTAGGTCTTAATATCAAACAAATAATTTTTCATTAGAACTTTTATGAATTTTATGTACTTAAATGAAAAAAATTATTCGAAATTTTATTTGAATTTTATTATAAAATATAATAAACCTGAATATGTAATCATTAAGTTATAATCTATTGAGTACCTGACTTTAATTCATAGTTATCTATAGGAGTAAATTGTTTATTGCCTAAGTTTCTTTTTCAGGAACTTTCAAGCCCTATTCCTATTGATTCAAGGCTTTATTGGTACAAGTGTATTATATGCTGTTTTTGTCTATAAAGAAGGATGGCTGACAGCAACAATCTATATCATATTAATTGCAATTTTATGCAACCATTGCCTTCATATTTTGGTAAAATATGTTTTATTGAGTATTTAATTGATGAGTTAATTGATAATTGGATCATTAACAAAAAACTAATTTTGGAAAAATATTTGAAAAATATTTTTAGTGAAAACAATTCTTACAAAATATGAACTTTTGAATATTTACCATTAAGAACGAGATCAATAAATGAAAAAGAAAGATTTTTGAACATTGAGATATGTTGATTACGAAATGAATACATTTTTTTTGGTTTTCTGTATATATGCTACAGAACTTATCATAAAATTCTAATGAATTATAATAAATATAGTAGCAATTTTGAGAATTTTTCCTTACGAAATCTCGTTTTATTTAGCACAAGAAGTTTGGGAAGATCTTTTTTCATTTAAAATTTTCTTATTTTCATTCAATTAATTTTTGTTTTTGATGTCTTATATGAATAAATTTCAAAATTTAATCTATTAAAATCAACTGATTGATGCTATGAATTTACTTTTTGACTGAGAAGATTTTCATATCTAATACTCTTTGAAATATTAATTATATCAATTTTCATGTAGTTGAATGCAAAATATCGATTATGTAAGTTACTGAAAGTTCCTAACCTGAGTTATGGCGAGTCAATGGAAAGAGCTTTAGAAACTGGTCCTCCAATTCTTCGAATATTCAGTAGAATATCCAAGTGAGTATTTCAATATGCATCTATTACTTACATTTTGATTTAGGTCGTTCATAAAGTAAGTGCTGAAGTCCTCTGCTATTTTGATCAAATCGCCTGGTGTTTGGCATTAATACCAACCAATGCTCTTCTAGGTCTCAACTTGTGGAATACATTGTCTTAGAGTTTTAATTCAACATCATTATACCACTGTTGGAATAACTTTCAATTATAGATATTAATGAGATGAATAACTCAGAATTATACCTTTAACATGATTGCACAAAGAATAAAGAGATATCACAGACGTATATATTCTCAATATATTAACGAATAAATAAATAAATTTCATATTTTGTATGGAAATCAAGCTTATTTTTATTGAAAATTTGATAATTTCTTCTAATAGATTCATACTTAAATTATAAAATATAATTTTATTCGATAAATAAATAAAATTAAATTTTCGTTGAAATATTAATTTCTATATTATTTTTATTGCAGCTGTACCGTTGATACGTGCCTAATACTTTGCCAACTTGCACTATGTTGTAATTATTCGTCGATTATAATAGTTTTGGTGCCAACTACTGCTGAAAAATTCTTGCAAGAATGGTTCAATACGAGTTTTACTCTATTGTTCTTCATATCGCTTATTCCACTATTGTTAGCACCTTTCATGAAAAATCTGAGAATCCTAGCGAACTTCTGCATATTGGGAGCTATATTTTTATTTGGCGCACTTATATTTTTCAATTGGTACGTTTTGGAAGATTTCCCCTCCTTTGATGGCCTCGAGATAACTGAGCCTAATGTTGCCAATCTGCCTTATTTTCTATCACCAATTGTTCTCTCTCTGCAGGCAGTCAATGTGGTAAGACTAATAGAAATTCGATAGTACTGTTAAATAGACATAGCGAATAATTTGATTATGAAGAACAATGATATTAACAACAGAGGGAAAATAATTTTTTTTCAGTTTTGTGGGAAAATAACTTGCTTATTACATGGCTGAATTCAATGTCATTAAGTTGCCTATGCATCAACTTTCTCCTTCAAATTTAAATTAAAAAAATTGAGTAGAACAAATTCATTAAGGTCATTTTTTTCAATATATTTTATTTATAGTACAAAACATGTTGAGTAATCAATTTATTTACATATGAAAGCACATATGTATATGAAATTACTTGAAAAAATTTTTGTTTTCAAAATGGCGGTCTTGAAAATGGATGCTGAAACTCATCTGAATCGGAGATGAATGACATCATTTCTTGGAAAAGATAAAAACGGTTTTATGTTCTGTATCGAATTGGCTATGACCTCAAGTAGAATGAAACATTTCCAATAAAAAAAAAATGGCGGACTTTTGAATTTTTATTACCCTTTTTTTCACTTTAAATTGTTAATAACTTTTTTAAATAATAATGAATATTTCTGGTTCTGCTTGAGGCCATAGCCAGACATCTAAAGAGTAAAATGTCGTTCGGTTCATATCGATAAGTGCAATAGTTTTGAAATGAAAGTGTCATTCATGCGAAAAAACGTGGTTCGGAGAAAAATCAGTTCAAAATTTTTATTCGTGAGAAATCGTAAAAAATGTGAATTTTACTCACGTATCCATTCCAGCTTCATACACAACTCCTTCCTGGTCTTCGTAAGCATCATTCTGAAGAATTCTTGCATTTCTCAAAGCAGTTCAACAAAATAACAAGACAATAACAATAAAACACAGAACAAAACTAATACTCCCTACAAAACTAATAATATAACGCTCCCTAATCCTTTATATCTGCTTCTCGGTCTTGTTGACTTCGGGACTAATTCTATACTATTTCTACGAGTATATAGTAGCAATTTATGAAAAAAAATTCCGATTTTTTAAAATTGTTTGGAGTAAGCTGGCCGAGTTCGATGTACCTACTTTGATGGACTAAGTTCTGGGATGTTGCACTGTTACTATCTACAAAGAACTTTCTGGTGTATTTTAGCTTAAATATATGCGCAACCTTCGTTATTCATGAAGCAAAACTTGCATTATTTCTTTGAAGGCTATTGAGGAGCAACAGAAAACAAGAAAATCGTACTATACTCAATCCCAAGAAGCTACCCATCATAAAAAACATATGCACGTGATCACTACAAGATATAAAGCCAAACCTGCATTTTCTGCAGGTTTGGCTTTTATTGATGCTTCTGCCAATTTTCTCAATTTAGAAAATTATGGAACTTGTAAATTACATTTTAGTATGTAGAGCTGGGTGATTTGTGTTTTTATTATTATTATATTGTATTATTATTATTAGTGCTTTTTATTCACTAATGAAATATAATGTTTTAAGTAATTTGCATTTCAATAATATCTCTCGTTCCAAGAACCAGAAAAATGTATATGCCTCTTAAAATATGAAACGAAAACCAACTTTGTGTGCGTTTGTACATTTCAGTGGCCTCTTGAAAATGAAAAGAGTATACTGCGTTATTGAAAACTTATCCATTGGGTTAATATTCACTATTTATATGAACATTTTCAATTCCTATTATTATTAGTAGGTATTTTGAAAAACTTTTCATTTGTTAGTAATTTGGTAATTACTATACAGATTTCTAACTTATATTTCAGGTATCTTTTATGGAAGGTGATCTGAGATCTCCGATAAAATTCAAGCAATTTTGGGGTACATTGAACTTCGGAGTTTTGATCATTGTAATATTTCAATGTAGTATAGGGATTCTGGCTTATTTTAAATTTGGACAAATGGCAGACGGTCTATATTTTGCTATTTCTAATGAATCAGACCAACGGTATGTACTACCCAAGTCAATTGTTGAATAAATAATTTAAAATAACCAATTACTACTTAATCCAATTATTGAAAAAGAATGAGTTCAGTATATTTTTTCTCTATTTCAA
>JARQZJ010000033.1:6860000-6880000 GCA_030704895.1 Henosepilachna vigintioctopunctata | reverse complement strand
GTGTTAGCTGAATTGAATATTTTAATTAATATTTGCAGGTAGAATGCAGAATTTTTCATGGTTACTTTGGCTCAAATTCTTCACTTTTTGTTCGAATTGTAATCATTTCTGTTTGGTGAATTTATTCTTGCACGAATGTCTTTTTTCAATTATCGGAAGAACGATTTCACTCGAGAAATTATTTCCTATTCTATATGGATAAAGGATAGTCGATACCGAATCGAATTTCTTTAAGAAATCATTCAACCTGAAATGATATGCCTCACATTGTAACATGAAATAATATAAGCTGGATATAATTATATTCATTGATATATTTCTAAAACTTGAAGAATGTGTGGTTCTACTTCAATATTCACCAGATATTCACACTCCTCAAATAACTCAAGATACCTTCTATCATAACTCAGCTATGAATAGAACCAATACAATCATCATTCAAGTTAATATAGTCTACATAAATCAAATTTTTCAAAATTATTTGAATCGCAGATTTGTGTTATATATCATCTAGTAAAACTGTGTTCATTGTGCTCGGACGAAAAATGAATAACAAATCGATGAGCTTCTGGAAACTCACAGATAAATTGAGTTCATCAATGAGCAGAAATAAATATTCAACCTTTTTTCGTCCCAGTATTAAGAAAAACTTACCTTTGAATCATAGTTGGAAAATAGTCGGAACAGTGCTAATCCATATACATCTAATTGACATATTGTAGATCCAGTAATAGACATGCCTGTCTCCGTATCTTAGTTTGTCTATGATTTAAGTAGATTAAGTAATTTGCTCGGTAATGTACATCGATTACAAGCCCAATAGCTGAAACATAATATACATATTGTAGATTGTGTCCATTGGTCATCTGGATTAGTGGTGGGTAGTGGTTGAATTTCTGCGTACGTAATGCAACTGTTTTTCCAATTATGAAAACGATTGCCAAAAATATTCTCTTGCAACAGGTCTGAGAGCGAAACTTTGAAGAACATCTTCCTTTCGGCAATTTGGAGAAAACGTTGGTTTCATTGAATGGAACGAATGAAAACCGATTCATTTCGTATATAATAGTGAAAACCCTGCAAAATTCAACCTGTTTTCTCGAGGAACTTCATTCAAATAGTTGCTGAAAACAATCAAAGCAATTCTGAGGAGCAAACTTCTGAGACGAGTGGAGCGACGCACGTTGCTCGAATAGTTCTTTCAAACTTTTTTGTCGCGGTTGCAGGTTGCTCATCTAAACTCATATCTTATTTATGCATTACTACCGTCAAATCTTATTCCATTACATGACGACCCTAGAGCGCAAATAGTTTTTGAAAAACGTATTAGGAGGCTTGTTTTTAGAACGATGACTTTAAACGCAAAACAGTTTCATTGTAATGGAGCCAGAACGTTCTCTGAGGGGGGTTTAATCGTCACAAGACCCACTCCTCATTTATGTTATTCATGTTCCCATTTCATCTGGGGTCGGATCTCCCTGAACATTTGCGCCAAAAACCTCTGTTGTATCTGGTATGATCAGTAAGATTGTTCGGGTCTATTCCATGTTTGATGTTGTTGGCATCCACTCGCCACCAGAAGGTGGCGGGTGTCCTGTCTCTTCTACTGATTGGGTTTGATATGATGAACTTTCTTGACATCAAAGTCATTTTTGCTTCTTTGGATATGATCATAACAGCGTAAATTACTTCCTCTAACCTCTGCCACGATTGGAGCTACTTTGAAAGAACCGCTGATTAATTCATTGCGCACTCTACCCAAGCGTGTCACTCCATCCACCCATATCAACATATTCGTCTCAATTATATGTTGACTTGTTCGTACATCACCACACCACCACCATGTACCCTTTTTCCTTGATCTTGATGGAAATTTTGGGATTACATAGAATACCAGTTAGAGGTGTCAATTAGAGCCATGCAGTATTTATTTCATGATTGACATCTTTGTCAACCTTGGCATCAGTTGTTGTGACAGAATCCAATGTAGTTGAAGCATCGTACATTTGGCAGTAGTGTACCGTTTATGCATATATCCTTACCTACTTCGTCTGTTCTTTTACAATTACAATACATATATTCCGTCTTAATGCGACTGGTTTGTAGTTCATACTTTTTCGTTTTCTGCACCCATTTTTGGGCAATTATTGAAGACCAATGGCGGTTCTTCTAGGTAACGGAATTTCGTCCGCATAGACCATGCACCACGGAGTAGATTTCTGTATGTCTAGTGTTATATAATTCATAAACATCTTGAATAGGAGATGACTTAGAACTGAGTGTTCGTGTTTTCCTACCCGTACGTGGAATGGTCCACTTAGCTCTGCGGGGCTTTCAACAGAGGTTGTTGTATTGCTATACACATCTTGGACTAATAACACGTATCGTTCGGTGATCGTTCGTGCTCCCAAGGACTACCAGATAAGATTTCGAGGTACTCGGTCGAAGGCCTCCTTTAGATCGATGAAGAGTAGGTATAAGTTCCCTTCATTTGCACGATGTTTTTCCATTATTGTTCGAATAGTCTGAATTAGGTTGTGGATTTGCCGGCTACGAAGGCAAATTGATTTTCTGTAATACTACTCATAGTTGTTTTGCGTGAGGCGATGATTCTTTTCCATAGTGGCAGAGTGTGTGCTGTAAGGTTTGCTTAAAATACTATGTTTAGCTTCATTTCCTTTGTTCTTATATGTTGGACAAAGGGTGTTCCTACGCCAGCACAATGGTTTCTTTTCCTCGACGAGGATATTGTTGAACTGCTCCGTTAACCACCAAAGCGCGACTGCTATGTTTGAGTGTTCATGCAGAATTTCGCATGTCGTAATCTGTATTCATCAAGCTGAATGTAGTCATATAATATATATATATATATATATATATATATATATATATATATATATATATATATATATATATATATATATATATATATATATATATATATTGTTCAAGCTGTACATTTTAGTCCCCTCTAGGCAAAGTGATTTTGAGCTTCTTTCCCCAATATTCAGTATTTCGCAATGATTATTTTTATATATATATATATATATATATATATATATATATATATATATATATATATATATATATATATATATATATATATATATATATATATATATATATATATATATATATATATATATATATATATATATATATATATATATATATATATATATATATATATATATATATATATATATATATATAAGAAAAATTTTTTTGTGCTTATGGCACTGAATGAAATATTTAAGAAAATTAACACTAGAACATTAATTTGAAAAATTGAAATTAATCAAGAGAATGTTATAGTAGAGCTAGATATGTGAACGTGTACGATGTGATGTCTCCATTATCCTTCAAGGGATAAATGTTAGAGAAATATTGAAATCGATGCCACACCTGATGGAAGTGCGAGACATATATGTTTCGTTCTGCAAGGAACTCGTCAGTCGCACCACGTCCATCGAAGTGAGGCAACGATTTCAACCTCCAAGCATCTTCTTGTGACTTCAAGTGAAAGATTGTAGAGTAATGAATACTCTACAATTCCATCTATAGAAATCAGTAGAAAACATCTCTCTCAGATTACAGAGACACCAAGCATCGAAATTTCACATATCTTCTATACCCGTAGGTATCTACTAGATTGCAATGTCTATTTGACAAATATTATCGAACGATGTTTTTAAATGTCAATAGGTTGCGTTAGTAGTACGCTCGCGTTTATTCCCGTATTTCAGGGGCCTATTCGGCGATATTTTTAAGGAAATGAAATTTTTTTGTGCTTATGGCACTGAATGAAATATTTAAGAAAATGAACACTAGAACATTAATTTGAAAAATTGAAATTAATCAAGAGAATGTTATAGTAGAGCTAGATATGTGAACGTGTACAATGTGATGTCTCCATTATCCTTCAAGGGATAAATGTTAGAGGTACAATAAGGTCCTGAAATACGGGAATAAACGCGAGCGTACTACTAACGCAACCTATTGACATTTAAAAACATCGTTCGATGATATTTGTCAAATAGACATTGCAATCTAGTAGATACCTACGGGTATAGAAGATATGTGAAATTTCGATGCTTGGTGTCTCTGTAATCTGAGAGAGATGTTTTCTACTGATTTCTATAGATGGAATTGTAGAGTATTCATTACTCTACAATCTTTCACTTGAAGTCACAAGAAGATGCTTGGAGGTTGAAATCGTTGCCTCACTTCGATGGACGTGGTGCGACTGACGAGTTCCTTGCAGAACGAAACATATATGTCTCGCACTTCCATCAGGTGTGGCATCGATTTCAATATTTCTCTAACATTTATCCCTTGAAGGATAATGGAGACATCACATCGTACACGTTCACATATCTAGCTCTACTATAACATTCTCTTGATTAATTTCAATTTTTCAAATTAATGTTCTAGTGTTCATTTTCTTATATATTATTCAGTTTTATAAACATTGAAACATCATTTTCATATATATATATATATATATATATATATATATATACTAAAAGTACCTTGTATAGCACTATATATATATCATTTTCCCTGTATTCCATATTTCAGTTTTCCCTCTTGGTATAATTTGAATATAATAGACAACATTATTGAGAAACAAAAATACCTGAATAACATCAAGAGGTATGGTAATAACTTTTATCTGGAAAAGTGGAGAAAAACCATTAAGAGTGATATTGACTTGGCGTGTAAAGAATTAACTCAAACAGCAAAAAATAATATCGTGCAAGACCCCTTTTCTTTCTGGTCTTTCATTAAGGAGAAATAAGGTATCTCTAGAATTCCTGGTGAGATGAAAGATAGTGAGCGTACTTAACACCATCCATAACTTATGCCTCTGCTGAATATCTCAGTTCGGTATATGATACATCATGATACAACGTTCATGTAATGTGAACCATTCTGATGGTCCTGACGCAATATGTGTCACTTCAATAACTCGAAATCAAATTACTATTGCCGCCAAGAAACTTTTCAATAAACTTACGTCTGGTACTGATGAAATATCAAGTTTTATTTCGGAATATTGTATTTACGCACTTTGACATCCATTAACACATATATTTCACCTCATAATAAGCAGAGCCACTTTTCCGGAAAATATGGAAATCGAACGTACTTGTCTTGAAAAAAGGTGATTCTTCTGTTGTAAACAACTACAGGCCACATCTTATCAAACTTTTCCAAACTTTTTGAAATTGTATTCTATAACGTTATATATCTAGCCGTCAGAAACAGCATCAACATTGAGCAACATGGATTCATGTCAATGAGATTTGTTGTTTGAGAAATGCTGTTTTCTCAGTACGCTTCTCAAGCATTCAACTTCACCGGTCGAGTTGATGTGATTCACACAGATTTTCATGAAGCTTTCGATAAATTTGCTCATGCGCTACTTGTACAGAAATTATGCAACAAGTTTGGATTCTCTGATATCCTCACCAATCTTTTCCATTCTTACCTGATTGACCACGTCAATTCCTAAAGCTGAAGGGTATACAGTCGTCTGAGTTCATACCCATCTCTGGAATACCTCAAGAGTCTAATCTTGGGCCACTGTTATTTATTCTGTTCTTAAATGACCTTATGATTATTATTTTTATATTATATAAAGAACTCATTATATATATATATATATATATATATATATATATATATATATATATATATATATATATATATATATATATATATACATATGAATCGTCGAAAGAACCCTATGAATCATTGAAAAAAACACTACGACAGTTTCAAGTGAGTCTTACGAATGCATCGAAATTTTTCAATTATCGATGGGTCATTAGAAGTTTCACAAGGCGGAAAATTGGTCTTTGCGTGATTTATCTTAGAGTTCCGTTTGGAAATTATTAAATATCAAGGGAATCAGTTATTAAACTTTACAGGTTCTGAGAGAACGTGACGGCAAATAGCAGAAACTTTACGACAATATATTACCTAATGTATTATTTTGACTCAGAGATTCTGGGTGTAGATATCAAAACCAGCAGTGCAGATCGATAATTGAGAGTGTAATTAAACTGGAGGGCGTACTCGAAAACTCGGGGATAAAGCCTTCACAACGGGCATTCCTATGCGAATTGGAAGGTATGAAACTTAAAGTTAAAATTGGGATGCCCCACTTAACAAAATGATACGGAAGCTGTACCACTCAATATCTTACACTTGAGAATTTTCATTCTCTGCCGTAAATAAAATTGCGAATATAATTGAAATACGTAAATAAAGGAATATAACAGTTGATTATGATGATAACTTATGAATGACAATAACTATAATGCTCACGATTACAAGTTCAACGTCAGCTTGAAATAAATATTTTTAAAATTTGTATTCAATCATATATTGCTCAGAATCAGAATGATTTAAGAAATAATAGAACAAGACAAAGTACAATCGATATTTTCACAAAATATGAAAATTGAAAAGTTTCTTGTCTGCTTATCTTCCACTACACATTGTACATTTCGAAAACTTCTCAGTGAATGGGTTTAACAATAACAAACGAACTACGAAAATTAAATCGTGTTATGTGACAAATTATTATATCAATGAATTTATTTTCAATGATAATGACAATCAAGAAATTTCGGAACTCATCATGTAATATTGCATAAATGAGAAAATTGATGGTATAGGATCTTCAGGATATCTCTGAAGTCTTCTCCAGGCAGTAAAGCAAAAATGCTGAAGAAGTGAATATATACATATACATATGTGTATATATAATTTTGGTTTTCAACACGAAGAATTACTTTTTAAAAAAACAATTTTTATTCACAAGTTAAGATTACAAGTAGCTTTATACATACTATCGTACTCACTAACGTTAATATATTGAAGATTCTAAGGCAAGTCCGAGTTTATATAAACTAAAGTTGGTTAGTCAGCATTCGTATATAGTGACGTTATTTACTAAAAGGAAGGCATTGTTCTAAGTTCACATAACTCCTCCCCTTTTGAAGAAAGTTCGTTATTCTTATTTTTAAGATGACGAACCTTTACATAAATTTTGTAAAATAATATAATTGAAATGATTATTATAAAAAAAATAATTATTAATATGACAAAGTTCATAGTTGTAGGGTGAGGGGCCCATTGATACAAGTCTTCTAGTTTGGGAATGGCTTCTTCTTCTAAGTAATTGGAATCTTTGATATTCGTCCAATTCATTTCTAAGGGTGTAAGATCCACTTGACCATATTTGTTGAAAATCTTCTGAGGGTGTATTCTCTTCAGTTCATTGGTAACAATACATTCAGAAGTTATTAAAGATACTTTGGGAATCTTATGAGAGAAGGAGCCCGTCTGACATTCTTCACGTATTATTTCATTATTAATCGAAATTATTTTTCCATTTTCTAGTTGGAATAAATCTTTTTGTGATTCCACAAAACTTCGATTACATTTTTCTTTCAGGTGCTTCAGGACCATTTGGATACATTCAGGTGGTTTTCTGAGATAATCTTGTTTACTTAGATAGAAATCTTCAACTTGTTGAATTATTTCGGTTGTCCAGACGATCTTGTCGTTGCGTGTTAATCCATAGGATAATAGGTTAGGTATTTTGGAATTTTGGTACGGTAAATTATACAATTTAAATAGGTCATATTGAATATTACCGAAGATTGGAACGGTTATGCTAAATAAAATATTGAAATCTTTAATAAATGCTCTTGTTGTACAAACAGCGTAGTAGTCTGTCAGATGAGTAAAAGGTAGCATTTTTTCTTTTTGTATTAGTTCATTGAATTTATTTAATGGTAAAATATTTTCATGTAAAAGATGTAACCGTGCAAAACTAATTGCGTTTTCAATTTCGGATAATATTATTGCAATCTCGTGAGAATGGAGAATTATTAAATTTAATTTAAAACTTAATTGAGTAGATATCTCCAACTGTTTAGTTTTTGCTATAAGCAAATTTATTGTATTCGTGTACTTCGCCTGAGTATTAGATATGATATTTAATATTTTTTGTTGATTTACTTTAAGGATATCTTCATTTTTTCTAATACTTTCGAAATATTTTTCATATAAAATTTCGTCGTCTGCATTCAAGGTACCAAACAAAAATTTTGAAATGGAACCTCCAATATTTAATAGGCCTTTTCGTTCTCTTATTTTCTGAGTAATTATGTTATTAAAAGTTTCTTCATTTCTATGTATTGAAGAATTAGCCATAATCAAATAATGATACACAGGGATAGTATACGTAGTATTCACACATTCTTTAATAATATTTTTCTGAAGTTGAATTAATTCGGGTATTCCGGAAATGTTATAGTGAAATAACAGATATTTTGCATGATCTGCAATATAGATCTTTCCTAAATGCATAGGCAACAAGTTATTCTCGATTTCTTGAACGAAAAATGAGTAACTTTTAATTAGTATGATTAGAAAGATGAAGGATATGGAGTTCATCTGAAAACAAAAAAACTAGTTAATGTTTTCTCTGTTTGATCCTATTTCTGTGATATACGTGTTTATTTTGAGGATGTCTTATCGTTATATCACTTATTATGTTTATAGGTATCTTTTTGTATGGTTCTTTCATTCCTCTATGTCCAGATTTTTCTTCATGATATAATTTGACTTTTTCCAATTGGTCACATTCTGTTTCAATATCTTCTAGGAAAACATTCGCTATTTTTAAATCAAACAATTTAGCTTTAAAATTGCTTTGAAGTATATTGATAAAAGGTATTTTCAATTCGTCATGTTTAAAAAATAAACAATATGATTTTCCGGGTTGTAAGTATTCCTTAATAAATGTTATAAAGTCATTTGTATCACTTATTGAAACTGTGAGTCTGTTACGATTTCTAAATATTTTCGCTTTATGTACGAAATAGGTTTTGGAGGTGTTGACAAATATAATTTGATTTTTATAATGATTCAGTGGTCGTTCTGTGAAGGGCAATTCTCATATGGGATTTTCAATACTACTATGTATTGTTTCATTTTGCGCTTCATCATCTTCAAGGATTTTCATGATGTCATCTAATTCATTTTTTGTTAATTCTAGTTCGTCTGCAGTTACGTTAGGAAATAAAGAATCGATATCGTCTTCTACGATGTTGATATCTTTTGATTCATTCAATGGAGTATTCTTATCTATTTCCTTTTTTAAGTCGCAATGAGTATCATTCTGCGATTCATTAGTATTTATTTTTAGCCTAGATAAATAATCTGCGTTGTTATTTTTGCCTGGTTTGAATTTAATTTCATAATTGAATTCTTCCAATTTTAATTTCCATCGCATTAATCTGGAATTTGGCTCTTTTAATGAGTTCAACGAAATTAAGGGTTTATGATCTGTAAAAATGATGAATTTTGTTCCATACAGATAAGGTCTGAAATGTTTTGTCGCCCATACAATGGCTAATAATTCTTTTTTAATTGTAGAATATTTTATTTCTGGCTCGGTTAGTGTTCTACTTGCATATGCTATTGGTAAATCAGAACTAGGGACGGTGCCTTGTGATAAAATGGCTCCAATCGCATAATTAGATGCGTCAGTAGTAAGATTGAACGTTTTTGTAAAGTCAGGATATATTAAAATTGGGTGGTTCATCAACAAATTTTTAGAAGTTATGAACGCTTCTTTGTAATTCAAATCCGTGACGTCGATTTTTGCATCTTTTTTTAGATATTTCGTCATAGGTTTCGTAACTTTAGCGAAATTAGGAATAAATTTTCTGTAATAGCTCAACATTCCTAAATATGATTTAATTTCTCTGAAAGTCTGTGGTAATGGAAATTTTCTGATTATTTCTATTTTTCTCTTATTAGGTTTAATACCTTCTGGCGTGATAATATGTCCTAAAAATTCAATTTCTGTTCTGAAAAAATTTGATTTATCTAATTGAATTTTTAAATTTTCTTTCTGTAGTAATTCTAAAATATCATGAATATCAGCTAAATGTGATTCTATTGATTTTGAATATATTATTATGTCGTCCATATAAACATAGCAACATTTTCCAATTAAATCATGTAAAATATTATTCATTAAACGTTGGAAAGTACTTGGTGAATTTTTCAAACCGAAGGGCATTCTTAAAAATTCATAATGTCCATTGTCTACAGTGAAAGCGGATTTTTCGATGCTACTTTCATCTAATTGTATTTGGTGAAAACCAGATGCTAAGTCTAAAGCTGAAAAATATCTGGCTCCTTTCAATTTATCTAATATACAATCAATCTGAGGGATTGGATATTTATCATCGATTGTCTTCTCATTTAGTTGTCTATAGTCTATAGCCATACGCCATTTTTGTTTACCTGATTGGTCTTGGTTTTTCTTGACCATTACGACTGGGAACGACCAGGGTGATATACTTGGTCTGATAATCTTTTTGTCTAACATGTCCTTAATTTGTCTTTGGACTTCGTTCCGATATTTTTCCGGATAACGATATATTTTTGCATGTATCGGTATTTCATCTTTGGTTCTTATATTATGTTTGATTTTTGAAGTAAAATTAAGAGTTTGTCCTGGTAATTGCAATGCTTTTTCAGTATTGTTGAAAATTTTAATAAGTTGATTCTGAATTTTCATAGGTAAATGGTTCAAATCTACAGGATAAGATAATCTTCTTGGAATAACTTTTTGGAAATGAATAGGGATTTTACAATTTTCTCCTATTAATAAATTATTTTGTAAATCAATTGTAAAATTATTCTGCTTAAGAAATTCAAATCCTACAATTCCTTCATATTGAGTAGGGAATTTATATAAAACATATGGATATTCTTTTTGTAATCCAAAAGAATTTAATGGAAAAGCAACTTTTTCGTGACTAATATCATGTCCATGTGGAGTTATCAAATCTGTGTCCTCCGAATAAATCAAATGTGGAATATTATTATACGCAATTTTTGGATCTATTAAACAAACGGTGCATCCACTATCAAGTAATAATTTACATTTTGGATAATTAATTTCAATGAAAGGTAAATGATTTTTTCTAATTTTGTTGTTTAAAGAATTTAAGTCAATGCGGTTTCTGAGGCAGTTATCTGAAAATTTTCATCAACAATATTTTCATTTTCTTCAATTATATTTGGATCTTCTTCAAATTCAAAATTTTCATCAAATTGATCATTGTCATTATTTTTTGCGTCTAAATTCGTTAATTCTTCAGATATATAATTGGGTGATATCTGTTTATGATTTTGGAAGTGATTAAAACTTCTCGAATTATTATCAAAGAAAGCTCTTTGTGATGTTTGATTATGATTTTGTATTTGTCTTCTTTGAATTATTGGATTCGCGGTTGTCGTAGACATAGGTGTTTGTCTATATTTGGGTACAAAGTTTTTATTGGGTTTAAATACGTTACTTTTTTGAGATTCGTAAGTATTACTTCTACCAAAAACTTCTTTATTCGTCGGATAATGTCTAGGTACATTATTAATTTGTGGTTTCACATTGATTGAGAAGGAAACGTTTTCATTTGGTATGGTTGTCTCCAAGATCTCATTAAGTCTAATTGGGATTTTTGAGAGATATAATTCTCTACGGTTTGTACTGCTAAATCAAATGTGATATTCGGTGTTGTTAAAAGAGCAGTTTATAAATCGATCGACACATTGCTAATTAATACATTTTTAGGTAGGTCGGAAGTTAATTGTTTATGTAACAATTTTAATGCGGCGTCTAACGTCGGTTCTGCGTCTATTCTATAATTAATTCTAATTTTATAAGCTTTGATTTCTTCAATGAAATCGGTAATATCTTGATTAGGTTTCTTCCTCAAGAATTGTAACTGATTTTTGATAACATCCAAATTGGCATGATCTCCGAATTTCTGGAATAAGAAATTCTTAAATGCGTTCTACGTATTTGGTACGTTAGAAGAACGATATTCGGCGTTTGCCTTTTCAATTAATTTGCTTTTAACAACTGCTATACAGTATGTTTTTACTATTTGTTCTGTATTCGCGAATTGAGCGATATACTCTTCACAAGCGCTTAAAAATGAGTTTAATTCTGCTTGTGTCCCTGAGAATTTCGGTAATAATGCTCCAAATTCACGGGCAATTCTTAAATTATTTTCCGCCATGACTTTTGTTTTTTCTGACTTTTCTTCTTTATTTAAGTTCAGTTTTTCAATTGAGTCTATGAGCGAATTTATCATAAATATTTTTCTTTGTTAATTTTATTGAGAAATGTGTATTCACTATTTCCAATCTTCGCTTAATATATAACAACCTACTATAATGATAAATTATAGGGAGTTTAGGTTTTGCACTTACTGTTGTTGCAACACTTGCAACTTACTGTGATTTGTTTTCCCAAAGTGGAGTCGTCGGCGCTACCCTTGCTTTGCACTCTGTTCGAATTCTTCAATGGTCAATCGAGCTCCGGACTGGTACTACCAAATTCGCAATCATCTGTGAGACACGACTGAGCTTGTGTTTGGTTCGGATTGTGCTTGAGAATTAATATTCACTTAAACAATCTTCGTACGGTTTGAGTTAACGCATTGATTACTCTTCTTACTATAATTCGGAAGAATTATCCTGTTTGCCAATCTCTTGATTCGGAAGCGTTTAATGCAGCAATCCCATCCTCGTCGCCAATTTTGGTTTTCAACACGAAGAATTACTTTTTAAAAAAACAATTTTTATTCACAAGTTAAGATTACAAGTAGCTTTATACATACTATCGTACTCACTAACGTTAATATATTGAAGATTCTAAGGCAAGTCCGAGTTTATATAAACTAAAGTTGGTTAGTCAGCATTCGTATATAGTGACGTTATTTACTAAAAGGAAGGCATTGTTCTAAGTTCACATAACTATATATATATATATATATATATATATATATATATATATATATATATATATATATATATATATATATATATATACGAGGGTGGGGTGAAAAGTTTCAGACCTGACCAAGAAAAACGATGTTTTGATTTTTTGCTTTATTTTCAACATAATCAAATGAGAGGTAATAATAAAAACTTGTCTAAAAATCACTGACTGAAAAATTCTTTATTCGACTAGTTTCGCCTTTTACAGCATTATCAAGAATGAATACATATTACAAAGACAGCCTATAAATATTTTGCAAACCGGTTCGGACCACCTAGAATAGAAGTGGGGGTTTCCAATTATCAGAGATTTAACAGCGGGGAATGGTTTAGGTCTAATTGGTCATTAAGAAGATCGTACTTATCGGATTTTTGAAGTTTATTTATTTCCATGGCTTCCAGGTAGTTCATTTTAATCCCTTTTTCACAGTAATGAAGTATCTTAGGTTAAAATTAACTAGGAAGGGATTAAAATGAACTACCTGGAAGCCATGGAAATAAATAAACTTCAAAAATCCGATAAGTACGATCTTCTTAATGACCAATTAGACCTAAATCATTCCCCGCTGTTAAATCTCTGATAATTGGAAACCCCCACTTCTATTCTAGGTGGTCCGAACCGGTTTGCAAAATATTTATAGGTTGTCTTTGTAATATGTATTCATTCTTGATAATGCTGTAAAAGGCGAAACTAGTCGAATAAAGAATTGTTCAGTCAGTGATTTTTAGACAAGTTTTTATTATTACCTCTCATTTAATTATGAACTATCACAGAGTAGATTCATCGTCCATTGAATTTTTCAACATAATCTCCATCAAAACTTATACATTTCTCATAACGGTGTTCTTATTTCGTTATATCAGTCATCAGTACAAACGTAGATTTGTCGATCTCCTCAAAATATTGATTCATAGTTTCGATAACTTCTTCGGTACTCTCGAATATGTTGCCGCCAAGTCATTTTTTGAGTCAAAGAAACAGGAAAAAGTCGCTGTAGGCTTCGTTTGGGTAGTAGGAAAGATACGGCATCAATTCAAACTTAAATTCGTGGATTTTGGACATGGCAACAATCGACGAATAAGTTGGTGTGATGAAGTGAAGAAACAAAATTTTTTTGAGGTTGTTCAATTTGCACCTCTTCCTTCAAACGTTGAATTAAGTCTGCGTAGTATTGACCAGTAATAGTCTAACCCTTTTCCAGATGATCAATATATATATATAATTCTTCTCTTCTTAAGAATTATTGAATTTGATGAATTTCATAAATTCCCTTGGATATCAAGCGTCAAATGTGAAGTTCTTAAAAGGATTACCTTGGCTTTTATGCCTATTCAGTAATCAAAGCAATGTTTTCATTGATAACATTCCTCAATCGCATTCATCAAACCAAGAAGAAATATTAATCAATGTTTCTTCTGCGCCCTGAAATCATATTTTGCTATTGAAAAATTATTATTGTATTACTCATGGAAAATTATTATTCATACAAATTGATACAAAAAGTTATGAAAAGCTGGATTCCTAAATTCCATAATAGTCCAAAATCGAGAACGAATAGTTCCGATAAAAATGATTATTCGCAGTAAACTGGAATATGCGTCGTTAATTTGGTCTTCTATGTACATTAATTCTATTGTCGACTTGGAGGCAGTCCAGAGGAAATATTAGAAATATATATATATATATATATATACTTCAGATGTTATGGGCAATATCCTTCGAGAGACTTCCACCATTCCATCCTAACCGATAGTCTGAGAATCAAGTCATTGAAGTTGAGGCGTTAACGCTTCGGCCTAAAGTTTCTCTTCAAAATTTTGCAAAATTTGATTGACCTACCATTTCTTCTCAGCAAAATAAATATTCGCGTACCAAGGCCTTGTCTGAGGCCGAATGCTACATTTTATGTCACTTACAGAAGATCAAATGTTATGTCACGTTCTCCTATCAATTTTATATGTAATCTTTATGATGTTTGTTGCGGTCGATGTGATATCTATTTTGATCGGCTATCAGTTATCTTGGCATGCCACTCTGAACAGCGCAATGGCATGACGTGATATTATCATGTACTTCTGTTGTCTACATATGACTTAGTTAAAAATAATATTTCAATTTTAGTTTGTTACATTTGTTTACTCTAATACTATTGCAATCGATTATAATATTATTTTTATCATAAAATATATTTCGTTAGTTCGATTATAATATTATTTTTATCATAAAATATATTTCTAGTTTGTTCCATCGGCTAATAGTTCAATACTATTTCAATTTATTTGAATTCAATTTTTCATTGTATATATTTGCTTGTCCTGTCTTTTACGTTAATTTTTTTTTGTTCAATATTTCTTATTTATTATTATTTGTGTAAAATTTGTAATTTTTTCTCTATAATTGGATGTTTAACTATTGAAAATGAATGTATTATTATTATTACAGTTTTTATTATTATATTTCTCTCTCTAGTATTCAAAATACAAACATTGCGAAAATATCAAAACCTCATAATTTTGTTATAGCACACACCACACAAAATCTGGTCGAACAAATATATACAAAATAGTAAAATAAGAACCCCTACAGGTTATAAAATACCTTGTAATAAATGGATCGCATCTCAATGCGATCTTAATCTTGCCATTTTGAACAAACAAAAATCGTTATACAATATATATCAGACATATCAATATATTTACAGAATATACAATAATATACAATAATTTACAAAATGATACAATATATATCAAACATACATCAATATATTTACAGAATTCTCGTAATATTCCTAGAAATCGACAGGCAAAAACACCTTGCACTAACCGTTTTTTCGAAGCTCTCTGCTTTTTCGATACTGTTCGATAATTTCGTGTTACTATGTGAAATTACGTCGTAAAACACGCATAGCATGGTAAATGTTCGAATATGGGTTTCATTGAAACCATATAATTTCCGAAGGCCTTAAATAGCGGTAATATGTTCATAAAAGCTGAGCTGAAGGCAGATTGTAAACAAAATCATAGCTCTACTTTATAATGAAAGGTGGTATTGCATGACGAAGAAAAACATTGAGATTGTGAAGGAAAATTGTAATAATAAAGAATGTGTTAAGAAACAAGAATGTCGCAAACAGGTATAATTTGCTGGACAAATATTTATTCACCCTCACATGATCACTCTAGCGTTAAATCATACAAGAATTCGCTTCAATCAAATTTGATTATAGTTTTAATGTTTCGATATTTTTCTGAATTGAGTAGAAAACTGAATGAATTGATCAGAAATTAAAGGAGCAGATGCTCGGACAAAATCAACAAACATAGCAAAACATTGTTAAAATTTTTCTCATATATTGAAAAAATACGCATCACGCTCATTTCAAAGTACCGCCTTTTCTTCAAGTGCAGCATCAGCAACCGAGTCAATATACAAATGAAAAAATTTCTATAAATTATTGTAAACTCCAGGAATGAAGGTGTACGAAGAAGAAGAAGATCCAATAGCAATGAATGAATCCCAACAAAACTCTCGAAATTTATAAGCTAGTAACACAAATCAATACAGTAAGTTCTAGAATGTTCCATTAATTTCCAGAATTATAATTCTTGACAGGTTATCAGTTGAACATTCTTAGTCCTCCCGATTATATGGAATTTGGAGTTCTTCTAATCTCAGAATTATCAACATAATAATTTCCTCCTCTTGTTCGATAATCACGTATTTGCTTGACCAATCGCAGTTTATTGCTGAGATGGAGAGGCAACCTTGGATGTTTCATCGTATTGTTTTGTATGTCATTCCTTGTTTCACATCCATCACACCTAAAACTCTAATTACAGTCTTTACTGTATACAAAATTAGAGTAATATACAGTGTATATCTATTACACCTGTACACATCACCTCTTCACTTAGTTCAATAATGAAAAACTCCCGGTTGCTGTCAATAAAATTTTCTTCAGTATTTCCCTAGAATATTCGATAGAAATTTATCGTTTTTTGAAAAGTGGTTCGAGTTATTCTCTTAAACCGATCCAAGTGTTTGTTGTTGAATATATTGAACCATGTTTTACCAAGGGATCAGCAAATATCCTATCAGCTTAATCTTGGTTCAACAAGTTACTGATATTCACATAACTTCAAATGTTTGTCGTTGTAAAATTTGCTACAATGTTTGTAACGCGTCTATGACAAGGTCACAGTGTACAACGTTCAACAGTTGTTCACGTTATGCACTGCATTGTCTCGTAAATTAGTATTAGATGTCGCACAATTAGGATTAGAAGATAATTAATGTGATAGTGAGCGCACGTATTTTGAATTAACTTTCTTATTAAATTCAATGGACGATAAATCAACTTTGTGATCGTTCATATTTAAATGGAAGGTAATAATAAAAACTTGTTTAAAAATAACTGACTGAACAATTATTTATTCGACTCGTTTCGCCTTTCACGGCATTATCAAGAATGAATACATATTACAAAGACAACCTTTAAATACTTGCAGATCTGTTCGGACCACAGAATATACCTTAAATTTGGTCATGGAGGTGAGGGTTTCCAAATTATAAGAGATTAAACAGCGGGGAGTGGTTTAGGTCTAACTGGTCATTGAGAAGATTGTATTTATCGGATTTTTGAATTTTATTTATTTCCATGGCTTCCAGATAGTTAATTTTCATACTTTTTTTACAGTAATGAAGAATATTAGGTTTAAAACAACGTGAGATCTTATATCCTGTCGACTCTAGATGTTCCCGAAAAGTAGGTTGTCCGTTTTTTACGTGTTCTTTGAGCCTAGTTTCAAAACTTCTGCCGGTCTGACCAACATATGACGGCTTACATTCCTCACAGTCCAATTTATAAATTCCAGACTTCTTCATTGGCTCAGATTTGGACAATTTGTTATTAAAGATCATTCTATTCAATCTGCTGTGACTTGAAAATGCTATATTCAAATTATTATTTTTGAATAATTCAATGATTTTTGAAGAGGGGACGTGTGTATAAGGGATGCTCACATATCTTAATTCATTTCGATCATTATTATTATTGTATATTATCATTAATATCATCTATATAGGCCACACTACATCCATTACTACATTAGGTAATCGATTGATTCAAATTTATCCTGAATCTGACTTAATTTTAATTTCAATTAACCTATTGACACTTGAAAACATATGATGACATTTGTCAAATATACGTAGCAATTCAGTAGAAACCTACGGGTATAGAAAATATGTGAAAGTTCGATGCTTGGTGTGTCTATGATCTATGATGGCGCACTTTCATCAGGTGTGGCATCGATTCCAATATTTCTCCAACGTTTATTCCTTGAAGGATAATAGAGGAATGACATCGTACAAGTTCACGAATTTAGCTCTACTATAACATTCTTTTGGTTAATTTGAATTTTTCGAATGAATGTTTTAGTTTTCTCTTCCTTAAAAATCTCATTCAGTGCCATAAAAACGAAAACTTCATTTCGTTTCCTATCAATATATATACTGATGTATGCTTTCATTTACATTTACGTACCACCTTCTGATGATACATTTTTTATATTCGCAAAAAATACTCAATTCATATTTGACTTGAAATTTTACTCGAATAAAGTATTTTACATAATTTTTTCCTCACTCACAGCTTCAGAAAATAATTTCATTCTCGAATTTGGTTAATGATTAGATATTTCAGGTTTGTTGGTAAAACTTATAACCGACAGAAAGAAAAAGATTATTTAATTTTTTTCGGTAGCAGCAATCTTTTTCTCACTGATAAATGATCTACAACAAAAATGATTCTCTCAATGAAAAAAATTAAAATATAATAAAAATATGATATTTTATAAAACACCAGTCTCGAAGTGTGTGATAGACCCTATTTTTATTGAATTATTTTCTTAAACGTAGGCGTAGGCTTCACAAGCGTTCGAAAAAAAAATCCAAAAAAAATTGACGCATTCATTGCTATTTACAAAAGAATTATAATACCGTTCTTTCTCAAAAAGTGAACAAATCTATCAATTACTGCGTCTCCAGAACATCGCGAAACCCACACCAATGAGAGCTGCAAATTAACAAGTGAAATATTCAACCACAGCAGCGAAAGGTAGAAAACTCCAAGAAACTTTTGAAATGGGTAGCATGAAATGAACAGCTTTACGAGCCGACCACACAAACTGTATTCCCTTATCTTGGCAGCTCTTATCTGCATCTTCTTTCTGATGTTCGGAAAGAGGAGAAATTTTAAATTTTTTGTACCTTCCGAGTCAAATATTTAAGTACTCTATGTTTAAATCTCGAATGTTTTTATTGTTGTGTTAAGTTTTCTTTCAACAAAGGACCAGTGTTGGTAAAACGCGTTTGGAATTTTCAATGTGAACTCATGTTGAAATTAAGGGATTATCATTGGGCATAACCGAAATCGTTATAGGGCTGAGAAGTGACGAATTGAAAATAATTAATTTGCAGATAGTCAATATTCTATTGATAACTAATTTATAAGGTGCATGCAGTTAGTTTCGAGTTTACTCATAATTGAAACCATTAAACCAACATAGCGTGACTCGAAATAAAACGAATCAAATCTGAATTTGCGATGAGCAGAATCGATATATCGAATATATACATGTCGATGAATATCTCCCCGATTTTTCTACAATATAACGAATAAATGGTAACCTCATCATTCGA
This sequence comes from Henosepilachna vigintioctopunctata, assembly GCA_030704895.1. Lineage (NCBI taxonomy): Eukaryota > Metazoa > Arthropoda > Insecta > Coleoptera > Coccinellidae > Henosepilachna > Henosepilachna vigintioctopunctata. The sequence continues at coordinate 6,860,409 of JARQZJ010000033.1, read as the reverse complement.
GCTATAAAATAAGTTACAATGAATCTGTCAGCACCATTATATCTGTTAGATCAGACGTGAAATAATTTTGTTGAAAAACATTTCCGAAGCGGACATTTATGAGGAACAATTCGTCATCAGTAAACCTTTAACCTACATATTATTAGGACAGCTAATAATATGTAGTAAAAGCCGAGTGAAACCACAACTACTCATTTCGTCGAGCAATTTATCGAACTGTCTGATAATCGTTATACTCCATTTGCAGTTTTATTATTTAAGAGTTTCTGTACAGTTTTTTTTTTCACATGTAGAAAATTCACATTTCTGAAATTATGTATATATATATATATAAATGACTGATATTCGCAACTTATACTGTTTTCATTCTCTCAGAACGCGTAGCCAAGTTTTATGTATTTTAGAACAC